>CAKOAT010506265.1:47414-80006 GCA_932364175.1 Eruca vesicaria subsp. sativa
CTTGATGAAGATTTGGAAGAATAACCCATATTTCCATAAGTTTTTTGGATATTTCCAAAAAGATTCTGCGAAAATTTTGTAAAAATCACTTTGCCGGCAAGGAAGATCTCCTTCCGGAGGTTTGCTCTACTCTGATTGGATGATACCAAATCACCCTTCGAGAGAGAATTTCGTGAAAACATTTTCCGCTTTGCCAACTGGTCCTTTAGTTGGATTGTAGCTTTCATTACTTATGTTTTTTAAGAAACTATTTTACTTATTGATTCTTAAATATTTCCAGAATTATTAAAAATAAAGATATAAAAATAATTAAAGACATATACGTGGGGAAGATCCATACATCAGATTGGAGACACGATGGAATACAGATATTGATGAAAAAGGCAAGCATATATGATTGATAAGTCGATGTCTTTGGTTATATTTGACTTGAGATGCTGTCAAACGCAAAAAACCTAAATAGATATACCGACAAAGCAAATCCTATCATCAATATCCTCAGTTAAACTAGAATAAACAACACACACGAATCTGTAAGGAAGGTCTTGTTGTCATCTTTGACAAAATGTGTCACATGTAGTGATTTCCACGTGAGTTTCTTGGCAATTTCGGTCCTTCTTTCTTCTTATGCGTAGCTGCGTCATCGACTTGCCTTTTTCTAACTTTGGAAAAGAATACAAGAAAAGGTTTTTAAAAGGATCATATGATTCATATCACTCCAAATTGTAAAGGTCCGTATAATTTATACCATTCAATAAGAACCACTCATGGTGTTTCTATTCAGAGTCCACATTCATTGCATAGGTTTTACTGATTATATGAATTTAAGATTAGAGTTGATTTTGATATACTTGTTATCTAAATGCATATAATTAGTAATACATACAATGAATTGGGAATGTTTTAGGAGTAGTGTAAATAACAAAATCAAAGATTTATTACATAAGTGAGTTTGGGCCTGGCTGGTGTGAGTGAAACTTGGTTACATAATCAAGATGAAAGCAAAGTGTTCATGGGCCAATCTAGGAATATTATGTGGCTGATCATAAAGGAAACATGGAAAGTGTAGAGATATTTGCATATACACACACATTTATAAACCCAACGTACACGAAAAGGCAAGTGGACTTGGAAGTCTATGTTTTGTTTTGTTCGGCGAGACCTAGTCCGTGATGGTGACAAATATAGACCCAAGCCAAGCACTAATAGATGAATATTATTAAAAAATAAAGAATAAATAAAAAATAAAAAATAAATTAGACGGTCACCTACGCGGCTAGACGGTCATCTAGGCAGCCTAGACGGATTATAATCGGACAATCGATTTTCTACAGCGATTTGTCATAAATCGGGTTAAAAAAGGTCGTCTAGCGTCTAAACGGCCTATTTTTAGAACAGAGATAATAACTAATACACAAAATCCGTAAAACTATCTACATTGATTAGAATTATTCAAACACCGTAATTTATATTTTTAACATTCATCATCATTTTTTTTTCACCTATTATTCAACATTTATTTTATTCTTATAATTAAAAACATAATTATCTAATAAAATTCATCATTCTATATTATCTCATATATCCTTTTTATAATTATATTTTATGAACAATAAAGTTGAAAATATTTTTAAAAATTATAATAACTAAAATTAAAAGAAATTGTAATTTATTTTTGATCCTTAAAAGAGTTTTCTTAAAAAAAAATATGATAATATTATTATAGAAACAAAATTTAATAAATTTTGATATAATTTATTTCTACAAAAAAATTTGATGTAAAATAATTGATCTCAAATAAATTAGGGTATAAAAATAAGCAAATTAACATTGTAGGTCCCTCATCTAACATTTCTATATAATAATAGTACAGTTTCCTCAGTTTTAAAAGTGTTCACGTAGGCATGTTTTATGGGTCTCACAAAGAGAAAACAAAACAAAAACAAAACAAAAATGTAGATTAAGAGTCGACTTCAAGTTACCTACTCTTCAAACAAAGTTTTTACAATTCGCTAGGCCTTCATCATCCGCCCGACTAACGTCCAGCGTCATTCCGAACATGGCTTCAGACTAATCTAAACACATAGCGACTGTTTGTGCTTCCATGAGTCGGTTTCTCTTATTCTACCTCTACGCCTTCCACTTTTACTCCCTTAATTAATTATGAACCACGTTGGTAACACCTCATGCATTCCATTTAATATATACTCTATCTAAATAGAGGAGCCCTTCATCTATGATTCTCTCGTCGATTCTTCTTCTACTCAAATTTTATTACATCTTCTCGAAAATGATTTCATCTTCTGCTCCAGTTGCTAAAGCAGTTGCGTGCCTCTCAACTTTCGACTCTCTCTACTTGGTCAAACTGCTCAGTTTGTGGTTGCTCGCCGCCTCTGTTTGTGGGATTTCCAGAACATAAAAAGGCGAATTTATGAGAATCAGAGAAGATTGAGAAGAACTTTTGGCATTTAACAAGACCACATAACAGACCCATTTTACTCCGTTAATTAATAATGGACCGCGTTCGTAACACCTCCTGCATTCCGCTTAATATATAATCTATCTTAACGGAGGAACCCTTAATCTCTGATTCTTCTTCCAATCAAATTTTATTACATCTTCTCGAAAATGACTTCATATTTTGTTTCAGTTGTTAAAGCCGTTGTATGCCTCTCAACTTTCGTTTCTCTCTACCTTGATTGAACTGCTCAATTTATGGTTGCTCGCCGCTTCCGTTTCTGGGATTTCCGGAATATATAAAAATGACAAATTTATAGAAATTAGAGAAGATTGAGAAGAACATTTGGTATTTAACAAGACTGCATATTGGTTGCCCATATATATATGACTTTTTAGAACTTTATTAACTAATACAAAATACTATAGCACGCCATATCGGTTCATCTTATATGTCAAACATCAAAAGATATAATAAAATTATAGAATACATCAATTAGGTCCCGGACCCCCGCGCTTGCGTGGAGGCTATACCCCTAGTATGTTCAACAAGAAACAATCCATGTCCTTCTATTTAGGTTTTCAACATGTCCATTGTACGCATTCAACCATTGAAAGTTGGATTCAACATGCCCATTGTACATGGTCTAAGAGGACTATACCGAAAATTGTGGGCATGGGAATTTTACCCACAGTCTAATCTGAACCAGAACCAATCCGAAAATATCTGATCTGAAACTAAACTAAAAATTGATAACTACTTAATTAAATTTAAAATTGATCTATCCAAAATACCAGAACCAAAAAGAATCAACCAGAACAGACACAAATCCAAAAAAAATAATCCAAATATATCTGATTCGTTAAGAGCCGATTCATACTCCGACCTAAAAACATAAATATTCAAAACTATGATTTCTATGTGTTATATTTTAGCAACCTTCCGTATTATTTTAATGATATATCTAAGTAATATAAAACTTTTAATTTTAAATTTAGAATTTTAAAATATTTAATTTCAATTATAAATAATTTATTTTTGATTGTTTTGTAAAATTTTAGATAAATATGATGAATTTTGGCTAAATTTATTTGTGTTGAATATTTTGAATATTTTTGATAACTAAATATCCGGACACATTATAAACCCGAGAAGTATAAGTATTTCACATGTATATTAATTATATATCTGAACTGATCTTGACTTGAACCAAAAATTTTCATTTTCAAGTACCTAACCAAGTCAAAATTATATGTAAGACCCAAGTAACTCAGTTAAAGAACGCACACCTGATCCGAAGGTTCAAACGCCCAAGTCTCTACAAAAACTGTTTGTTTGGAGGAGTACAAGTTGCACAATGCAAATACATCTTTGACTTCCTCTACCATATCTTCGCTTGGTTTGCAGCATCTAATCTATTAAAACTGAAGTATAAATATTAATTAACCCAGATTTTTTCTTAATATTTACCATCCTATGCCATTGGGTTATACACAGTCGTTTAATGCCCTGATTAAATATCTTATGTATTATTTACAAAATTTGCTATCGTGATTAACACTGATTTTAGAGTATTCGTATTTATGCTTTTACACATTTAATTCACACACTATTTAAAACCTAATTATTTTTCTCTCCCTCTTGATGGAAGCAAAGACGTCGGGATCAATGACGAGGCCGGCAAGGCTGCTGTTTGATGAAAAAGGCGAGTTCACCGAAAAGTTATGCATCTAATCAGCCCATGGAATTGCCCAAGCGTAGACTCAGATGAGAATACTATAAGAAACTAAATATCTTCTTCTTCTTTTTAATCTATTTTTCTTTTGTTCTCTTCTTTGTTTCTTTGGCAAGCATGTGTTTTTTAAACACATTGATGATTCTTTTCTAGCTTTGTTCAAGAAAAATGATTTTAGGTTTATTGGAGGACCATTTAAAATATGCTTTTCTTACTAAAAGGGCTTGATTTTGTTGCAAGTAATTAGCTATTTTAACCATGTCTCTATGTGATTCTGCTAACTAATGAGTTCCATAATATAAATTGTGAGTATAAGACTCTGTCAAGACTGTTTATTGGATAAAGTTGACTTTTGTTTAGTCTCTTTTATCTCTTATTTTGGGTCGATTGATTCTGATGTTGTTTTGTTTGATCGGTTGGGAGATCATTGCATCAAAGTTCACTGATAAGAGCACAAAGAAATACAGAAGAAACTATGGTTAAAAGTCTATTCAAAATCATCGTTTTTGGGGTTTGTGTGAGGTTAGACATATTTATATTATATAAATGAAGAGATTATAAAGTTTGTATCTAATTGTGTATGTTTGGTTTTATAGACTCAAAGATTGTTAGGGACATATTAAAAAGTTGTCTCATGTAGGTATGTATCACCAAACAAAAAAAAGAAGCTTTTGTGGTGAATGAAGTTCTAAAGATTATAAGAAGATGGTAAAATCTATAAGTCTAACAAACAAAAGTGTTTTTTAGGTGTTCTGCAGAACGAATAATCCATTAAAAATCAGGATCACAGCACTATGTAAGAAAAGAGCTAGGTATGAAGCTATGGCTAAAGAGAATGAGATTACTTCTTGCGTAAACTCAAACAACAAGAGAATGTTGTTACAAGATGGTTAAAGCTAAAATTGAATCCCCTCTTGCTAAGAAAACGAGGTGAAAAACCTGTTTTGATTTCTCTTTGACATCCCACTGATTCAAATAATAAAACTTTAAAACGTAGATTGACATGTTTTGGCCATACTCTTTATTTCGGGAAGTTAGATTTCATATTGTAAAGATATCAATAGGTATTGGGATATATTACATCTAAAAGTAGGTGTGAAGCAGCAAGTAAAAACCCTTCATTTTAGTACTTGCACATGAGAGGAGGAGCAAAATCAAACATACAGTGAAAAACAGAGTGATGGTAAACAATTTTGTGTAAACCTTTTGTAGTTGTTACATACTTTGATGTGAGAACATGTGTTAAGATGTAATAAGTGAGATAATTGAGTTTTACAGCACATAGGTAAACATAAAAGCAACCAAGAAGTGTTTCTAAAAAAAAAGATGATCCAAAGGTAACAACGGTGATGCATCATGCTGACTTCTCCCATTGATTTGGAAAGTCAGTTCAGTCAACATAGAACAAACCATGGAGAATGCCTGGACGGTAATTCGGTTTTGCTGTAATTTGAAAATAGTTTCAAGAGGTTGTATAACACATCATTACATGATCTTTTATGGATTTTCTGATAAAAACCACCTGCACAAGCGCACGGATCAAACTGGAGAAGGATCAGGAACAACGTGTGATGGTAATGATCATGTAAGAAAACAACATAAGAACCAACATGTTCTCTACACAATACAGATTATGTCGGAAAGACATCATTAACTGGATTTAGAAGGCCCAATACATAAGGAGGACGTCGGAAAAGCCCAAAACGAATTTAGGCCGAGGATGATGGATAGTGAGCACACGTGGCAAGCGGCTGATGAAAGGGACGAACATTCGTGTGGGATGTTGGAAAACGACGATGACTCGTTTTCACCTAATACACTCGTCGGCTTCTACCAGCCACCGGGGACATATGCATCCCTCCAAGATTTTTTATATTTATATATTTGGATTTAGAGTTATCTCACTCAAACTGTTGAATTTGTCCAAGTCAGTGGCTGAGATAATCACTGCATATCCCATTCATATCCAATGGTATTGATCCGAATAAGAAATAAAGCAATGTCAACTTTTTTTTTTTGGGGGTCAAAAAAGCAATGTCAACTATAAGTTAGATTATCTTCTCCAATAATAAGCACGAGGTTAAAAAAATAGTAAGTTAAAAGATGCTGATGAAGATGATGATGTGTCAAAAAATGTTGTGCTTGCATACTAATTACCATTCCGTTTTATCTACGGTGATTCTCGTAGTTGCTTTCTCTCTCTTCTCTCTTTATCCCGACAAAACAGAGAATGCTTTCTTTCTTCTCTCTCTCTATCTTAAAACAGAGAGATCTTAAAAGAAGACAAAATCTTTACCACCAGACAAGATCCTCTTCTTCTTATTACATGTAATCACATAACTTTCTGGGGGAACAAAGACTTCGTTTAATTCTTTCTTAATTTTCCTCCGATGAAGTGTAAACGACACACCGTCGATTCCACCAGTACCGTCGGCGTCTGCTCTTCTTGCCTCCATGAACGTCTCCTCTCCCTCGCCGCCTCAATCGCCGTCGAAGATAACAACAACAACAACCATCGTCAATCAAGAAAATCTAGTAATCCTCCTCCTCCCCTCCTGATCCCCCCTCGCTCCGACGCCGCAGCAGCAGGAGGAGATCTCGAATTGAATCGACCGGAGAAATCGAAAGAGGGTAAAGTTACGAGAATCTCGAATCCATTCAGAGCTAGATCTGATTCCAATCCCAAATCGGAATCTTCTTCTTCTACTACGTCGTCGCGGTCGTGGATCTCTTCGTTTCTCTCCACCGGTCGCGCAAAGAAGCAACACACCTTCGAGGACGGAATCTCCGGATGTCGAGGAATGTCGCCTGCTAGAGAGACGGGAGGGGAGGATGGCAATGAGGTGCCTTATGGATCGATTGAGGAAACTCCGGGGAGAGCGAGGAGAACTACTCCGGCGGTGAAAACTCCGGGGAGGAGGAAGATTATGACGGGGATGGGTTTCTGTTTGAGTCCGTTGGTGAGGGCGAGGCCTAACTGTCCTTTTAAACGGAAAAGTAGGTTTCCGTCGGAGTTTGTTGGAAATGCTGGGGAGGTGACTGCGGGGGAGAAGCCGCATATCGCTGAAGCGGCGTCGTTTGTAGCGAATAGGTCGAAGAAGCTCGTGGATTTGGGTAGAGGGAATCAACGACGTTGAGTTTTTGGTGGGGTTTGATCACCGGCGACAAGGTTCGTGTGTTTTCCAGCGATGAATGGTTTCCTTGTGAGTAAGGTTTGGTGGGATTCTCTCTATGCATTTATGTTTCATGGTTGATTCCTTATGTGACATTGGGACTCTGTCTCTTGCAATCCCTAATGTTTTTTTCCTTTTTAGTAACCAGCAGACAAGACGCTCTTTTTGGTGGGGGGAGGTGGTTTAAAGGTGTAGTGCCAAGTCTACTATTGATGCTGATTTCGCTACGAAGACACTCAAAGTCGAATGCCAAGAGAGGTGCGATTACGTTTTTTTCTCTTGTTTTTTTTCCTGCTTGGTTGATATGGTTCGTTAGGATAAGGTCTCGAAATCATCCCTGTGGTTTCTCAGCTGGGGATCATTGTGCCTTTACCAGATGTTTCAGTTTAGGTCGAATTTTGATCTTTGTGAATCATATCAAGTGTCACTGTTCGTACTTGTTTTCTACAATCTTTGTTTGATGAGAAGCCCTTAGATGTAACTTGATTTCTTGCACTTTTAAGTATATTGTGCAACTTGTGATGGTGGTAGTTCATATCATTTGTTTTCTTGGTCCATTCACAGAACTGAAGTAGCCGATATATATCTATAAGCCAGGATTTAAGTTTATAGTAATACTATTTCTAGTTTTCCAAATAAAGTTCTTCTAAATTTTTAGCCATTTAGCAACTGAGACTGACTGATTAATCTAATATCGTTGATGGTAGCACCAAAACTTGTCTAACCTGGTACTCTGCAAAACAAGCTTAATCTGTAACCGAGTATGGGGAAGCTTGTAGTTTTATCGTAGATGTTGACTCATGCTAGTACTAACTGGACACTCACTTGAGAGATGTCTAATATCATTAAATCTTTGTATTCTCTCTGTCTATGTTTCAGTTGCCCTCTCTAAAAGTTAGGTGCATTTTTGTTAGTTTCAGGCACTTTTTAAGAAGAGATAAGTTCTGTCTATGGATGCGAACAAGCTGGACACTTGCTTGAGAGATGCATGCATATATAAGCTTGCTCCCTGAAGAATGTTCCAGCCTCTATGCAACATCTTGGCCTTAGTTCCAACAAAGCTGGCTGTTTCAACATCTCCTCTCCAAAATGTTGCATTGGTGCTACTGTGCACAATGTCTATTTTGATGTTTTCTATCTTGCTGCAACTGGGAGAGGGTAAAGAAGAGAGTCATGTGAACCAGGAGAGCTTCAAGACTTTTGTGTGTGATTCTATACATACTAGTACACTCATATTCAAATTTTTTTGGGCCTAGTAATGGGCCTTATAATAGACCAGTTATATATCATTTATGATTAGTAAATCAATACCAGAACATAGCAAAACCAAACCAAAAAATATCCTTAAAGCCTTTTTCAGACACTGTTTATATATACAGACCAAGGGAAAGAATAAAACGTGAGACTCACTCATAACTATCAGAGTCACACACCTGAAAGCCACCGGAAAAGCTCGCTAATCTCCTCTCCAGCATGATTCGCTTCCAAGTCAACCACCATCTCCTCACTCCTCCTACTACTCCCTGTGAAAAACCTCCCAGAGCTCCTAAACGACATCGCACGAGACGAAACACCACGCGAGAGCCTGTCCACGTAATCCTTAAGCCAGCTTCTTGAACCTTCGTTACCACCCCCTATCTCCCCCGCCAAACTCGCTTCAAACGCTGCATTAGAATTCGACGTCGTAACCGCAACCGCAGTCGCGTCTCCATGTTTTCGCGGCGCGTTTCTCTGACTAATGTTCGACTCTGATATTTCTGAATCCACGTCGTCCACAACGTAATCAAACGATCCGATCGAGTAAGACCGGTGCTGGTCGCCGGATTCTGGAGTCGGATTGTTGCGACGGCTGATGGATCCAATTTCGAGACGGAAGCTGTTATCTCCTCCTCCACCGCCGTTGTTGTTTACAAGAGAGGCGGAGGTGTTAAGAGCCTTCATGAGATCAGACTCTGACGCGAACAGAGGAGAGCGACAGAGAGGACACGTTTGGTTCGCCTTAAGCCAAATATCGATACAATCCGCGTGGAACGCGTGGCAACACAAAGGAAGAAGACGAAGCTGATCGTCAGGTTCGAATTTCGACAAACAAACGGCGCAGTCGCTGGAGTTAGATGCGGTAGATCGGCGAGTGACGGAGGAGAATTTGAAAACCGGGAGCGAGTCTAGCACCGAGGAACGTTCCGTCTCGGGAGAGACTCGTCGAGTGGAGAATCTGAGTGACTCGGAGGAGGAGGAAGTGTAAGAGGGAGAGAGAGGAGAGTGGTGGCTACAGCGGTTAAGGCAACGGAGGAGGAAGCAGATGGAGACGGAGATGAGGAGAGTCATGAGGAGGATGAGGATGATTACTAGGACGCTAGGTTTTAGACTGTCGAGAGATGAAGAGTGAGAATCGCCATGGCTAGGGTCGATGAGAGACTCCATTGAGATGAGAGAGAGAGGGAGGGAAGAAGAAGATGAGTGTGTTTGTATTAATGGTGTTGGTGAAGGGAGAAGAAAGGGAGGAGGGCACGTGAGAAAGTCATGGTCTATGAAAGATTTATAAAAGAAGAGGGAGAGAGAGAGAGACAGAGAAATAAATGTTACCGAACCAACTCTAACTGTCGATATTTAATACCATAAAGTTAAATCAAATCAATGGCCTCTTTCGGTTATTAGCTACTAGCTTTCATTGTATTTGTGTTTTTTCTTTCCACCATCTATTCTAAGGTACATGTATATTAACATTTGGTAAGGTTATAAATCTGAGGAAGGAGACATGTAAACATTAAAGGTTGCCCTACTTATTTACTGATTTTTGTACAGTTGACTTGTCTTACTGATATGTAAGACGGGAGAAATTAAAAAAATATATATATTTGTGTATAAGCGTTTTTGTGTGATTGCGAGCAAAAAGAATATTACACCACTCTAATATTTTTTTTTCTTTAAAATAGAATAATTATATTAAAGATGTAAATTTTATTTTAATGTGTATCTGAAAATAGTATATTGTTTATATAACATAAAATGATATTTTAAGTTTAAAGAAAAAAATAACAATATTTTTAGAAAAATAGCCATAAATTAGAATAAAACTTTCTTTATCATGTCACTGGATTTTAAAAATATTACTAAATTAGAAATTGTTTTACATCAAAATAGTAATTTAACCTGTTATAGTGGTGAATTGGCTAATGCTATATGTAGTTAGATATGCTGTGACTAAATTGATTGTTTGAGGATATATGTTTTCCTTAGTGGATACAATTATCTTGTCTTTTCATTATTTGGAGGCTTTGGTACCATTTCTTGAGTCTTCCCTTTATGCTTACCTTGTTGAGCCTAAAAACAGATCGATTCCCTTTTTGACATTTTACCCGATTCTTATGATTATTGTTTTCACTTTATGTGGCTTTTTATAATTAAAAACACACATATATCATACGCTATGATTTTTTTTTTCACACTGTCTTTTTCCGATATCCATTAGTAGTTTCTGCGGCCAAGTGTTACAAAATCCGAGAATTTGATTTATGCAATAGAACCCGGAAAAAGGTTTGTCTCCTTGCGTGAACGAAATCACGCTTCAAGAAAAGTAAACCGGTTTAAATGGGGTAAAGTACCACATTTGTTAACAATGATAATCATTTTAATCTAATCATATACAAAAAAATATTTATGAACGATGAGGTGGTTCCTTTATTATATAACAAGCATTTTAGAGGTTACATATTCAAATAATATTAAAAATATGTTTTTCAATTGAAAATAAAATCACATGATAAAACTTTATTTTATGGACCTACAAACTCACACTATTTTAGTCATTGAAATATAAATATATTAGGCTAAAGACATAAAACCACATTTATATTTGGATCAGAAGTCACATAGATGTAATGAGCAATGGTCAGGAAATAGTATCTTATATAAATTGCTCCATATATGACTCAGGAAACAGTGAAAATGCGATGACATTGTGAAAATGAAAAATATATGTCAGTAATTAATAATCTCTGACAAAACAATAAAGCAATATTTAAATTTACGGATTAACATAATGTACAACTGGCAAGGATATGTTTAATCAGAATTAATCCGTTGCTCTGTTAATCTAAAAGAAAGATAACACAGTGTTTGAAACATATCTTATTTGTGTTTGTAAATTATATGAATAGAATGTTTATAAACATTCTATATTACACACAGAACCTTAATTAATTCATATCGTGGTCAATTGATTCCAAAGAAATCTCGGTACGGGCCAAATCAAAAACTATATATTATATGAATTCCACAAAGTTAGTTGGCTTAGAATTAATACGACTCCGCAGGGGACATGTGAACACAGCTCTTATTAAGATATGCATGATCAGAATGACACTTGTAATATTAAGTTCATCACGTAATGCATAGACGTAGCCAGACACGTGACTACTCATTATTGGATATTATTGTTTTTGGCTTGTATCTGTATTTTTTTGTTTGCGTAAATAAAGGTTGCAGTTGCACGTTCGTAGCATGCCTCGTTACTCCATTAAGGTATAATAAAATCAATATTTGGTGTTTCCACGGGTTGTGTTTTATACAATACGAAGATAGTCTATCCAGAAACTATGCCACCAAATACGTAAACTGCATGTAGATACAACCTGTCTGGAAGCTTTTCATCTGACCTGCGATTTAAATAACTTACATCCATAATATACAACCATCTCTGGATGTTCGACTAATCATTCATTAGGTTGCTAACACTAACACTCGTCAGCAATCAATTTTACATTAATACATATGAATTCATCTAATTTATTTTCTTAATGAAATACTATACGACATAGGAATACTATAATATGACTTTCCAAAAAGTAGTATAAATGTTGTTATATCCGAACTTGGGACTGATTTTGGGTACATCCGGATAAAACCATCGTTTTAAAATCTAAAGTTTGAAGAGTTATTACACATGTCCCATAGTTTTTGAATAGTTTTTATTTTATCAAGATTATCACAAAAATATTTATGGTCCCATAATTTTCATATCCGTCATGCTCAGAGATATGTCTATTTTCATGTTATTTGTAAGTCTAACCCGTAAATGCAAGCGAATAACCATAGTCAAATTTTCTTTGTTACTAAATTTTTACCATGGACCATTTTCTAGAGGACATGTTTTCATTGCTGTAGAATTTAGTAGCTGCTTATTAAATCAATGTAACGAGGATATGAGAGAAACACGGTGGTGTGCTCTTGTGACTGGACCCCTTGAAAGGACAACCAAGTCATTAAAACAGACAACCTAACTTTTATTCATCTAAACCATGAATTTTCCACGTCACCTATCTATTCACTTTCCAAATCAATTTGATTTTGTCTACTTTACTTGTATTGCACTCTAAGCATGTTCTTTTTCTAATCTACAACTTGAAAAAAAAACTGATTCTCTCCATTAACTTAGTCTATTTCTTAGCTCCCTGGCTCAAAGTCAAAGGGTCCCCCAAAAAAAAAGCAGCCTAAAGCTCATAGACAGATCGAACAATCGTGAAGCGAGATGATTAAAGGGTAGGCTCAAAAAAATCTAATCAGATTTCATAGTGAGATCTTGAGAATACTCTGAATTTCTACATTTAACAACCACAACGTATCATAAATTATTCTTGAGATAGTTAAGTGAGGTTTAATCTTGCAGAGATGGAGGATTAAACAAGTGATATATATTACAACACAAGTAATACTTATGCTCAAAGAAAAGACAGCACAACCGACAATACGCACCGTTTTAAGTAAAGCGATATTTTAGGCGACTGGCGATCAAGGGATTTCGATGAGTTCGGCGGCTTCGCCGGTCGTCTCTGGCTCTTTATCGGAGCTTGGAGATGAAATTTCTGGTTGTATCAAGGAGGGGAATCATGGTGTACCACTCTCGGGAAAGGATTCTGAGAAGCGTGGAAAGGGTTTGGAGCAGGAGGGTAGCGAGAAACGTGTTGAGGTTGTTGATCAGATAGTGGAGGGTACTGATGTCTCGAAGCAAGACTGTGTTGAGACTAACAATCTCCCAGATCAAATCAAGAGGGGTATTCCTTCATATGTGGAGGTCGCGCAAGAGAAGAAAGTGCTCAAAAGGTATGAGGTAAACATTATGGAGAAAGAGGGTCAAAAGGAAGTTGAAATCCCAGATTCAGTTATTGATGATGCGAATCTGTTGTGGGAGGATTTCCTTATTGGCAAATTCTTAGAAACGGCGCCACATATAGCAAGAGTCCATGCTATTGTTAACAAGATTTGGTCGCAAGGTGGTGGCTTTCAACGAATAGAGGTGTTTGAGGTTGATTCCACAACAATGAAGTTCTGTATTCCTAACCAGCAGGTGCGTGCAAGGATTCTTCGTAGGGGTATGTGGAATATTGGTAATATCCCAATGGTTGTCTCTAAATGGACACCAGACGAGCTGAAGGAGAAGCCAGAAGTCAAGTCCATCCCACTCTGGGTCTACCTAAGGAATGTGCCAATGAATATGTTTTCTTGGGAAGGTCTCAGTTTCATTACAAGTCCAGTGGGGGTTCCTGTGAGGTTGCATCATGAAACTGCTTCCTGCTCTAATTTCAAGCTTGCAAAGGTTTTCGTTAATGCTGATCTGACTAAGGAGCTGCCAACAAAAATAAATTTCACGAAGAATGGTAAGTCAGCTCTTGTGGAATTTATCTATCCAAGGCTTCCTCTGCGATGTCATAAATGCAAAAAATGGGGGCATGATGACAAAGTTTGTGTGATGAGAAAGGACATGGGTACTGGTATTCAATCTCAGCAGAAGGTTAGAGGAAATAAGAAAGATGTTGGATCAGATAGGTCAGTTCCTAGTCCTCTGGTTAAGGATCTGACTGTTGAAGAAAATGAGATTGAAGAGGGTCAGATTGTGGAAGGTGGGACGCAAATAGCTTCAAACAGTCACGTGAAAAGAACTCTAAAATATGGTGAGGTTGCAATTCTGACACCTTCCAGGTTTTCTATTCTTAACGAAATAAATGATGAAGGGGTGCTAGTTAATCATAAGGAGGAAGTTATGGATGTAGAGGAGTCGAATATATTGGAGAAAAGCTGTAATTTGGAGGAATTGTCGGGAAAAGAAAACCATGGGGAAGCCTGCAACTCGAACGAATATCTGCAGAGTTGTTCTTTGGAGGTACTGATGGGGGTGGAAGGTACTGATGGGAATAAAGTAGTCAACAAAGAGAATAATAAAAATGTGGATGAAATAGCAGTTAATACTTTGCAAATTAGTGAAGTGCCTGTTGTGGTGGATTCCAGCAGTGATGTGGAAGGGGTTGTTGTGGCGGATACTAGTAGTGTTGTGGCAGCAGCTGTTGTTGGGGCGGTTACTAGTAGCGATGAGATTGGTCATGTTGTTGTTGCTGATTCGAAAGGCGTAGAGAAGTCTCCGACTTATAGTGATATTGTGAAGACTGATGTGAGGGACATTCAGCGTAAACCAGCTACTACTGATTTGGTGACTAACAATATTCGACCTTCTCTTCCGAGAAATTCGAAAACAAATCATAAGGTTTTCCATGACCTCCCGGTTTATGGTAATCAAGGCAGGAAAGCTTCGCGGAAAAATTTTTAATGACTGGATTCTTCTGGAACATCAGGGGATTTAATAAGAGTACGAAGCATGGAGTTGTTAGGAATTGGATTCGCAATAAAGAATTAAAGTTTGGATGTTTATTGGAGACTAGAGTGAAGGAGAGTAAAGAGAAACGAATTGTTGCCTCTGTTTTTGATGGGTGGTCTTGTATCAGCAATTATGAGTATAATAGAAAGGGAAGGATTTGGGTTGTGTGGTGTCCTCATGTGAGATTAACGCCGGTTTATAAAACTAGTCAGATTATTACTGTTTCTGTGCTTTTAGAGGGTGAGACTGAGGAATTCTTTTGCTCCTTTGTTTATGGAGGTAATACTTCGGATGAAAGGAGTGAGCTATGGGCTGATATGAAGGCTCATCAGGATTCTGCGATGTTCAAAAAGAAACAGTGGCTAATTATGGGAGATTTTAATGAGATTATTGATGGTGAGGAGCATTCAAATTACCAAGATTCGGGTCTTGTTAATGGTGGTATGAGAGACTTTGAAAGTGTTATTCGGCATTGTAGATTGGTTGACATGGGTTGTCAAGGTCCCAAGTTTACTTGGTGTAACAAGCGTACGGAGGGTCTTATATGCAAAAAGCTGGACAGATTTCTTGTGAATGATACTTGGTTACTTAAGCGTGATAAAGCTTATGGTGTTTTTGAAGCTGGTGGATGTTCTGACCATCTGAGAGGTAGATTTCATTTGCATGCTGAAGCTGTGGGTAAAAAGAGACCTTTTAAGTTCACAAATGCTGTTGCTGAGATGCCGGAATTTCTTAAGCTTTTGGAAGGATATTGGAAAGATCAGCAGCCTTTGTTTCAGTCCACTTCTGCTTTGTTTCGGTTTTCAAAAGCTCTCAAAGCTTTAAAACCTTTGTTGAGGAAGCTTAGCAAAGACAAATTAGGGAATCTTTCTATGAAAGTCAAAGAAGCTTATAATGATCTTTGTTTGCAGCAAGAGTCTCTGATGGCTAACCCTAATGTGTTGAATATCCAGGAAGAGCTTAGAATTGAAGAGAGATGGCAAAGAGTCTCTGCAATTGAAGAGAAGGTTCTTAAACAGAGATCCAAAATGCACTGGCTACAATCGGGGGATGGAAATAATAAAGCTTTTCATAATGCGGTGAAGGTAAGAGAAGCTATTAACTCCATCCGTGAGATAAAATGTCGTTCTGGAGAAGTGGTTACTACTCAGGATGGTATTAAAGCTGAAGCTGAGAATTTTTTCAATAATTTTCTTTCCCATGTGGCGCCGGAAATCCAGGATATATCTGTTGAAGATCTTCAACGCTTTATTCCTTTTCGCTGCTCTGATGAAGAAAAGGGTCTTTTGATCAAGCCAATATCTGATGAAGAGATCAAAGAGGTGTTATTCAAGATGCCTAACAACAAGTCTCCGGGGCCGGACGGGTTCACTACTGAATTTTTCAAAGCTTCTTGGAACTTCATTGGTAAGGACTTTATTACTGCAGTGAAATCGTTCTTCAGCAAGGGTTTCCTTTCGAAAGGTTTGAATACTACCATCTTAGCTCTTGTTCCTAAGAAGGATAATGCTATTGAGATGAAAGACTACAGACCAATTTCTTGCTGCAATGTTTTGTATAAAGTTATTTCGAAGATTATTGCGAATAGGCTGAAGACTACCCTCCCTCGGTGTATCTCTTATAACCAATCTGCTTTTGTTAAAGATAGGCTTCTGGTTGAGAATCTTTTGCTGGCCACTGAGATCATTAAGGATTACCATAGAGATGATGTCTCCCCTCGTTGTGCCATGAAGATTGACATAGCTAAGGCTTTTGACTCTGTACACTGGCCTTTCTTATTGAACACTCTGCGAGCTCTTGGTATTCCTGAGGAGTTTGTCTATTGGATAAGACTCTGTGTGTGTACTCCCTCTTTTTCGGTGCAAGTGAATGGTGAATTGGCAGGTTTCTTTCAAAGTAAGCGAGGTCTGCGACAAGGCTGTGCTTTATCACCCTATTTGTTTGTGATTTGTATGAATGTCCTCTCCCATCTTTTGGACAAAGCAGCGGCTCAGGGGGTTATTGGTTATCATCCTAAATGTCAGAACATTCTTTTGACTCACCTTTGCTTTGCAGATGACCTTCTGGTTTTCTCTGACGGTTCTAAAAGATCCATTGAGAATGTTCTTAGGATTTTTGATGACTTTGCTACTATGTCTGGTTTGAAGATAAGTTTAGAGAAGTCTACTCTCTACACTGCGGGGTTATCAGGTAATCAAGAAGGTGAAATTCTCAATAAGTTTCCCTTTGCTTCTGGGAAACTTCCTGTTCGTTATCTTGGGCTTCCTTTACTCTCTAGAAGGATGACTGTTGGAGACTATATGCCTTTGGTGGAAAAAATCAGGAAGCGTATGAGTTCTTGGACTGGGAGATTACTTTCCTATGGGGGTCGTTTGCAATTAATTAATTCTGTGATCAATAGTATGGCCAATTTCTGGTTATCTGCTTTTAGGCTCCCGGGTAGCTGTTTAAAGGAAGTAGAGAGACTCTGCTCTGCTTTCTTGTGGTCTGGCCCTGATTTGAAAACAAGTAAAGCTAAAGTCAGTTGGAAGGATATTTGTCTCCCTAAGAGTGAAGGTGGTTTGGGTCTTCGTCCTTTAAAAGAGATTAACACGGTTCTTTGCTTGAAATTGATCTGGAGAGTGTTTACGGCTAGATCTTCTCTTTGGGTTAAGTGGGTTCATTGCTATCTCATTAGGAAAAATTCTTTCTGGTCTATGAAGGATAATGCTAACTCTGGGTCCTGGATGTGGAGGAAGCTTCTTAAGCTTCGAGGGCTTGCTAAAGGTTATCTAAGGATGGAAGTTCATAATGGCAGAAATACTTCCTTTTGGTTTGATAATTGGTCTCCTTTGGGCTGTCTTAAAGATATTTTTGGAGATAGAGGATCTATTGGTCTCGGTATCTCTGAGAATGCTACGGTTGAGGAGGTTATTCTTAGTCATCGTATACGTAGGCATCGGAGGAGTATGTTTAATGATGTGGATGTAGTTATTAGTGATTTGAGAAGCAGATATAGCGCTGAGGATGATATTCCATTATGGAGGCAAGATGATACTCGATTCACCAATATTTTCTCTACTAAAAAGACTTGGATTTTCATGAGACATTCTCAGCCTGATTGTGATTGGTTTAAGGGTGTTTGGTTTCATCAATCTACGCCTAAATTTGCTTTTATGACCTGGATTGCCATTCGGAATAGGCTGCATACTTGTGATAGAATCTTGCAATGGAATCCATCCATTGATGGTCTGTGTGTTTTATGTCAGGATGATCACGAGACTTGCCCTCATCTTTTCTTCCATTGCAGATATTCTGCGGCAATTTGGAAAGAGCTTGTTGGTGGTATTATGAAGTTGGATTTCACAACTGATTGGAGTTCTATTCTGGCTATTATCTCTAATTCGCATTCGAGATACAATGCTACTGAGTTGTTCCTTCTTCGGTATGCTTTCCAAGCTTCTCTTCATAGCATCTGGCGTGAAAGGAATTATCGTAAACATGGAGAGCAGCCTAGGAATGAGAAAGTTCTGGCTCATTATGTTGACAAGCTGATTAGGTTGAAGTTACTTGCTGTTAAAGGTAAGGGGAAAAATTATCTTGAGGAAAGCCTTTGTTCCTGGTTCGGTTCAAGGCTCTTGGGTGTTGGATAATTTTTTAGTTTTGGTTCTCCTTGACTTCTGGTCTTCTTTGGTTACTGAGCTCCCAGTGTTGGTTTTGGTTTTCAGCGGGATTCTGTTTGTTCTCGTCCATGCAGTTGAGTCAACCTGGGTTTTGGTGTTTTGTGCTGGATTTTGCTCAAAGTTGAGTTTGTAGCGAGTTTGTCTGTCTTCGGGTCTTCTTCTTTCTTGACTGTTATGGTGCTTGGTTGGGATTTGCTTGCTGGATCGTCTCTCTGGTAGCTTGTCTCTGGTTCTCTCTTCTGTTGGGTTTGTTGGTTTGTGCTCTGGTGTAGTGTTGGGTTTGCTGTTGGTTTGTTTTCTTTGTTCAAGTTGTTTGAGTCTGGTTTTTTGCGGGTCCTTAGTTATTCTCCTGGCTATGGGATCTCTACTCTTTCCTCATTAGAGTTTTGTCCCATTCGGGTTTTCTCTGATGAGGTTTTAATGAGGGAAATCCTATAGCCCTTCCAAGCTAACTTGTTTCACATGGTTAGTTTGAGGGAGAATGGCTTGTTTGTTTTTTGGGTTTTTTCTGATTTTTATTGGCTTGTGAGGTTTGTTTTACAAACAATGTTTGCACTTGTTGTAATTATGTTTTTGATTGAATAAAATTTTACATTCATTCAAAAAAAAAAAATACTTATGCTCAAAAACAACATACTTATACTTAGCAATAAGAACTGGAGTTGATCAGAGTTTCAAAGACAAATGTGAATGCGTATGGAACCAAGATAAAAAAAATCATCATTTTTTTCCATTACATGCAATTGCCACATGTTAATGTCATTTCTCAAATCTGTAAATAAGTACACCGAACTTGCCACATTTCACTAAAGGTTAGTCATGCAAATCTAATACTATAATCGCAAAATGTTGGTTCTCATAGTTACTAGTTACTACGAAACAATATTTCTCAATTTCAGTAGTCACACTAGAAGACACGGCACGATTGAAAGTTGAAACAATGAATGTAAAAATGTTATCCTGAAAAATTTAAACAAGAACAAATAGAAGACATAAAGATACATCAAATCATCACAAAACATTAACTTCATCGTCCATCTAATACACAAATCAAAGTTTCTTCTAAAAATCAAAACTGGGCTTTCTTCCGAAATACGTGGCCCAGTATGACCCATTCCCCATTTTGGCCCAATTTTAAAAAATTGAAATTACTATTCATTTTACTCAGAAATTTCGTAACGAACATCTCAGTTTATCCGCGATCTCCTAAAACTTCTATTTTGATAGTTTCTTTGCATTGACCCGAACAAGGCTACGAGTAACTTTGCCTATTGACCATTTTACCCCTACAATTTCACATAATTTACTATTCTAGGTTACTAATACCAAAAACTTATGTTACCCTAATCCAATTTCTTTTTTTTTTTGCTCTCCTCTCCTCGACATCGCTTCTCTCGCCGTCCCAAAAAAAAAACCCTAATTTTATCACCTTTCGTTTCACTCGATCACACAGAGAAGGTTGAGCAAATAGAGTTCGTTATAGATGTCCTACAATCAACCAAGACCGGACAGAAGCGATAATCAACAACAGTACCGGAGAACTGGGAGATCCACCGCCGGCTACCACCAGCAGCAACAACCTCACCGATCTTCCCCCGCCGGTTACGGTAGGGGAGCTGTCACCGCTAACGTTGATCCTTCCTCTAATCGCAGGTAACTCTCACCAGATCAATTTCTATTAATTTCGAAAATCGAATTTAAAAGTTTCATCCTTTTTTGTTTTAATTGCAGTTTTAAGAAGCCTAGCAATTCTCAAGGAGGAGGGAATCAGGCTAGGGTGAATCATTCAGTTCCTAACAATCATAATGGTCCTAGTGTACAGTCACGCTCTTCTCAAGGTATGTTCTTTGTTGTGTGCCCCTTTTGGTTAGTGTGTGATCGTTTTGGTTAAGCTCACGTTTTATTTTTACACGGTTGGTTACAGGAGAACCGGTTACTGGTGGACCGGCTAATCCAGTCAGTGGAGCTATTCCAAAAGCTCCAACTTCGCAGTCTCCTGCTATGAACACACCTAAAGGTTGGAGGACTGTTTTTTTTTGGTTGTGTTTGTGTGTAGAGTGTGACTAGATTCTCATGTACTATGAATTGTTTATAATGTTTTTCAGTCCCTGGAGACCCTTCTAAAGGATTTCCTTTTCAATTTGGGTCACTTGGTCCTGACTTGATGAAGGTATGTTGTTACTCCCTTTTTTTGTTTGTCCATCCACACCTAAATCATCTGTACTGTTGGGATTCTAGATTCCTGCGCGGACCAGCTCAGCTCCTCCGAATATGGATGAGCAGAAACGTGCACAGGTCCTCCACACTTTGTATTTTTTGCTTACTTACTTGAATGATTCTTGTTTATGTGTTTATGATGATGAATTAGTCTGTGTTTCCAGCTGACTCAAATTATATGATGATGAAGAGCCTGATGCCCTGTTTTTTTTACTTCAGTTAAGTTAGTGACTTTGTCTTTTGTTTATGACTAAAGTACACATTGTTTTGCAGATGCAGCAGGCTGCTGTAAGAACGGCCGCCCCGAATTTACCAGCTTCGGTACCTAAAAAGGATTTACCAAACAAGGCTGCAGATAATCAACTGATGAGGAAAGAAGGGCACAATCCATCAAGTGAAAAAGCTGATGTCCAAGTCCACCATACACCACCTCCAAGTCAAACGCACAAGTCTCCAGTTACAAATATCCGTATGCCTTCGTTGCAGACACCTTATCAGCATCCTCAGGTTCCTCACCCTGTGCATTTCGGTGGCCCCCCAAATATGCATATGCAGCCTCCTAATGTGGCTCCAGCCTCGTTTCAGATGCCAATGCCAATGGCATTATCTATGGGAAATACACCTCAAATGCAGCAGCAGGTGTTTTTTCAAGGCCTCCCATCACATCCCATGCATCATCAGGGTATGATGCATCAGGCTCAGGGACATGGGTTTCCAGCTCCGATGGGTGCTCAGATTCATCCTCAGTTGGGCCACGTGGGTGTGGGTGTGAGCCCGCAGTATCCCCAGCAGCAAGGAGGTAAATTTGGCGGGACAACACGTAAGACCACACCCGTCAAGATTACACATCCCGATACACATGAAGAGTTGAGGCTTGGTCGACGCAATGACACGCAACCAGATGGTGGACCTGTGGCTTCAAAACAGCATTCTAATACACCGCCTCCCAGATCACAGCCAGTTTCATCATTTTCTCCACGACCAATGAGTGTTGTGCAAACCTCATATAACGCCAGTCCCATGATATATCCTGGGGTTTCTATACCCATAAACAGTGGTCTAGTGCCATCCGCTGAAGCACCAAGGTTCAATTTCCAAGTTATGGATGACTCTCAAAAGGTACAATTTATCAACCAATCTGCTCATACGGCTCCACAGCTTATGAGACCTGTAGCTCCCACACATGTTCCATCTGATTCTTCTTCAACTTTTAAAACACGTGATGTCCAAAATGTGACTTCATCTGCTGTACATGCAACTGGGAAGGTAACAGTGAAGCAAGCTGCTACATCTGAAAAACTTGAATCACCTAAAGCCAGGCCACAAGGAGGTGTGAACATTGCTCTGTCACAAAAGGACGTGGAGGCAGTTTCATTGAGCTCTTCACAGCCGCCTAAATCTGACTCTGTGTCAGGGGTATCAAATTCGTCTGCTCCGCCATCAAAGTCATCTGTGGAGGCTGCTCCAGTTGCAACAACTGAAATCGGAAGAGGGCAAACGGTGAATGAGTCGAGCTCAGTTGAAGATCAGAAACAGACGTGTAAGGTGGAACCCTCTCATAATGCGACTGAGGTATGGTACTGTGTTTTGTTTTTACTTTTTTAGGCATTCTTTAATTTTGTAACCTGGTGATATTTGTTTTTTTTTTGGTTCTGCGTCATCTAGGATCATGCACAGACTAGGCCGGAATCTCTGGTTTCTGATCTTGGTTCTCCTTCCAGCTCTTCGGCTCCTGAAACAGAAGCCATTGCTGTTAAGGACAATTCATCATTTCCAGCTACCAATTCATCAAATATTTCTGATTCTTCCCCGCAAGAGGAAGACCCAAAATGTGATGAGCGGAGTGTTACTGACAAGCAGGTGGAAAAGTCTGTAATTTCTGATGAGAAACACGAAACTGGGAAGGCAAAAAACGAGGTGGATGGTGCTACATACATTTGTTCTGACTCCGAAAAAGTTGCAGATGTTTCGAGCTCCGATCTTCCACAATCTTCTCATACTCAGTCGTCTACTGTTTCTCTTGGGCATTCTGAAAATTCTGGTGATAGTTTGGCATCTGCCCAAACCACTCTTTCCAAGGACAAACCTGCATTTGAATCGAACTTAAGAAGAAATACTTCTGTCAAAGGAAAGAAGAAGATAAAAGAAATTCTTCAGAAAGCAGATGCTCAGGGAACAACTTCTGATCTTTATAATGCTTACAAAGGGCCTGAAGAACAGAAAAATTTAGCAATGCCTTCGGAGAGTTCAAATGTTAGTAATGATGTTTCAAACCAGAAGCAGGCACCTGCGACGCCTCAGGCTGTCTCTGAAGCTACTGTTGATGCTGAACCAGCGAAAAATGAACCGGAAAACTGGGAAGATGCAGCCGATGTTTCTACACCAAAGCTGGAAAGTGTGCACACAAAGCCAGGTTCCTCAGATGAGGTCAGAGACAGCGGCAGCAATATGGAAAAGAAATACTCCCGCGATTTCCTCCTTAAGTTTGCAGACCAGTTCACTGCTCTCCCTCCAGGCTTTGACGTTTCTCCTGATTTTGCGAATACCTTGTTTTCTAATAATATGGGTGCGTCTCATCATGAACATGACTCGTATCCCAACTCTGGAAAGGTTATGGATCGTCAAAGGAGTAGTGGCCGCTCAGATCGCCGTCCCAGCAATCAGAGTCCTCTTCCTGCAGGATATGGAGGTAACGTAGGTTTCCAACCTGGTCCAGGAGGAAACTCAGGAGTTCTAAGAAATCCTCGTATGCAGGGACCGATTATGTCTAGACCGATGCAACATGTGGGTCCTATGGGAGGAATGGGTAGAAATGGTCCCGACTTAGATAGATGGCAACGTGGTTCTAATTTCCAACAAAAGGGACTATTTTCTTCTCCGCATACTCCTATGCAGGTGATGCACAAAGCCGAGAGAAAATACCAAGTAGGCACAGTTACAGATGAAGAACAAGCAAAGCAAAGGCAATTAAAAGGCATCTTGAACAAGTTGACCCCACAAAACTTCGAGAAACTGTTTGAGCAAGTTAAAAGTGT
Source organism: Eruca vesicaria subsp. sativa (assembly GCA_932364175.1). Lineage (NCBI taxonomy): Eukaryota > Viridiplantae > Streptophyta > Magnoliopsida > Brassicales > Brassicaceae > Eruca > Eruca vesicaria. Next base: position 71,343 of record CAKOAT010506265.1, read on the forward strand.
CAACATTGACAACGCTGTTACGCTTATTGGTGTCATTTCACAGATATTTGACAAAGCCTTGATGGAGCCTACCTTCTGTGAGATGTATGCAGATTTCTGTTTTCATCTGTCTGGGGCTTTACCTGATTTCAATGAGAATGGTGAAAAGATTACCTTCAAAAGATTGCTTCTCAATAAATGTCAGGAAGAATTTGAGAGAGGAGAGAGGGAAGAAGAGGAAGCCAGTAGAGTTGCTGAAGAAGGACAAGTAGAACAAACTGAGCAGGAAAGGGAAGAGAAGAGACTCAAGGTTCGGAGGAGAATGCTCGGTAATATTAGACTTATTGGTGAGTTATACAAGAAGAAGATGTTGACTGAGAAAATCATGCACGCATGCATCCAAAAGTTGCTCGGGTTTGATCAGGAGGATCCACATGAAGAGAACATAGAAGCTCTGTGTAAACTAATGAGTACAATAGGAGTTATGATCGATCATCAAAAAGCTAAGGACCATATGGATGCATATTTTGACAGAATGAAAATGCTATCAAGCAAACAAGAATTTTCTTCTAGAGTCAGGTTTATGTTAATCAATGCTATGGATCTAAGAAAGAACAGATGGCAGGAGAGAATGAAAGTTGAAGGGCCAAAGAAAATTGAGGAAGTGCACAGAGATGCTGCACAAGAACGCAACACTCAAGCTAACAGGCTTTCACGTGGACCCTCGATGAATTCATCAGCAAGAAGAGGGCATATGGAGTATAGCCCCAGGGGAGGAGGAGGTATGCTCTCAGCTCCAACTGCCCAAATGGGTGGTTTTCATGGACCACCTCAAGGTCGTGGCTTTGGAAACCAGGACATTAGATTTGATGAAAGGTCACCGTATGAGCCTAGGATGGTTCCAATGTCTCAAAGGTCGGGTGGTGAAGAGCCTATTACCTTGGGGCCCCAAGGTGGTCTTGGTCAGGGAATGTCTTTTAGAAGGCCGGCAGCAGTATCAAATACTTCGCAGTCTGGTGGTTCGAATGGTTTTGGCTCACAAAGACCTGCAAGTCCTGCTACTCACGGACGGTCAAGTCCCCAAGGGCGAGGATCAACTTATGTTCACAGGGAATTTGCAAGTGCCTCTCGTGCTTCTGATCCGTCATCTGAAGTTTCATCTGCTAGGCAATTACCAGAAGGGCCTTCTTCTGCAGTAAACAGCCCGCGAGAAAATGCTTTGTCCGATGAACGTTTACATGATATGTCCTTGTCTGCCATTAAGGAATATTACAGGTACTCCTTTCTGTCTGGTCATTCATTTTGTTCACCCGCATAGTCATTAGAGTATGTCCCTTTTTGACGGATTATAGTGTTTATGTTGTTTATAATCGTTTTGCCTAATGTGGTCACGTGTGAATAGAAAAGCACATTAGTTAGTTTTTGATTACTGTGTTCTTATGCAGTGCCCGAGATGAGAAGGAGATTGGTTTATGCATGAAAGACATAAATTCACCATCTTTTCACCCAACAATGATTTCTCTTTGGGTAACTGATTCTTTTGAGAGGAAAGACAAAGAAAGAGATCTCTTAGCAAAGCTCCTTGTTAACCTCGTGAAGTCTGCTGACAATGCCTTAACCGAAGTCCAACTAGTGAAAGGGTAAGTAAAAGAAACCAAAGAGATCTCTACTCCTCACGCTTTGATGATCAAATGTTTTTTTCTGGTTGCCTTTTTGACAGGTTTGAATCTGTTTTGACAACTCTGGAGGATGCTGTAAATGATGCTCCAAAAGCAGCAGAGTTTCTTGGGAGAATCTTTGGTAAAAGTGTGATGGAGAAAGTAGTGACATTGACAGAGATTGGTCGGTTAATACGTGAAGGAGGAGAAGAACCTGGAAGTCTGTTAGAGTTTGGATTAGGAGGTGATGTTCTTGGCAGTGTTTTGGAGATGATAAGGACAGAAGCAGGAGAAGAGGCTTTGGTTGAGATTCGCCGGAGTTCGGGTCTGAGGATTGAAGACTTCAAACCTCCTGCACCTAACCGGTCTAAGATATTAGAGAAGTTTACTTAAGGAAAATCAAAAACAGAACCATCTATTTTGGGGATGGGTTCCCTTCTTCTTTTCTCTTTAAGTGTTTCGTCTAAACTAATCTGTTTAATAAGGGAGTTTATCTATTTCATTATATAGCAAAAACCTTTCAAAATGTTGCATTTCTTTTATTATATATAGTTAACCATTTCATCTATTAGCAAACAACATAACACAAGCTCTCTGTAAAGGTAATAATGACATAAAAAGAGATGATAGTACAGAGATGAACATTTGAGCATCTTAATGTGCTACTTAGGTTCTTTTCTATTACATAGTTACAACATAACATTGGCTTCACTGGTGAGTTTATTTGAATCAGATAGTGTCATAAGAACAACTCACGCCTAAACACAAACATCATTTGATCGTGATGTAGCGGTTTGTACCGTGCTTAGCCCAATGGTCTTTGAGATCAACCGGGTTTGAGAGGTCATGGTGCCCTTCTGCAGCAAGCCGGCTTAGAAGTTTGTTGAATGCGCTTCCACTCATCTTCCTACCACCAACTCGAGCATGTCTTTTGTTGGGCAGTGCTGGTAACGGATACATTGATATTGTGGTTGTGCAACAAGATGATTGCCAACCTCCGTTTCCCCATTTGTAGCACTGTCTGAGATCTCCAGTACACGAACATACAGGTGGTGGCATTGTTGTCTCGTCGTAAACAACCTGGTTAAGTCCCACCATTTCTTGGCTCTTCCAATCTGATTTGGATCCTATTAAGACATTCTTGCTTGTCTCTTCTTCCCCACCGTAGTCGAGATTGGTCTTTACAAATATTATCTTGGTTAAGTCCTCTTCGTTCTCTTTCTTGACCTTCCTTTGAGTCTTTGGGCCTCTCTTATTAGCAGTGGTCTTCGTTTTCGCGTTTGGGTCTTTCACTCTTTTACCGCGTTTTGGTTTGGCGGTTTCAGGAGGTGGTGATGTCGGGAGACCATCACTTGGCTCCATCTCTCTGGTCTCATCATATGCATTTTCAGTTAACTGAAGCATGTGATGTTGATGATGCACTTGTGGATGGTGAATGTGTTTTACACCACGTGGCATTTGACATCCCGGAGGGCATGCCGCCATATTTGCAACTGCAGAAGCACCAGGAGTAGACATGGAGTTCTCACGGTATTGTAGTGCTGAAAGGGCACTGTCTCTCTCCATTATGGCATTGTTGCGCTCGGCGATGGCTGTGTCTCGCTGGAGGAATGCCATGTCCCTTTCAGCTACAGCTGATTTTCTCTCAGATATCGCTAGGTTTCTCTCCTGGATAGCTGCATCACGCTCTGCTATTATTGACATGACTTGTTTCATCGATGGTTGGTGCTGCATCATCCACTGTTTCATAATATATATATTCATTACAAACTGAAAGCTGAGGTATTAAGCAGCTTGAGAAACAGTGTATTGTTAATCTAAGATGAATGCATTCCCATTAAATAATGTAGATTTTGGATAGGAAAACAGATTGGTCAAGATACCTGGCCCTGAGGTGCTTTATGTCGACCATTATCACGATGTCCACCATCATCCATTAGATATGATTTAAAGTTGTTATATCTTTTGCAATATAGCTTCAACAAAAGACTGAGCAAGCTAAAGGAAAATCAAACCAAAAGACTGATCCATCTTCTTATATTCCTGCACATAGCGAATCATTAAACATATAGTCAAAAGAACCAATTAATGCTGCCACAAAAAAAAAAAAAGCATTGCTAGTATTAGTGTACTTGAAACCTACAATATGATTTATCATCTATCAGCTCAATCCAAGCAACAAACACAAAAGAACTCCTAAACTCCCAGAATCAGTTACAGCTTATCCTAACAGAAACCAACATCATCATTATCATCAGCTTCAATCATTTTAGCTATAGGGAAGATGTCTGTCTATTGAAGCTATCACAGAAAAAGTAACCTTATAATCCTTTAAAGACAGCTTTTTAGTGATTTTCTTACAAAATCTCCAGAATTTCAGTGAAGACCATTATCTATCTTCCTAACCAACCAACCCAACCCCCCCTGACAGAAGAAACATGTAATAAAATAAACAGATGCGAAGTTGGAATCGGAGAGATAAACTAGTGAAGACAGAGTCGACAAGTAGCTCTAGCTAACTTGTAAATTCAGAAAGCTTGAGATTCTACAAATAGTAGTAGGCCAAAAACAAATCCATGGATCATCATTATTCTACAAATCCAAACAGAGAAAGGAAGAGACTTACCAGAGAACAACTTAGAGGTTGAAAGTAGGCATACGAAGTGAAGATACAAAGTACAAAGAACACATAGGAGATTCGGATTTGGGAAAAGAGTTGGGTGAGTTTAGGTCTTTAGTGCTCAAAGATACACGTTTCGCTCAGGAGAGAGAGAGAGAGAGAGAGAGAGAGAGAGATATAGTGCTTTGATTCTTCCGTCTTCTTCTCTCTCTCTTTTACTTTTTACGTTCTTCTTTCACATGGCAGTAATATGCTTTAAAGTAAGTTACTGTTAAGAAAAGGTCATATGAGAACCAATTATACTGAAACGAACCTCTTGTTTAGTAGCACTCTACACTTAATATCCACTATCCAAATCATGTTGGCTCCGAAAAATGGATACTCAGAGAATTTAGATCTAGAAAGTAATTTTACAGATTCACATAGTGAAATTTGAGGTCTAGATATCTGAATCTGAATCCAATGTATATTTTAAAATATTAAAAATATAATTATACGTATATATGTATATTATATAATTTTATCTAAAAAATTAAATTAAATAAATAAATAGTAAATTAGTTAGTTTTTATAATTTTTTAAAAAAATCTTTTAAAAGGGTAAATGACCTATTTTCACACTAGAAATATTATCTAGCAGCAGTTCCACACGAACTTCCAACATCGTCGTAATTACTCATATTAGAAGTTTAACATATTTCCCCCCAATTTGAAAGTTCGAAATCCAAACCCATATAGCTTTGGTTATTCATCTATTTAGTAGTTCGTAAGAAGTTAACCGAACCAAAAAATAGAAAATAACCCGACCAGAGATCCGACATGTTAAGCCACTTCGGATCATGTTTTTAAAATTTCCCAATGAAACGAATCCTAACAAACGACGAACCCAGAAACTCTCTCTTTTATCTGGTTAGAATCAAGATGAGCAATGAGAGTGAAGCTTTGACAGAGACATCATGTGTTCGAAGGAGAGGACGAGTGGTTGGTGTGCCGAAGATATGCTTGTGTGGCAAAATCGTGGTAGCAAGAATGTCGAAGTCTGATACTAATCCTTATTGGCGATATTACCGTTGTGCATATGCGGTGGAGTGAAAGGTAAGTGTGATGAATCTGAGCTTTGATGTTTACAGAATAGGTCGGATTAGTTAAATTACGGTTTAGTATCACAAAGCGGGTCATAAACATGTTGTCTTATGTTTAACTAGATTTTCTATTGGTTACACTTAAACTCAAAAACCAGTAAACCGATTTTAATGGGTTAATTGTAAATTCATTTGAGTTCGGGTTTTGAACTTTCAAATTGGGGAGAAATATGTTATTAATGGGTTGAAAGTTTGTGAGGAACTGATGCTATATGATACTTCTAGTGTGAAAATAGGTTGTATACCCTTTTTAAAGGATATCTGCAGGTATTCAGATTTTAGTACGGATAACTTAATCTCAAATATTTGAAAAAATCCAAATTCAAATCCGGATAGCAATTTCACAGATCCAATGGATCTAAATCTGAATATCCTAAAATACTAAAACACTCTGGATATCCAATATGTCCCCCACCCAAAAGTAGTAAGTAGTACTCCCTTTGTCTCTAAATAAATGTTATTCTACCATTTTTTTCTTGTTTCAAAATAAGTGTCAATTTATATTTCCAATGCAATTTTTTATACTTAATCAATAGATGCAATTAGTATCATTTTTATTTAAATAATTATATATTAAATGAAGGTATAATAGTATATTTGTTCACTTTTTAATCTACGTAAAATATGTGTTACTCTGTCTAAGTAACACTTATATTGAAGAGTAGTAAACTGAGGTAAAACTTACCACAAACAGATTAAGCAGTGACAATAATAAACGTGAAAACACATAACAAAATAAGGCTTTTATGTAAATGTGACAGCCCATACTTTATCGGCTTATTTCTTTATAAGGCCCATAAAAAGCAATGCCCTAATATATTTCGTATATATACAGCAGACAAATTTTTTTTATGTGAGTTCCTCTGCGTTTAGCTCTCTCTAGGGTATTCACATTTTCAGCCGCAGTGCTCTTCTTCGGTTCGGAAATGGTGATGATCTCTCCTCTTTACGCGTTAATGTTCTTCTTCATTCATGATATCTTAGTATTATTACAAAGATCTTACTTGCAATTATTTTTGTTATAACTCACTCTTTTTTTCTATTTTGTTGTTACACAGGCGAAGAGAACCAAGAAGGTCGGAATTGTCGGGAAATACGGTAAGCCTTTTCTCTCCCTTTGTGTTTCGTCTTGTTTTAGCTCGCCATGGTATTGATTAGGTTGTAGAACATTGTTATAATGTAATTAGATTCGTTGCTTAATGGATTGTAGTTACTCATTATTCACTAGGAGCATTCAAATCTCCTTCTATAATAATATTAGTTTAGTCTCGCGGGTTCATTTATTAACATATAAGGGATGATTGTGTGAATAAACAGGAACTCGTTATGGAGCGAGTATCAGGAAGCAGATCAAGAAGATGGAAGTCAGCCAACACAGCAAGTACTTCTGTGAGTTCTGTGGAAAGTACGGAGTGAAGCGAAAGGCTGTTGGTATTTGGGGATGCAAGGACTGTGGCAAGGTTAAAGCTGGTGGTGCTTACACCATGAACACCGCTAGTGCCGTCACCGTTAGAAGCACAATCAGGAGGTTGAGGGAGCAGATCGAGGGTTAAATCAAATCTTACTTTACTTTAATCATCTTTCATTTGGCTTCGGCATTTATGTTTCGGAATACTTTCTTGTTTTTGGTTCAAGACGTTATTACATTTAGCCGTGAAACAATGTTTTGTTCGAGTTTTGATTCACTTTCTGTTTCTCATCACTCCGGATTTTTCTTGATTACATCTTTGTTTTAAACATGTTAACTAATTCTTGACATCGAAGATTTTGCTCAACCTACAATTTAAGAATTATCACTGACTGTGATTAATCGTATGAACTTATACTAAACCTTATTCTATTTGTTAAACCAACAAACTAGAATCATAATGTCTAGGCTTAAACGTTGAACAAAAAAAAAATGACTAAGCTTAAACGTATGATCTGATACTACTAAATCCGTAATAAATTCAACAAACTAGAATTTGTCAAGGCGAGGCATGTGAACTAATCGAATTTGCTAAACAAACAAACAAGAATAATAATCATGTCTATGAACTAATCCCTCAACCGAATTGCTGAATAAAAAAAACTAAGCTTTGTGTATTATATGGAAGATCACTCAGACGCTTTCATCAAAATACTTTACTTCAGAGATTTATGTTAACCCTTGAATTGAACAATTTATGAGTTTTAAAATTGAAAAATAGGCTAAGAAGAACATAAAACACAAATACAACAGTGAAAACAAAAATCTAACTAACTGAGGAAAATCATTCTACAAGATTGTCGTCTTCTTGTCTCAACGAGCCATGCTGTTGAGATAAATTTTCTTGGGACGATCAGATTCTTTCAAGATTCCAAACTCCAACTTCATTTTAGCTCGCACCTTTCACCCAATGATTGATTCTCTGCCTCCACTCGAATTACAAACTATGGTTTCAATTGTTCACATCTGGTTCAAAAAAAAAACCGAGCCACCAGAGAATGCAGAGAGCACTAGTAGTAGTTTCATGGTTTATGCACCTTAAACCCAAAGATTCTCGGGACATACTTCTGAGTCGGTTTCTGCGGCTTCAAGTTTCCGTAAGTCATCAAAAACAAGTGAGGGAATGTTGTTCCAAAGTATGCCCCATCAATATCTGCACAAAAATCAGTTTAAGGCCAAACACTAAGACAATTATAACCACTAACATGTCTCTTTGCAGCATTTATGCAACTATTCAAGATTAGACTGATTCAATCAAAGCAAAGCAGAGCAGAGAAAAAGGATACTGCCTTGGAACTTAGACCGCGGGTAAGATATATCTTCGCATTTCGGGCAGTACATCTTCACTGTACTCGATCTCGGTATATCAGACTGTCCAACAGGTAGACAAGACTGTCCGCAACAGAAGACTCTAGGGCATCTCCCAAAATCACAGTTCTTGTACTTCTCAGTCTACACAGAGAAAAAGTGATTAACCAAAATGATAAAAACACTAAAGAAGAGTAAAAACAACTAACTAACCATAGCAGCCATTCCTTTAGTAGTCAAAATGTAACGAACGTGAATAAGACCATACAACATCTCAGCAGCTGATTCCACAAGTTCATTCTGTTCTTCAGTAAACATCTCACCTTAAACAAAGATAACAACAAAAAAACATTTCAGACACAAACTTTTTTTTTAAAGAACATAACAAACATCGACTTACTGTTTGAAGATTCGACATCAAGAATGAGATCAAGTGCATATTCATAGTAAGGAACTTGACCACTTAACCCACAAAGATTGAAATCATCTT
>CAKOAT010506265.1:80106-143211 GCA_932364175.1 Eruca vesicaria subsp. sativa
GAAAAAAAAAAAAAAAAAAAAAAAAAAAATTCAGACAATGCAAATTTTATTACACAAGGATTCATTCAGACAATGCAAATAACGAACCATCAGGAAGCTGAGGTTTAACGAAAGCTCTAGAGGTGGAAGGTGATGGTTTCTCTAGCTTCTTGGTGAGTGCTTCGTTGATTCGTTTCCGATCGATTGCTCCTCCGCCGAGGATCTCTGATCTCGACGACCCACTACGTTCCTTGTACATAATTGGATTCACTTTAAGAAGAAAACGACAGAGGATTCGAGGTTGGATTCTCAAAAGTGTCGAGACTTTTTTGTGAAGGTTGAGTTGAGTAGGAAGACGGAGAAAACTAGGGTTTTCCTCTTTTTATTTTAATTTTAAATTTTAAATTTTAAATTTGTATAATTCTGGTGACAGAGTGGAGGACAGAACATAGGAGATGTAAAGATTGTTTCCTCTTCTTCTCCACTGTTTGATTTTAATTTTCCCTTGTTTTTCCATTACGGGCTTCTTTGATTGGGCCTGGCACTATAAAATGGGCTTTATGAATTTAACTGGATTAAAAATAATATTTCGAATGTGGTGTTTTTATCAACACAATATCGTCACCCAAACATGATTTTGGGATCTAGGAATAGCTTTTTGCAAAACGGAGCCTTTGTCGGAGAAAGTTGTGATGCCTTATTCCACCGACTTTTGACAATTTCCGAGTTTTATAGTTTCGAAAGTTTTGTATTAACTTTAATTGTACTAAATTTAAGAACCCTTTATGCATTAAACGTAAAAGATGTAACAGTTGAATGTCTAATCGCACGAACAAAAGGAAAAGGCAATTTACACGCGGGTCGACTGTAGCTCAGCCATAGGAGTCAATGGTATTGGCCCACGTCTCATGAAAATGTCGTCAATGTAGCACTTACTATGTGATTAAAGTTTTGTAAAACAACATAATTACTTCTAGATGGGAATCACAAAAAATGAACAAAAGTGGACATAAGAAAATTTCGGGTGTTTAAAAGATATAAAACTAGCTAGATTGAAAGAAAATTTTGATTAGATTTAATTACCTATTTTTTGTCCTATTTAATCAAATTAAGGCTTCGAATGGAATGTAGATAAAATAAATATGCATATCAAACTAGTTAATTAGTTTATCGAATTAGTTTATTTAGTCGAATGCTAAAAATTAAAATTTATTAAATTAAATATCTAAAAATAAAAATTATTATATAAAAATACTAAGAATTATTTTTTAATAATAACAAGAAAAAATAAACAATAAAATGTACATTTATAATATACAATCAAATTGAAAAATTAATTAAAATGGAGCATTTTTATTTACTCATACTGTATTTGCAATCATTTTTCTTAACGTTTGCTATAAGATTTTTTTGTCCCGTTTTCATTTTTTCCCTATCATATTATGTAGCTATAAAAGTAGCATTGGGAATCTCGGCAAAATCTTCATCAGAAAATTTTGAAATTCTTATAAAATAATGTAATCTCATTGTTGCTGTTACCACTCTTTTTCTAAACATGCATATCATATCTCGGGAATTCACAAATAATCCTCAAATTTTTCTTTCAAACTCCAAATGTTATCTCAATAACAAAACGTAAAGATGCATGATATCGATTAAATAACTCATGTTTGTTTTTTCAGAGGAAGACCACTTTCGAACTTTGACATATGATACCTAACAACCTTGTTGCATAAGACTTATAAGGTGTCCAAAATTTTTGATTATCTCGATAGCCAGAGTCAACAAAATAATACCTATCGACTGGAGATAAAGGAAAATCAGAATTATTGTCTTACGCCATTGTGAAAACTGTTATATTGTGACATGAACTGTTGGGCATGATCTAGTTATTCGGATTAGAGTGCTTAGGATCCATTTAGGAATCAATTTTTTTTAAACGAATCAGTCCAAATAATTAATTTTGGGTTCAGATCTCTTTTTTATAAAACCTGAAACATACTGAATTAGAAAGGTTTTGATTTACTTCAAGTCTAAAACAAAAAAAACAAAAAACCGTTGAAAATCCGAGTTAAAACCCTAAAAATATTTAAGTAACTCAGATGTGTTGGATAATTTCTTATTTATAAATTATAAATTATAGCTTTTTAAAATTAAAAATAATTAGTATTTTATTATATTTTGGATATTTGGTTATTTGTTCAGTTTTTATTTTTCGGATATAAGTAAATAGTACATGTTTCAGGTTTTTGTAAATTTTGTTCTAGTTTCAGTTTCATTTTTTTGGCTATGTTCGGTATGATTTTTGGGATCAAATAAAATTCCCAAGACTAATTTAAAATAAAAACAAGAAATGAAAATACTAAATTATATTTTGATTTTTTTTTGTAAATGAGATATATATATATATATATAATAGAATTCTATAGTGAAGTTGTATATATTTTAGATGATACAAACCATGCATTACTATTTTTCGCAAATAAGTTATATTAAAATGGTAATATGTAAACTAAATATATACTATTTTCTACACCAGTTTATAGAAAATTAGGTATAAATACTACAATACATAGTTATATATTATTTTTATAAATATTTTAAAAAAATAATTATAATATAAAACGAAAATGATAAAAATAGAAAAATAATTATGAAAGATTTTTTGTTTTGTTTGAAAATAAATGAAATGAGATAAATAAACTATTAAAAATAATAAAGAGAAAAAGAAAAGAAAAACTACATGATTGGCCATCTGCATTTCTCCTACCTCTTTTCTTTATTATTTTTGCAGATCAACAAATCTCTTTACCATAAAAATGTACATGCATATTGTGCTGTATATTAATAATCCCCTTCTTATTATTTGAGGAGAACTTTTGAAAATAAACCTTTACTTCATGTGTTTATTACAAGCATGCCATTTGTTATGTGGCAACTCCACAAGCCTTCTTACCTCTTTAAACTAAAAGACCTTAGTTAACTAGAGTAATTACACAACATGCCATTGATAAAATCATTTAGTGTGACATGATATAGAAAATATGGTGTTGTTGATCAAACCATATACGTATAGAAAATATATCGTACAAATCATTCTATATGATATAACGGTTGAATAGATAGAAGGCAATAGGCAATGGCACGTATAAGTATTAAAAAACACATGCATATAGAAGGGATTTTGTACGATATATTTTATGTATATATATATATACATTTACAGTGTGATATAAAACATGCATATAGAATGATTTTCTTACATGTTTTTGTACGATTTATTCGAAATATATTTCGTTGCATAAGTATAAATAAAAATCGGAAAAAATCACCTTATTTCATAATTCTTTATTCTCTACTTGGCATATATTTAAATTTTAAATTTTATAAAATCGAATTTTATATTTTATATTTCGACATTATGTTTTTGATCTTATAATCAAATTTTATATTCTTTGTTTCCTTTATATGCATTTGTAATATTAGTACAAAATACAATTATCTTCAATCAAAATTAATGGCCAAAAATCTGCATGCGTATCTCCGTTTCCCTTATATGCACAAACCATTTGTTGTTATTGTATTTGAATATTGAATGCATATATTTCATAAATCACGTATTTTTAGCAAGTAAATCTCAGAATATAATATTCTGAATTAAATGAGATACCCATAAATTTGAATTTGCTTGATAGACAAGCGCAAATCGCAAATTTAAATGCTACTTAAACATATATATTATCTCGTATTCTATAGGTCCATTCAATATTCACACAAGCAAAAATTTCTGAATCATCTTCTATGGCTGCCATGAACCTTATATCTCAGTTGAATCCTTTCAAGAACCAATGGAAGGTGCAAGTGAAAATTGTTCGACTTTGGAAACAGTATTCTGCAGCTGCTGGGGAGACTATCGAAATGGTCTTCCTCGATGCTAGAGTAAGTTAAATTTGAAGTGATCGAGTTTTATGCATGTTTCTCTTTTTGACGTCTCAAATTTACTTATTTAATTTAATATTCTTGCTACCAAGGAGACAAGATAGCTGGAACCGTGAAAATAGAACTGGTGGGGAAATTCGATTGTCTGCTACAAGAGGGTGAGACCAAAGTTCTCATAAACTTCACCGTGAAAAGAGAACTGGTGGGGCAATTCGATTGTCTGCTCTGGCAAATTAATTGGGGAGCTGGTAATATATTTTTATAATTTAAATAAATAGTCTATTTAATTTTATATCACATTAGAAAATAGCTAATAAATTTTTTTTTACTAATGATAAGGAAAATTGAAGAATATCTCAAACATCGATGGCTTTTCAAAAATCATTTTTGAACCTGATGATGTTCCAGAACTCCATGCATTCAGAAAGAAGTATATCATTTCGATGAGTTTAAAATATTAAAAGAGTGTGTGTTGTTTGGTAAACTAACCAATTGTTATTTTTGTTTGTAGAATTGCAAACCAAGAGTTTTGAAGACAATTTCAATTATTATATCATGTTAAAATTTTCTATTTATTATTTTATTTTAATATATTTTCTCATTATATCATGTTTTATTTTTCTATGTTTTATTATCCTATTAATTATTTTTATTTATTTTCTACTATATTTTAGTAGACGATTTCTTAATTTTTTTGTATCATCATATATCTATAAGACAAACAGATATATAAGACAAACAGTGAAAACAAATTTCTATGAATCATTGCTTCATTTCGCAGCTATACCAATATCTCATTATATGACTATATGATTTTTTTTTACTGATTCACATCTACTACCTATTTTTAGTTAAACAAAAATAATATACCAAATTATTATTCGATCAAAGTCAAAATTATCTCACTCCGCGCAGGGCGCGGATCAACACCTAGTCTTCATTTAAAATGGTGGATGTTATAAATGCAGTTCAATTTGTAAAATAAATATTCTACAATAAATCTGTATTTTAATTTGCGTTTCATTCAGAGTCTAAATACCTTGTGACAATGTAGATCTAAATCATTTGAGCGTGCATGCAAAAGAACCAAGATTATGCCAATCATATCAATTTGCAAGAAACATATTTCTGTATTTTGATTACGTAATTAAAAAAACAAAAAGTATTATTCATTAATATTTTTTTGCATTATTTTATTTCATTTTGGTGAAGATTGCAACAAGTACTTCAGTCACAAAAGGTCGAGTCATGATTCCTCCCACCGGTATTAGTTGTTCCAGTAATGAAATTATAGATTATGAATGGTTTGTTAGAAGGTAAAAACTAAAAGAAATGGTTATTTTTTGGAATCTGTAATATGTTTGAAAAAACTTTGTTAATCTGTTACTGATTATGACACAGCAAAATATTATCGATGTCCATCGGCATTTCCACAACAAAGGAAATAAACCCAGCTAGACTGAAAGAGAATTTTGATTAGATTTGATTGCATATCTCTTATCTTATTTAATCAATTAATATTTTCTGACAGCGAAGATCTGATCATTTGAGTTTGCATACAGAAGAACCAAGATTTGCTAACCATATCATTTTGTAAGATACACATTTCTAAATTTTGATTACGTAATTAAAAAAATCATAACAAAACAGAAATAAATTATAATATTGTGATTCTGACACCAAACTTATGTTTATGGTTTGAGATGTACTGAAATCTTCACCAAAACAATAAAAATAATTGATGAGTAAATAGTAGTTAATGAGATAAATAGTATTATAGTGGTGAATAGCATCACATCAAATTTGGTGAAAAAATTATAGTTAGAAAATTTTTAATGTAAAATTACACCAAAATAGAGTTTGGTAGTTGGGTTGGAGATGAATTCAGTAGTTGTATTAATAAAATAAATACACTTTCAATGGTTTGTTTAGAATGTAAAAACGAAAAAGAATGCCTTCAACAGAAAAAGTAAAAAACGAAAAAGAATTGAACAGCCGTAAGTAAAAAAAAAAATTCTGTAATTTTATCGAAACTTCCATTAGCTGGTTTCTGATTATGATACAGCAAAATATTATCGATATCCACATAGTAGAAAAAACTTAATCGAAAACAAATGCTTTAAAAATAGAGATTCAGATTAATAAAAATAAAAATAATAAAGTTGTAGACGATTGTCGTTGACGTTCGACATAAATACACAAAGGAGGACGCAATAACCGCACGAGTCGTTATATTTTTTCCGTTATGAAGCTTCGATAGCGATTTAAAACCCGAAAACAAAAAAAAAAAGAAACGGCGGAGTCATTATTGTTTACACCGTCGGATAAGCTCATTCGCCGCCGGCGACACTCGGTAGATCTATAGTGATAAGCGTTCGAGCTCGATCTTACGCCGGTTTGTTACTTTCCCGGCGGTGATCTTAGTAATATCATTTGTCTCGTGAAGTAGTTTTATTATTCGCATTGCCTCTGTGCTGATCCGATTACGATAGTTTTATCTGATTCGATTACTCTCCATTGTTTCTGATGTAAAACGTTTTGGTTACAGCATTTGATTGAAGAGATGGATGATAGGGGAGGGTCGTTCGTGGCGGTGAGGAGGATATCACCACGACTAGAACAGGGAAGCGTTTACCATTCTTCATCATCTGGTAAAATTTCTATCATCACTCTGATTCTCTATTTCTTTTTCTTCTTATGGAACAAACGCGTTTTCGTCTCTCTCTCTCTCTCTCTCATACTTTTAATCCGCGTTTCTTTTTTTCTTTCACCCACTCTATCTCTCTCATCGCTAGCGATTGATTGCCTTTTTTCCTCTGAGATTTGGTGTGGCAGATCTAAGTTTCGCCACTTGCGTTTATCGATAAATTTCGTGTAGTGTGATTATGTGTGTGGATCTTCTTTGTAAGTGCCTATCTAGCTTTTAGTATCCATACATACATCTTTTTAAATTAATATTTTGCGTGAACTCTGTCAAAAGGATTTATCATCCGAGTTCTATGTTGTGTATTGAGTTTATTCATCCGCCGCAGATTAGTGTGGTCTTTAATCGCTCTGTATTTCGAGATGACTATTTGCTTAAGATGCAATTTGTATGCTTCTCACGTATTCTAAACAGCACATTAATGACTATAGCTGTAAAAAGTCAGCTACCTTAAAATATGTTTGACTCAGTCTCTCCCTTTGTATAGGCATATAAATTATTTATTAAATTACATCATCTAAAGCTCAGTAATTTATTAATTTTTGGTATATGCAGCTGAGGTTGTGGCTGGATCGGCAGCTTGGTTAGGCCGTGGCCTTTCCTGTGTTTGTGCTCAGGGAAGCCATGGCGACTCCCGTCCTTCTTTTGATCTAACTCCTGCTCAGGTTAATCATTTTCCCTATGTTTTCTCTTCTTTATTTAAGTTGGCTTCTGGTTAGTGTACTCAAATAGCTCATAACTTCTACGGTCCTACCTTTATTGATGATGGTTGCAGGAGGATTGCCTGCAGCAGTTGCAGAGCCGCATCGATGTAGCTTATGACAGCTCCATACCTCAGCATCAGGTACGCTTTTCCTTACCGCTTGTGTTTTTTTTATGGACTGCTCAACAAGAACTTATGCCATCGAGTAGATGATGATCGTCTAAATGTTTACCAGCGCCTCATTTTATACTGCATGCTAGCTTCAGTAAGTCGAACTGTACCTGCGTTAAATAAATATTGGTTGCTACTTGGTACGCGTGTAGGAAGCTCTGAAGGGTCTTTGGAAACTTGCCTTTCCTGAAGAAGAGCTACACGGAATTGTATCTGAGCAGTGGAAGGAAATGGGTTGGCAGGGAAAAGATCCATCAACTGATTTTAGGTGATCTCTCTTCTTATCTCATTGTCATTATCCTTAGATTTATCCACTTCACTTGACTCACAGTGGAGCATTTGGCAGGGGTGGTGGTTTCATATCTCTTGAAAACTTGTTATACTTCGCTAAGAATTTCCCGGTATGTTCTTGTAAAGAGTTGCTAAGGATTCTCAAAAGTTCATAACTGTCTATTCTGTTCATAGTTTTAGTTCCAGTAGCATTGTATCGGTACATTCTTTTATAGTTATCATTACATGATATTCGGCTAGGCAATGCCATTTAACTTCCATCTCTCAGTTTATGATGCTACTTGTTTGTGTGCTGCAGAAATCCTTCCAGGAACTTCTGCGGAAGCAGGTTGGGGATCGTTCTGTGTGGGAATACCCGTTTGCTATTGCTGGAATCAATATTACGTTCATGCTTATCCAGATGCTTGGCCTTGAAGCAGGTACATCAACATTACTCATTGCATAGATATTCCGTTATGAGCCTGCTCTTAAATGCATTAGGCAGAATTCTCTAGGCAACTAGCTAAAATAGCTCAGGTCTGTAACAGTATCCTAGTACTGACAATGAATTACCCTTTCAATTTTACAGTGAAACCACCAAGTATTGTTGGCGAAACATTCTTGAGATTCCTTTCTGGTAATTACCAGACACTGCTGATTACAAGTGTCATTATCAGTCACACAACTTAGATTACTAAGTGTGTGTTTCTTTCGACGTGTCTGTTTGCAGTGAATGAATCTGCGTTTGACCTTCTCTATTGTATTGCATTCAAGCTAATGGATCAGCAATGGCTCTCCATGCGTGCTTCATACATGGAATTCAACGTAAGCACCTTCTGTAACCTTGGCTAATATCACTAGAAGTAGCATTAGTCTGTCGCATATTTGGCTCGTTTTTAAGCATTAGTCTGTCACTTGGTATTAGTTTAGTGCCAATCAAAGCCACTACGGAGATTGATGTATAAAGCTTTAGATATGAGTAGTTAAATCTTTGGAAATTTTGTATAGAAAGTAAAGAAGGAAGCACACTGATGTAAATAGGTTTTTTGAGTTAATTTAACAATCAATTAAAAAAAAAACACACAAATAGTTCACCAAATGTTTTAAGGGAAGATGTGGTAACTGTGTGAATATGTGGATAAATGCAGACGGTAATGAAATCGACAAGACGGCAATTGGAGAGAGAGATAATGGGTGAAGACATTACAGGCATTGAAGATATGCCATCATACAGCCTTCTCAGTCAATAAATAGCAAACGGCTTACCAAAGACCACTTTGTAAGTAGAAAGATCTAACAGCTCAAGAAACTTTACATCAAGAAGCCTAAAACAACAACAGAGCAAACAAGCAAAGAAGAAGAAGAATAAAAGGTCTCTCTATCCACTTATCCTTGTCAGTGATGACTCCATGAAAGTTGGGACATTGCGTTTGTTATTTCTTTGGAACAGAAGTTCAGGTTTTGTTTCATGTGCGATTAGTTTCTAACTTGTGGTTTACTTCTTTGAACTGGTCAGTAGGGAATAATGATTTACTTCTTATATCATATAACATCATTTCATGTGTATATATTTTTTGTATTATTGCAATCACACTCAAATGCTTCATATACATACGCATTCCGTGACTCAAAAACAATACTACCTCTGTTTTTTTTTTTTGAAAAGGTATACTCCCTCTGTTTTAATAAAATTTGTTGTTTCACTATACTTAACCGAATTAATTGGTTACTAAGATAAGATCCGCGCCTTGCGCGGGATGAAACTATTATTTTTATTATGTTTTGCAAAATGAAACAATAGTTTGGTTTCATTCGGATTAGAGGTGTTCAATCCGGATATCGAGTTTCGATTCGGGTCGATTTTTTAGCATTTCGATTATTAAAATATAACTACTATTCTAAATCTATATGTACTTCAGTTTGATGTCCACTAGAACGTCCGTATATTTTATCAGAAAACAAAGAAAAAAAGAGGTTTTTCTCTGAATCGATTTTTTGATTTATTTTTCGGCTTAATTACTGCTGAGTCTTCTCCTCTCGTGGAATCCATGGCACCTCTCACTTCTCCAGCACACTGGTCCAGAAACAACTACCCAGTTTTGATAAAACCAAGGCAGCCCTGTGCTGGCAAAAGGGGTGGGATTACGCATCTTCATAGGAACTATTTAACTTCGATCGCAAATAGCTGGTCTCGGAAAAGCAAAGCAAAGCAGAGGAGTGTGCTGAATTTGGTTTATATACCATCGGTTTTCAGTTTATTCAATTTTATACCAAAAACATGATTATTTAGTTTGAGATCATATTATATATTATACAAATATATAATATGATCATATTTAGAGAGTCATTTATTAAAAAAATATTATATATTTAAATAAAAGAATTAAAAACAAAAAAGCTTCTATCATATAATAAAATGATCAAATCTAGAATTAATATTAAAACACTAAATTTTGAAAATAAAAATAAAATCAAAACAGAAGCATGAAAGAAAAGTTTTTATATTCTTCCATATTTAGTGTTCATCAAACCAATATGTCTTCGATTGAACACAACTCTGTTTGTTTAAAGATAAAAAAAAGTTGTAAAGAATTTTAACTAATTGTTGTCCATCAAATTTATAATCTTTACTTCAATTTAGTTACTGTTAAAAAAGCAAAAGATCAAAATAAGAAGTCTAAGTTGTAATAAATTGTCAGCTATTTACAAATTATAATTATAGTTCAACTCATATAACAAATATATATTCATGCGTCGTTATAAATATATAAATATTTACATGTTTCAGTTTAATCGGTTATAAATCAAACCATATCTAATTCCTATGATATACATGATCGAGAATAAATGTTAATAGTTTAGTTATTTATTCTCGTTTTTAAAAATTCAAAATATAACCTATACGAAAAAATCTAAAATTTAATTTTATAGCTAATTTGATTGTTTAATTTATTTTAATAATATAAATTAAAGAAAAATGATAGAGGTTATATAAACTGTTATCAAATATTTATTATTAGAATAATTAAGTGTCATATATATATATATATATATATATATTAGTCATTTATGGTAATTCTGTAGGTTTTATTTATGGAAAGAAAATAAAATAGTTATTATATCTAGGGGAACAATCATAAATGCTTCTATCATAAGTGTCATATCATATCATATAATTTGACCAACGAATGTATTTAGCGACATATAAAAATCGAATATGGACCTACTTATTTTTCAATTGAATGTTGACTACCTAATTGAGTGACGCCTAAATATAAGATCTTTTTTAATTATTACAAAATTGAGGTTACAAATTTTTAAATGTTTCTCCTTTAATATATAAGGGATTTTCAATTTTCTCTAAAAATTTAACATTACCACCAAAACAAAAACATTTTACGTCTAACATTTTTACTTGACCACCTTCAACCGCCGTACAAAAATCTTACGTCCAACAGTTTTAGTTGCATCAGTAGACTTTAATTTGCGGTTTGAAAGTGCAAAATTATTTTTATTTACAAAATTTCATTAATATGTATAATTACATCCATAAATAATAATTTATCTATTTTAAGTTTTATATAATTATTTAAATTTGTGTATACTATTTTTTTGTAGTATTGCAATCACACTCAAATGCTTCATATACATACACATTCCGTGACTCAAAAACAATACTACCTCTATTTTATTTTATTTTTGGAAAGGAATACTCTCTCTGGTTTAATAAAATTTTGTTGTTTCACTATACTTGACATAATTAATTGGTTATTTTGAATTTTCTCTAAAATTTAACATTACCACCAAAACAGAAACAATTTACGTAACATTTTTACTGGACCACCTTCAACCGCCGTACAAAAATCTACGTCCAACAATTTTAGTTGCATCAGTAGACTTTAATTTGCAGTTTGAAAGTGCAAAATTATTTTTTATTTACAAAATTTCATTAATAAGTATAATTACATCCATAAATAATAATTTATATATTTTAATTTTTATATAATTATTTAAATTTGTGTATACTTATTTAATTTGTTAATATAGTTTAAAAATATAATTACTGCTAGATATAGATTTTTATAAATGTATTATAATATTAATGATTTAAGCTCCTATAAAAATTTTACTAACTTTTATAAAATAATTTTCTAGGCCATAATTAATAGTTTAATAAATTCGTATATATAATTATATAGTGGTTTAGCTTTTTAAAATGATTTATAAATCACCTGTGACAAATTATTAATGGTTCTTATCGTTTCTTGTATATGAAGAAAATATCTTTTTTTTTTTGAAAAATAAATAAATTTTATTCAAATAAAAAAAATATTTGTACAGAATTTCACTGTTTCTTCTCTACTAAATATATTTAGTACCCCATTTAAAGATTAAACAAACGTAAACATCACTGTACCCTTTATCTTCTCTATCTTTTTCCAAATCAAACCTCTATTGTCTTCTCATGATTATTCCTCTATTGTCTTCTCATGATTATTGCCGTTCTTTCTTCAGTGAAGTGATTCTGCATACGAATAAAATACCTTATATAAGGATATAGCATTATTATATCTATCTACTATATTAATTAAAAATTAGATTTTTGTTTTTTAGCGAATAAAATGACTGAAAAAGAAAATAAACTGATAAAACATTATATGCACTTTTAATTGTTTAAATTAATTACTACAAATCATTAGGTATAATATTATTTGAATGGTTTGAAACTGATATTATTTGACTCTAGAATTATCTTTTTTTAAATTGATTAAAAGAACTAAACTTTAAATATCATCAACTAATCAAATTAAATAGATATAATAAAGAACATGTAATCCAAGTCATTTAAATATCTTCCATTTTAATAGAAAAAATGATTGTCAGTTACATAAAATATTGGACACTACATAACTGACCATGCAAAGTAAAAGAAATATACATTCAGCTACATAAAGTTTAACATCCATAAATTTTATATTGTTATATAGCTAACATCACAAGATTAATTAATTAATTATATCACAAGACTAATTATATTAATAAAAATATAAATATAAACAACATTTTATGATGTGAATTTTTTTTTAATTTGATGTTTATATTATCAAGCATATTTTTTATTTAAAAAGTTATGTATAATAATATTAAAGTTAATGTTATTTTTTTTTAAAAAAGATTAACTTTATTTTAATTTAATATACTTTTAGTAGTTTGTTAGTTTAGCAATTATTTTTATGTACGAATTAAATAATTTATTTATATTTATAAAGTAAGGATAGAAAAGTCATTTGTTTTTTTTTAATGAAACTACATAATTAGATATATTTGAAATGTTCATGTAAGGAAGATAAACATGAATAATAGTATCAAAAGTGAGGTAAAAGTAAATTTTCCCTATTATTTTATATTAGGTTAAATAAAATGTTTTATATATATAAATATATTTCAGATTTTAAATAGTTAAGTTATTTATACTATGTTTATAAAAACATTTTTATATATTCATAAATGTCTTTATAAACATATTAAATAAACAACTTTTTAATATTTTGAATATGTTTAATATTTTATTACAAAGATTTTTGTAAAAAATACTTAAAATATTTTGTTCATCGAAAGTGTTTATAAAAACATTTTAAAGATATAAAACGTTTTGAAAAATATTTTTTTAAATGACTTAAATATTTAAATAATTATATATATTTCTATATGTTTATATAAATATATAAAATATAAAAAGGATTTATCTTAAAATGTTTTGATATTTTATATTTATTAGTAATGTAAATAACTTTGTGATGTAATTAATTATTATTAGGCATGTGATGTTAGCTACACAACATAAAATTTATAGATATTACTATGCATACCATATATTTCGTGTAACTGAGTGTGCATTTTTTTTATTTTACATGGTCAGCAAGATACTTCGGTAGTTGGTAATCATTTTTCCATTTTCATAATATAGTACGATTCCAAAAGGGGCAATTCTCTTAAATAAACCTCTTTTAAGTTTTTATCACAAAATAGACCTCAAAAATTAAAATGACCAAAATAATACTTTTTATTTTGAAAATTTTAAGTTTTTTTAAATTTTTTAAATTCGAAACCCTATCCCAAAAACTGCACTCCTCGATTCTAAACAAAAAGTCTAAGATTAATTAATGGTATAAATGTATATTTAATAAAACATTTAAATGTTATTTTGATCATTTTAATTGTTAAGATGATAAAAGAACTTTTTTTAGGTCTATTCAACTCATTTTCTCTTCCAAAATTCCAATCAAAACTGATATGCGTAGATTTAAGTCGTTGTTCATCCCCTCCAAATAGAGACTCGAACCAAACCGGGTTTGTTTGACCCGAACCAAACCGGTTTCAATATTTTAAGTTTACGCAATATATTTAAGGATTTTTAGTAATTTAAACCCTCAACTAAAGATTAATCATAAAACAAACCCTTAACTAAAAATCTTGTGAAATAAACCCTCATCTTTATGTCCGTTAATATTTTCGCCCCTCCGTAACTTTTGTCGTAACTTTTGACGGAACAACGTTAAATATTGACGAAAAGGTTACAGAGGGGAGAAAACATTAATGGACATAAAGATGAGGGTTTATTTCACAGGATTTTTAGTTGAGGATTTGTTTTACGATATATCTTTAGTTGAGGGTTTAAATTACTAAAAATCATTTTTTTGAGAAAATCCTATAAGTATTGATTATTTAGTAATTTTATGACCGGTTTTACTGTTAATACAAACTCACTTTTTTTTGTCAATGAGACCTCGCATTCCTTCGGTAAATCTAACTTGTAGCTATTCTTGTTTTCATGTTCGCTCTTTCACAAAAAAAAACTTGTTTTTGAGATTAATGTTTGGTTTAGGTTTTGCATTAGTCAATTCGTACAAAGGAACAACCTAAGACCGGAGTTTAAAATTCAGGTATCCGATCATTATTTTGGTGAGGAATCCACATTAGCTCAGACAACAAATTAAGTGGACCAATCTCCGTCAATTCGTTCTTTTTTCTCTAACAAATCATCTCTGTCTCTCAATGCTATGGTAAAACCTACCTCAGCGTGTTCATCTTTCAGTGGTCGTCCTATAAGGACATCGACTTTAATGCCATTTTTCAGTGGCTACATCACTCAAACTAGTCACTCATGCATTTCCATCCGACCCACCAACCAATCTTAGAAAAGATAAAAGGTAACTAAAATATAACTTGTCCTAATTTAGGTTATAGATATGTTAGAAGCATTCACTGAGCCAACATTCTACACATTATTTGTGGTATTATTTCTATTTTATTTATTTTTATGCTAAAATTAGTAGGTTCTGTTTTAGCATTGAGAGACTGAGATAATTGGTTAGAGAAGAAATAACGAATTGACGGAGATTGGTCCACTTGATTTGTTGTCAGAATTAATGTGGATTCCTCACCAAAATGAAGATCGGATACATAAATTTTAAACTTCGGTCTTAGGTTGTTCCTTTGTACGAATTGACTAATGCAAAACCTAAACCAAACATTAATCTCAAAAACAAGTTTTCTTTTGTAATAGAGCGAACATGAAAACAAGAATAGCTACAAGTTAGATTTACCCTCTTTCGAGGTCTCACTGACAAAGAAAAGTGATTTTGTATTAACAGTAAAATCGATCATAAAATTACTAAATAATCAATACTTATAGGATTTTCTAAAAAAAAGGATTTTTAGTAATTTAAACCCTCAACTAAAGATATATCGTAAAACAAACTCTGAACTAAAAATCCTGTGAAATAAACCCTCAACTAAAAATTCTGTGAAATAAACCCTCATCTTTATGTCCATTAATATTTTCGCCCCTCCGTAACCTTCTCGTCAATGTTTAACGTTTCTCCGTCAAAAGTTGACGACAAAAGTTACGAAGGGTGGAAAACATTAACGGACATAAAGATGAGGGTTTATTTCACAAGATTTTTAGTTGGGGGTTTGTTTTAGGGTTTAAATTACTAAAAATCCTATATTTAAAAGAAAAAGACACTGTTGACATTATCACTCCTCCACGCGCGAAATCCAAGCGGGGATATGAGAAACCAACAAGAACTCAACTAACTCATTAGCGCGTGACTTACACGTGCTGAACTAATAAGTACAACTACCACCAAGAGTTTTATCTCATCAAACAAAAAAAAACAAAAAAAGCTCTGCGACGATCCGGTCGGCGACGAGACTAACTTCGCCGTCAGAGACCGTCCCGGTACCGGAGAATTACAAATCTATTTGATATCTCTCCTCTTCTTCACACCAAAAACCTAGGGAATGGCTGTTTTTAAGGCGGCAGGGATTATTATTATTGCCCTAATCTGCTCTTTCATTACAATCGCTTCCTCTGTTCCTTTCATAGTTCTACATGGTAAGTTTCTTTGGAGTGTTTTTAGGGTTTCGAGTCCCTAAATCTCTGGAAGAATAAGTGAAAGGTTGCGTTTTTTTTAATTCCCTCAGGGATTGGGGATAAATGCAGTAACTCAGGAGTGAAACACTTCACAGAGCTTTTAAGTAATTGGTCTGGCTCTCAAGGATACTGCTTGTATGTCTTTCCCTCTATATGTCCTCTTTTATAATTCAATCCTTGTCTCAAGTTTTGTGTTTTCTTAATCCGTTAGTGATGTTTATACAGTGAGATTGGGAATGGTTCATGGGACTCATGGACCATGCCTCTTCTTGATCAGGTAATATATTATGACATGTTTCAAGAATGGTGAACTTGGATTGAGTATAAAAATCTAATCTCTTTTTGGTTCTCTTTTTGTTGTGCAGACAGCTGTTGTTTGTGAGAAGGTAACATCAACTGCATAAGGGTGTTTTTTTTTTGGCTTTTTGAAGATTTATTTCATCATGTAAGTATTTGACACTGCAGGTGAAAAGTATGCCTGAGCTGAGTGGTGGTTACAGCATCGTGGGGCTTTCTCAGGGTAACATGATTGGTCGGGCTCTGATTGAGTTTTGCGATGATGCACCCCCTGTAAGTTCCATTAACACATGCCTATTTGTATCTGTGAATGTTTTCTCTGTAATGATTATTATTATTGTTGGTTAATTCTATAGGTTAAGAGTTTTGTATCGATAGGCGGACCTCATGCTGGCACTGCATCCATTCCTTTCTGTGGTGTAAGTTACTATCTTCCCTCTAAAACTTTTGGTTTCTTCTGTCATAAAGAACGTCATGGACAGGGAGCTTTTAAACATTTTAGGTTACTTGGATTTGCATCATGTTGGACGGTATGATCAAAGCAGAGATCTATAGTGACTATATGCAGGTATGCACACTATTGTTCAGCTTCTGTGTGAATTTCTGTTAGGGAAGTGAAACTTAGTATGACATGTTGATTTGAGTTTCAGGAACACTTGGCTCCTAGTGGTTTTCTCAAAATCCCTACTGTAAGTTTCGGATTTGATTTATGCAGTCTTGTTGTTGTTGTTCTTGTTGTTGTAACCAAAGGCTTTCTTTAGGACATTGCGGGTTACATGGAAGGTTGTAGGTTTCTCCCAAAGTTAAACAACGAACTTCCAGTTAAGAACTCGACTTATAAAGAGAGGTTCTCAAGCTTGGAGAATCTTGTGCTTATTATGGTTAGTAGTCATCGAAACCCGCTTCCTCTGCTAAGTGTTTCTTGTTGATGGTAACACCCTTTGTTATGTGTTTGGATCAATTTTCAGTTTGAGCATGATACTATACTGATACCTAAAGAGACCTCATGGTTTGGTTATTATCCTGATGGGTCTTTTAAGACCATTCTTCCACCACAAGAGGTAATCAATAAACATCATTTAGCCATTGTTTCAAATGGCAGCTATGACAAGTGTTTGTTTGGATTTTGTGTAGACCAAGCTGTATACCGAGGACTGGATCGGTTTGAGAACTTTAGACGAAGCTGGAAAGGTCAAATTCGTTAGCATCCCTGGAAACCATCTTCAGATATCTCATGAAGACATGAAGAAGCATATAGTGCCATACCTCTCTGACAAAGCATCATCATCATCCTCATCTATAATTAAAATGGCAGTTTCTGAGATTCAGAGTGTAGGGAACTCCGTTATGAACCTGATTGGTCCGGAAGTGGATCAGCTTCAGCTTGTGCTGCGTCATGTCTCAACCTGATTGTGTTGTTTGTTTGAATTCTTACTAAACGTACTTGTCATGTTGCGTGAATCTGATTGTGTTGTTATTATTACAGAAAATCTCAGGAGATAAATAAACATGATAAGTCCACAGATATATTATATCAAATATTACATAAATATTACAAGTAATGGTGAATGTGTCATCTGAAATGGCTGTTTCTGATAATGCCACTACCACCTCCTCTAGGTTGTTCACCGGAATGAAGTTTCTGCAACCTAATCTGTTCTCTGAACTTGGCTATGAACTCATCTGCTTTTCTATCAACTTCGTAATGGTCATGGCTTGCATTGCTCTGGCTTTCCCAAGCTGCTGCTGCAGCAGCTTCCTCTTCTTCCTCTAAGGTTAATTTAGGTTGTTCTACCTTGGTCTCTTCAGTAACATCATCATCTTCTGGCTCTGGTTTAGGAATTTCTGGAAGCTTCTCCTGGTGTAACACAATTGCTAGTTCTTCTTTCCATTGTCTTCTTGGTTTTGTTCTTCCGTGGCTTTCTGCTTTAGGTTCTGTCCGGTCATGAGATGATATTCCATCTGTCTTTGGATCTTTCCTATGGTGATCAGATCTTATGGTCCTCACAGACTTCCCTCTTGATGAAACTTTACTAGAACCTCTCCAAGATTGTGGTTCACGTCTCGGACTAGTTGATTTCACTTCCTTGTTAATATCACCAGGAAGATCTTTCTTTCTAGACTTATCCAAATCCACAAAGTCATCCTCTGGCTTTCTTTTGATGTCTTTCCCCGGCAAAGTGTCATGGCCCTCTCGTGAAGAGCGCCTTGAGGCTTTGGCGTTCTTTGGTTGGAATGGTACATCCACAGCAGGAATTGGAAGGCTTGAAGCTTCTGCTGTTAGCTCCAAAGAGTCTTGACTCCGTCCTTTCTTGACCCTCAGCTTGTTATGTTCAGACTCCAATCCTTTCCTGATATTGTCTTTACCTTCACGCAAGTGGTCGTCACTCTTGTGCTGAAGATCACGCCTTATAGTTGTGGAATCATCAGAATCAGGTGGATATGATCTTCGAGATTTGCTCTTCCCTTTCCGGGAACTTTCAGCAGTGAGTTTCAGTGATTTAGATCCCAACTCCTTCTCTGTTCTTCTACCTTTAACTTCCCTCCTCTCCAATTCATCTTCCCCTAACATAGAAGCATCACTATAACGCCGAGAATGTAAGACACGCTTGTGTGTATTATCATCAATCACTAATGGTGGTGATGGGGGCAAAGACTTGTGACTCGGCCTCTTCTTGACCCTCAGCTTGTTATGGTCAGACTCCAATCCTTTCTTGACATTGTCGTCAAGCATATGGCCATCATCATGATCACACCTCCTAGTTGTAGAATCATCAACGGGAGATGAGATGGGATCAGGAGGATACGATCTGCGAGATTTGTTCTTCACCTTCCGGGAACTTTCAGCATTCATTTTTAGTGATTCAGATCCTAGTTCCTTCTTGCTGAAGATCTCTGTTCTTCTGCCTCTAACGTCACTCACCTCCAGTTCATCTTCCAATTCTTGCCTTACATCTTCCTCTAACAAAGAACCATCACTATAATGCCGAGAATGTAACACAAGCCTGTGTGTATCCTCAGTCACTAATGGTGGTGGTGGAGATGGGGGCAAAGATAGCGAACTAGACCGTGATGAACCTTCAAGACTCTTCTCCTTAACCGGTTCATCCACATTCGAGTTCAAAGACTCCTCAGAAACAGAATGAGAAGGCGAGAGTTTGCTCTGAGTATGAGACTCAAAGCTAGTCCGTGATGAAGAAGAGGAAGAAGAAACAGTAGACTGAGAAGGTCTCGATTCAAGGTTCGCATAGTGAGTTTCATCCACTGATAGAGGCTGAAAATTTGAAAGATAATTGTCTCCCATCGCCATCATCTCAGGTCCAAAGTCCCATGGAACAACAGGTGGAGACGGAGGAGGAGCAGCCACAAACTCATCAAAAACCTTATCAGCTTTATCATTTACAGCTTCATCACAAGAGCCATCCTCAAGAACTGAGTTATCTCTCAAACTCGACATTAAACTCCTAACAGGCAAGCCTAATGGCTGGTGCACAACGTGACCATCAAGACCATAATCTGGTCTAGCAACAACAACCTTAGATCTCCCTTGAAAATACTGCGAGTTCCAAGCTTGCACTTGATTAAACGACTCAGATTCTCTCTCATTCACTACAACTACAGAAGCTTGAGCACTCAAACGAATCTCATCACTCCTAAAATCCCAAGAAGAATCCTCAGAGGAAACGTGGAAGAGACTAGACACATAAGAAAGTGAAGACTCCTCTACTACTACTACACGGCTCGTCCTTGTATCATCAACTAATGACTCAACACTCCTACGGCTAAACAAACCATAAGCGACGGCAATGCCGACGAAGAGGAGGTGAATCAGTTCCCAGAACTTGGTGAGAACTGTCTCGCTGCCGACGAACTCCGGAGCCTGAGAAGGGAACAACGGCAAGGCGAGGAGAAACAGAGTGAATAGGATTGACTTAAAGAAGAATCCTCCTTTGGACCGAGGGGTGAGAGACGGAGGCGGGGCGGCGGAGCGACGCTTGGTGTACGGACTCGGAGACGCCATTGAGATCTAGAGTGTAGGATTGGATTCGAGGAGTATGTGAAGGAGAGGAGACTTGGAAGCGAGGTAAGAAACAGATCTAACATTAAAGCTGTTCAGTCAAAAGAGAGTGAATGTGAACACTACTGCAATAGCAGCTTCGAAGATGCTGGTCTGAAAGACAATTGCTTGTATTTACGGAATTGGCCTTGGCATTATCTGATAGACTGATACACGAGCATACGACGGCGTATCATTGGTTGCGATAAAACATAAAAGGACCGTCGTTTTCATGGTCACGCTTGAGGGTTAAGAAGAATTTGAGTCATTCCTTAGAACTTTTATTTGGTTAGATTTGTTTTGCAAAAAAAAAAATATACAAAATCAAACTACGGTTAAACTAAAATAAACATAAGTACTAAACAGATTACATAATATTGAACGTAATACGATAACTTAAAATGGTTTCAGGTTTGACTTGATTGAAACTGATCCGGTTGTGGTGTAGTTTTGATTCAGTTTGGTCGTGTATAGAATTTTTAGAACCTATCAATCAGCTTGGTTTTGATCTCACTTTGATTTAACTGTCCATGTAAAGTCTATATCCAACATGATGGTTCTGGCATGCTTTGAACACCCATTTATTAATTTCTTCTTTGAATTTCTTTTCTCGGCAACAAATTGAGGCATCAGTATCTTCGTCATACCTATCTCTTTCTCTGTCGGTTAAGATCTTTTGGCATACTGTATAATCTTCAGTTCTGCAAGATTTTTTTTTTTTAGAATTTACCAAAGATTTTAGGTTTTTTAGGTATAATGTTTAATCGCAAGAAATTTTAATGGTCTGACTTCGTCTCTTGTGGAAGGTGGACCCAAATACAGACCAAATGTTATGTTACGTCACATACATGTCTAGA
This sequence comes from Eruca vesicaria subsp. sativa, assembly GCA_932364175.1. Classification (NCBI taxonomy): domain Eukaryota; kingdom Viridiplantae; phylum Streptophyta; class Magnoliopsida; order Brassicales; family Brassicaceae; genus Eruca; species Eruca vesicaria. The sequence goes on from CAKOAT010506265.1 coordinate 101,524, forward strand.
TATTCGTATTGGCTAAACATTTACTACTTTACAGTTCACGTACATGCAAACAACACACGCTTGCTCAATCACAACGTCTTCATTTATAATGATTATCATACTTGCAAGTAAAATTCTTTTATGAATAATGTTACAAATAGATAATGATTATCCCTATTTTCACAGTCGAGTACAATTTACTTACTTTCTATTAGCAAGTTTCGGGATAATGATATATTTAGAACACCCCCATCAAAGAATGATGATGAGGATTCACACATTTACCAAAAAAAAAAAAATAATAATAATGTAAAATTGATGAACCCATAACGCAGAAGCTCACTTCCATGAACCTGGTTCATTACTGTTTCGTGGGCCCAATGCCACGTGACGATCCACGATTGGAGATTCATTAATGTTGATGCTCCGAGTACATTCTTCCATATTCACTAGTAAACATTAAAAACAAAAGGGGACAAAAAAATAAGAAGATCATGAGACCAACTATTGAAAAGACATTCCAAGATCGTTTTAACACTTAAATAAACGACATCACTAAACCCATAACTTTAAACTAAAGTACAACAGTTTCTAATGAGAACCAGCAGCAGGTCGTTGCTGGAGAGGAATAGCAGCCCAAGGACTCATTGACCCCATAGGAGATGATGACGCCATCACAGGAGGAGCCACTGATGATAATGATGACGATGTACGCTCACACGAAGGACACATGGTGAGAGTAGTGGGAGGTTTCATGTGATTGTATAAATGTGGTGAAAGCTTTAAAGCCCTAAGTTCACTCACTTCCTTTTGCAGTCTTCGATTTTCATCCGTTAGATTCTCGCAACATCTTTTTAGATATTCACAATCAACTTCTGTTTGCTTCAGCTTCGTCCTACACACAAATATTAAGAGTTCAAAACCATATAAAAAACCAAAGAGACCCACGTAGGATCCTTTGGGTAATGCTTAAGAGACCATAAACGTCAATGCTTATGAGAAATCTTTATGGGTAATAAAAAGGCAATGATATATACATCACCATGATAGCAATAACACACATTCCACAAAGAGATTTTTCCATACTTTCACGTATAAACACATTAAATTTATCCTAACATTTTACCCAAAAAAAACACATTAAACTCATATTAATTTTTTATGTATTTATCAATTTTCAATAAACTAAATCAATATAAATTTAATAAATTCAATTAATGAGCCTAAAATTTATGATTTACTATTATTAAAATAAAAATATATAAAACAAAAAAAAATTGTTTGGGGAGAGTATTAAAAAATTTGTTTGAAAAGTATTAAAAGTGTCTTTGTTTTTAGTATTAAAAGTTTTACCTTGCCCTTCGGTTTTGAAACCACACTTCCACTTGCCTGGTCCTTAGATTCAATTGCTTGGCCAGAGCCATCTTTTGCTTCTGCATCCAACACAAAAAGTCAACTTTTGAGGAAAATTATATTAAAAAAAAAACTAAACAACACTAAGGAAATCACGAAAATGCCACCAACCGGATTGAGAGTGTTATGTTGTTTAAAAGTCTCCTCGAGGACCAAAGCTTGTTCTTTCGACAAACGGAGTTTCTTTCTCGAACCATCGTCTCCATTGCCACCACCATCTTCATCTTCGCTACCGCATCCGTCAAGTGAGCTCAAACTTCTACCAGCGTCGTTATCTTCAACTACTCTTCCTCCTCCAGCTGCCACCAGCTCTCGTTCACTTCTCTTCTCGCTCATCACGCTTGAGACGGTGCTATTCGGAGAAGAAACTCCGGCGTCTTCCTCAACGTCAACCACCGCCCTTGATGGATCTCTGTTGACGTCGATTCCCCTGAGGAACGATCCCACGTCCACGTTCCTCTCTGCACATTAGGTCAGATAGTTTCTTAGAAGACCAGGGAGTCCCCAAAATTGTAATATTACAAGACTACGTCATCTAAAAGATAGAAACCATCCAAATATCTATAAATGGAATCAATTATAATAATAATATCGGATTTAAAATAAAGAACACCTATAATGCATAAACATATCATGTTATAATTTTCAAACAAAGGTACAAGTATATATTGACCCAAAAAAAAGAAAGATAAAAGTATATATAAATATATGTGACTCATTTCAAAAACAAAATATCTATATGTGACTTGAATTTGAACATGTCAAATAATTACTCAAACAGGAAAAAAAATCGGAAAATGTACCTGAAGATTGAAACATTTGAATCCAATTGTTCTGAATCTTCTGAGGATGGTTATAATGGCTCTGCATATGAATGTTAGATGAAGATGAATAAGAGGCCAGATGTACTGGATTTAACCTCGAAGAAGAAGACTCCTTTTGATTTAAACCTAAACTCAAGCTCAAGCTTAGACCCAATCTATCATCTCTTTCATCCATTTCTAAACAACAAGTCAAAACAAAATTCTATTTTTCTTCCTTCTCTCTCTGTTTCTTTTAAAGATGTTATGCTTCTGCATCTACACTTGTGCAGCAGTACACTTTCAAAGATATGGCTGATGTGAGTATTTATAAACAAAAGAGTTTTTCAGACAAGGAGATATTGGGTGGTGAGGAGACATAGGGTTTCAATGATGACTTGTGTCAGAGACCTCTGATACCTCAATGATGATATATACTGCAAAAGAAATTGAGAACCATGGTTAAAAAAATCCTAGAGCTGTTACTTTCACCTCACATCCTCTTTCAACCATGGTTAATTATATAGAATGGTCAAGCTCTCTTGTCCCTTCTCTTTCATTTTTCCGTTTTGTAACTTGTAACTATTCTTTAATTACATATGAACCTATCAGAGCGTTTTCAGATCTTCTCAACAAATCCATTCATCTAAGATTTTACTATCTAGGGATAAAGATATTTCCTTCAATCAGATTTATTCGAATGAAAATAAAGGAGAGTGGTTTGTTTACCCGAGTTTCAAAAACCCACAAGCTTAATGGCTTTTAGTATGTGACTTTCATTACGAGAGCAGCTTTCCCGCTCGTTGACCGTTTACCAATAAGACATAGTAGACAGAAGGATTAAGAAAAAGCTGAGGTTGAAAAACAATCCAGACGGTAATCTACGCGCTGGTGAAATAATATCATAATAATTGAAGAATCATCATCATTCATCATATTCCTCATTATCATCATCATATCATGAAACATTATCAGTTTATCCTCATTATCATGCCTTATTTAATCATCATATCTATACTCTTTCCCCTTGAAAATAAAACATCTTAACTCTTTCTAAAAACACGAGTCCTACGGATGAAAAACAACCTTTTTGCAGCTTTGATTTTATAATAGTACTAGGTGATTTTCCCGTGCTCATACACGGGCATAAATATTTATAAAATAAATATATTATAATACTTGATTGATATTTACTTTAACTTTTATATTAATTTATAGTTTTTATGTATAATTATATTAATAATATTATATTATTTTAGTTATATATAATTTTAGATATATTATTTTTATTTAGTTTATCATTTGGATATATATATATATATATATATATATTGGATTCTATCTATTTCTCTGAATTCAACTATAATTTTTTTTATTCTAAATATCTTAAATTTTTGATTAATCGTTTTATTTACATTTATGTTGGTTGTTATCTTAGAAATATAAGTATATCTTAATAAAATTATGTATTTTAATATTTTTTGTGCTTAGACGAAAAAAATAAAAACTAAAGTGTTTGATTCTAAATTACATACATAAGTAATAATAAATTTTCAGAAGCTTATGAAAACATATCAATATTTACAGTAACTAAACAAATTAGAAATTTTAAATAATTTATGCCTTAGATTGATTGGATGGTAAACTGAAATTTATTTTAAATAATTTTTAAAATAAAGAATTATGATTTTCTTAAGTATTTTGATTATGGTTATATTAAATTCCACAAACATAAAAACAGAAAATTAAACATCAAAAGAGTTATTAAGAAAACATATAATTTTAACTATTAAAATATAATATATCTACCTCGTTAAATTATATAGTGTTATGATATTTTAAAAGAATTGTAGTTATCTGATCAAAAGATGTTAACCATTAAATTTATTTTTAGTTTTGTTTTTATTATCTCTTAAAATATGCAGTAAATATGTGATTGTTTTTGAGAAATTATATTATATAAGTAAAATATAATTTATATTTTTTTCTGTAACGGAAATTGATATTATAATCAAATAAATATACTAATTATATTTTTTTGTCAATTAAACATATATCAGTTTATGTTACTTAATTATTTTATGTAATCGTCTAATAAAATAGATAGATATATACAAAAACTAATTACTTTGAAAATATATATTTTATTTTTTAAATTGTTTTTTAAAGAAAAAATAATTCTTTTTCTAATATCAAGATTATTTGTATGATTTTTTTTATGAAAACACATTATATACTAATATTTTTTTCATCTAAGAAGATATATTTATAAAGTATAATTACTTAAAAAGTATAATTTATGTTATTTAAAAATATATTTAAGTTAATATTACTATTTTGTAAATTTTCCTTTTTTATGAAACCATATCTCTTATAATATTATTTTTCGTTTTTAAATAGTTTTGTAAATTTTAGAAATATTTCCTTTTTGTTTTATATCGTTATTTGGAAGATTTTAAAAAGGAAATAATACTATTTAAATATATTTTTAATTCATTAGGGGTATCATAGTAATCAACCAGCGTGAGAGTTAACGTGAGCGCGACACCTAAGAAAGTGACTTCTCAAATAATATTATAGAGATTTCTTTTGTTGCATAACTTGCATATTATAGTTTGTACTTTTACATTTTTATCAACTAAAAAATTTGGACCATTTATCTATTTGTGCGTTTCATCCTTTCGCAAGCCCATACTAATCTTCTTTATATCGTTCCAATTTTATGGGATGTCCGTGAAAGGACAGTTTGTACTTTTATTTCCCATGATACTTCCATCTATAGTCTAATAGTTGTAAGTTTTCTTTTCTATAAAAAAGTCCATATTGTAACTTATATCAAATTCATAAGCTTATAGGCGAGAATCATAAAATTTTACAAAATAGTAGCTCATCATTCTATTAATAAAGTTATGTATTTGAGTGATTTTACATTTTATAGTTTCTACATCTCTATAATGTCTTATAAAATTCCATAGTAACAATTTACTCTGTATTTTTGAAGATGTGAGTTATGATATGTTTAGTAGTATGCCATCAGGGATGTTAAATAAGGTAAGAAATCGTGAGGTACACGCACGAGTGGGAGGGGAGAAGCGTAGGTGATCAGGGATAAAAGAGGCGGTGGGCTCAAAATGGGTATGAAATCAGGAGGGGAGCAGAGTTACGGTGTCGTGTTGATATGATAGGTTACAGATAGCCTATAAATAACCCTAAACACTGCATGTATTGGTGGAATTGTCTGTGAATCCAACATGCATTCCCATTTCTAGGCTTCCTTTCATTTACTGTTTCTTTTTTTCCCACAGTCTTTTAATGTTTTGTGGTATTTATAACTTGTCATTAACTTGTTACTTCCTCCGTTTCATTTTAATTGTCATTCTACGCTTTTGCATATAGATTAATGAAACATTTAATTTTACATATTTTCAAGAAAAAACATAATTACTTATACACCTAACCACTTTTCAACCAATAGAAAAAAAAATATCATATAAAACTAATAAATTTTATCTCGAAATTCTAAAACGAAATGTAATTTTTTTCTCTAGAATGACAATTAATTCGAAAGAGAGGGAGAGGGAGTATTAGTTTGATTGTCAGTCAACTTGAACAAAAGAAAACGCACGAAGGCCTGGGCATTTTCCGATTCGGATCGGGTTCGGGTCGGGTCATGTCGGATCCGGGTCCTTCGGGTCTAAGATATTTAGACCCAATAGGGTAATTAGACTTTGTCGGTTCGGGTTCGGTTCGGGTCCTACCGGGTCCGGATCGGTTCGGGTCTTATATAGTTGGACCCAATGGGGTAATTAGAATTTATCAGTTCGGATTCGGTTCGGTTTTGGGTCGGGTTCGGTTCGGTTTTGGGTCGGGTTCGGTTCGGTTTTGGGTCGGATTCGGTTCGGGTCCTACCGGGTATGGCCCAAAAAATACCTAAACACACAAAAATACCGGAAAATATTTAAATACCCAAAAATACCCGAAATTTTACCCAAAACCTGATCCGAAGACATAAAAATATCCAAAAATTTATCTGATTATATTTTTAAAAACCTAAAATTTTACTTAAAACCCGTAATTATATCCAAAAACCCAAATCCGAAACATAAAATAATACTCATAATACCATAAAAATACTAAAACATATATATATATATATACATAATATATACTAAAAGTTTTGGATATTTCGGGTACCCCATCGGGTCTCGGGTTCGGGTCGGTTCGGATCCAAGACCCGCGGGTCCTCCACATCAAGACCCAATAGGGTAAAATAATCGGTTCGGTTCATACCCGAACCGCACATTTTCGGGTCCGTTCCAGATCGGGTCTTCGGGTCCGGGTAAAATGCCCAGGCCTACGCACGACATATACATGGTGTTGGTAGATTTTGCGACTGAAGTAAATAATTTCTTAATTGTGTTTTATGTTTTCTGACATTGATAACGCTATCATTACTTCTTCGCCAGTCTCTTCGAAACTTTCATCAGTTTCACAGACAAGACACATCAACTTTATTAATTATTAGTAATATAATTTGTTTACATCCTTTTATTTTGAGCTTCAAAACATTGGAATGGAAGTACAAGATGATATTGATCATAAATATATTCGAATTGATTTGTTTTTGACCAAATTACGAATTGATATTTTAAAACAGTTTTGTTTGTGTAGCATCAACATTGGGTACAGGGGCGAAGCCACCTTATGAGGTGTAGTGGCACTTGCACCCATAAATATTTTTTTTTCAAGCACCCATAAATATTCTAAATTCAAAATTTTATTCCATAAAATATTCCAAAGTTCAAAATTTTATAGCTAAGAACATTAATCTTTTGGTGGATCAGGTGGTAAAAGTCATTAAGTGCATCCATAATAACCCAAGTTCAAATTTCATTTGTGCATTTTTAGTTTTTTATAACAAATAATACATCCAGTAAATAAAAATTCTATAAATTCGCCATTAGTTAGATATATTGTACTCCCTCTGTTTTATAGTAAGTGTTATTCTAACCAACGATAACTAACAAAAAAAAAACCAAAAACTAATAACTCAACTACTAATACATGAGGATAACTAACGAAAAACCAAAAAAACTACTAATACATAGAATTTGTTTGATGTTAAGTTTACACTTGAGTAATCAATTTTTCTAAAGAGATACACTTGAGTAATCAATTTTTATAAAGATATAACTCAAAATAATATAACTCAAATATCAACTCAAATATTAAAATTACTCAAAATTGGTAATTTTTTTGAATTATACTCCTAAGTAAAACTTAATCAACTCTAACTCATGTCACCAATTAAAGTCGACATCAAACAAAATTCAATGTATTAGAAGTTGATTATTATTATTAATTGTTTTGTGTTAGTTGTCATCCGTTACTTTTAGATTTTTAACGTTTTTTTAATACATCCATGATTATCTCACATTTTAGCTTTTGTCAATTCATAAAACATTTTCAAAAAATTTATATACCTATTTACCATGAGTCAAAGATGTTTTATAAACTATTATTTCCATTTAAACTACTTAAAATATCATTCATATAATTTAAATCTATAATTCTATTTGGTAACTAAAATTTTTACATACATAAAATTATATGTAAATATATAGGTATATTTTGTTAAAATATACACAAAGTATATTTCCTTAGTTTTAATTTAATTATTTAACATAATATATTTTCTTTTAATCTTTTTATTAAATTTATAGTAATTATTATTATTATGTTCATAATTTTAAAATAATATATACTACAACTTAAAGATAAAAAAATATTATCAGTCAATAATCTTTAAAATATAATAATTTATATTTGTACAGAGGTTTCATTATTAAATCTAAAGTTTCTACCACATTATTTTTATAGTCAGTTACACCAAATTATTATAACTTTTGTTGTAATTCAACTCTAACTAGATTTTGACCCGCGTTTGAAAGTTCGGAAATTTTTTATAACTAAAACTTATATAATTGGGTTATGTCTTAATTTAAAAAATGTTTTGGTATAAAATCAGTTTACCAAAATTTGTGGTGATGAATTTTTTCATTAGTGTTTAGTTTCAGTTTTTATTTTTAGATTTTGGTTTTTAGTTTTTAAGTTTCTATTTTTGATTTTCATCTTTTGTTTGGTTTTTTTAATAGATCCGCTGAGTTAGTTTGAACTGATATTACCAACAAACAAATTTCAAATAATCGAACATCTAATTTAAAACTGAAAAGATGACAAATTTTTTTAAAAAAGAATTGCAATAGTTTATTTTGTAAATAAACAAAAACAAAACTATAACAATATGTTATCCAGAACAATGCGTTTTCAGCTTTTGGTTTTGGGTTTTAGTTTTTAGAATTGGTTTTGCTTTACATTTTTTTTGTTAATCAGTAAGAAAAATAAAACAATAAATTATTTAAAAGTTGCCATTGCAATTTATCAAAAAATGTGATTGTTATTTAAAATAAAAAATACAATAACATGTTTTAAAGTACATGATTTAAATAAATAATTAATAATAGAAAATTTTGTTTTGTTAAAAATATTAAATACATTTGGGCCTGAAAATAATAATTGATTTTTTGATCCATTAAGATATAAATTTTATTCAATTTTTTTTGGAGTTTTTCCTTAATAGTAAGCGTAAAAATCAAACCATATAATTTGTCTTAAAAACAAAAGTAAGCCCAAGATTATATCCCATAAATAACCATCAGTTTAATTTAAGTAATGCGGTTCAGTTAACTATATGGCTTGTTGTAACACTTTAGAAAGAGTCCAAATTTAAATGACAATTTGTATTAGTAGATAAAAAAAGATTCTATTTTAATAGAGTAGATTTCCATTGGTTTCATATAATTATTAAATTTCCATTTTTTAAGGAATTGTTAAGATGCTAAATGGTATATTACGATTTCTACATTGATATAATTAGTAGATTTCCAAATTCCATATTTTAATTTAATACTAGATTTTGACCCGCGCTTGAAAGCGCGGAAACTTTTTATGATTAAAAATTTATGTAATTGAGTTTTGTCTTAATTTAAAGAATGTTTTGGGATAAAATCAGTTCACCAAAATGTGTGGTTATGATTATTATTCATTAGTTTTTAGTTTCAGTTTTTATTTTAGATTTTGTTTCAGATTTTGGTTTTTGGTTTTTAGTTTTTAAGTTTCTATTTTTTATTTTCAGCTTTTGGTTTGGGTTTTTAATTTTTAGACCCGCTGAGTTAGTTTGAACTGATATTACTAACAAACAAATCTCAAATAATCGAACATCTAATTTAAAACTGAAAAGATGACAAAATTATTTTTTAAAGAAATTTGTAATAGTTTATTTTGTAAATAAATAAAAGCAAAAAAATATAATCTGTTTTTCAGTTTTTGGATTTTAGTTTTTAGATTTGGTTTTTGGTTTTGCTTTACATTTTTTTTTAAATCAGGAAATTATTTAAGAGAAATAAAACAATAAATTATTTAAAATTTACCATTGAAATTTATCAAAACAAATTGATTGTTATTTAAAATAAAAAATACATTAACATGTTTTAAAGTACATGATTTAAATAAATAATTAATAATAGACAATCTTGTTTTGTTTAAAAATATTAAATATCTTTTGGGCTTAAAAATAATAACTGATTGTTTGATCCATTAAGATAAAAAGTTTATTCAATGTTTTTTGGAGTTTTTCCTTAATACTAAGCCCAAAAACCAAACCATATAATTTGTTTTAAATAAGCCCAAGACTATATCCCATAAATAACCATCGGTTTAATTTAAGTAATGGGGTTCAATTAACTATATGACTTGTATTATTTGTAAAAGTCTAGAAATAATCCAAATTTAAATGACAACTTGTATCAGTAGATAAAAAGAATGACTCTATTTTAATAGAATAGATATAAGATTAGTGATTTCTATATTCCATATTTTGATAATATATATTCTTTTAGAACATTTCATATTTGTAGGAGAAAATATGTATTTTTGGTATACACATAGATATCTACCATATTTTAAAAATATTTTACAGTAAGGTCGCCATGTTACATTAATTGTGTTGGTTTAATTTAAGTAACTATATTTTTTCAAGCGCGGAAATTTTTTATGATTAAAAATTTATATAATTGGGTTTTGTCTTAGTTTAAAGGATGTTTTGGTATAAAATTAGTTTACCAAAATTTGTGGTGATAGTTGTTTTTCATTAGTTTTTAGTTTCAGTTTTTATTTTTAGATTTTGTTTTAAATTTTTTTTTTAGGTTTTAGTTTTTAAAATTCTATTTTTGATTTTCAGCTTTTGGTTTGGTTTTTTAAATTTTAGACCCGCTGAGTTAGTTTGAATTGATATTACCAACAAACAAATCTCAATTAATCGAACATGTAATTTAAAACTGAAAAGATGACAAAATAATTTTCTAAAATTTTTGAAATAGTTTATTTTGTAAATAAAAAAGCAAAAAATATAACCTGCGTTTTCAGCTTTTGGTTTTGGATTTTAGTTTTTAGATTTGGTTTTTGGTTTTGCTTTACATTTTTTTTTAAATCTGTAAATTATTTAAGAAAAATAAAACAATAAATTATTTAAAAGTTACCATTAAAATTTATCAAGATAGAGTGATTGTTATTTAAAATAAAAAATATTAACATGTTTTAAAGTACATGATTTAAATAAGTGATTAATAATAGATAATTTTGTTTCGTTGAAAATATTAAATATTTTTGGGCTAAAAAATATTAACATGTTTTAAAGTACATGATTTAAATAAGTGATTAATAATAGATAGTTTTGTTTTGTTGAAAATATTAATTATTTTTGGGCCTGAAAATAGTAATTGATTTTTGATCCATTAAGGTGGAAAATTTATTTAATGTTTTTTGGAGTTTTTCTTTAATACTAAGCCCAAAAACCAAACAATTAAATGTCACAAAAACAAAAGTAAGCCCAAAACTCTGTTCCATAAATAACCGCCGGTTTAATTTAAGTAATGCGGTTCAATCAATTATATAACTTGTATTATTTAAATGATAACTTATATCAGTAGATAAAAAGAATGACTCTATTTTAATAGAATAGATGCGGTTCAATCAATTATAAGACTTATATTATCTGTAACACTCTAGAAAGGATCCAAATTTAAATGACACTTTGTATCCGTAGATAAAAAGAATGTCTTTATTTTAATAGATTAGATTCAAGATGTTTTCAGTTGAAGGGAGCCACATGTACGATCAAATTATGACACTCTTCTATTGGCCATTAGATTGATATACTCTTGCCAAGTTACTTCTGTAAAGGCTGTAATGCATTTCAATTAATTGTCATTGATATATAGTCGGTTCATGCACGGTGATTCCTAATGTTCGAGTTATATACCGTCAAATGTAATTTTTGTAGTAATTGCCATCGATAAACAAAAAAAAAAAAAATCGTAGCAATTTCAATGAATCGTGTAAAACAAAAATTTAATAACTTCTTTGTGTCGTGATCTTTTCCTAGCAATTTCCTGTTGTGGAATAAGGTTCCACTAAAGAGTCTAATTCCTTCAAAACTTTCGTACACGTTCTTAACAAAAGAAAAACTTTCTTGCTCGTACTCTCAAAATATATTGCATGTATAAATATCCCTCTCGTATATACTTGCAAAGACCACACACAGAAAAGAGATGGAGTTTGCTAAATCAAACATTGATGGCTACCAAAATGTCATCGTTATGCGTCACGGCGATCGAATGGACCGTTTTGAGCCACTTTGGGCTTCGACCGCTGAAAGACCGTGGGATCCTCCACTCATTCATAACGGTATGGTTCGTGCCTTTCAAACCGGTCAAAGAATCAGTTCTCAGGCTGTGTTTCCGATTCACCGTGTCTTTGTCTCTCCTTTCCTTCGCTGCATCCAAACTGCTGTTGAAGTTATCACCGCTCTCTCCGCCGTCCCTTCCATTGATAACTCTAAGCTCAAGGTTTGGCACCATATCTCCTTTTATATAAATATGAAGTATATCTATTTACAAAGGCAGAGCTGGTTCTAAGATTACAAAACTATATGGGATTTAGTAAAGATCTTAATAAAAAATTATTTTTATTAATAATTAGAATCTATCATTATGTAAATTATCTCTTAAAATTTAGGAGTCATAGACCAATGATCACTTGATTATGTCTGGGACTGGCTCTGCATCACTGCATGCATGAAAGTTAAGATGCATAAATGACTTGTCTGCTTCAGGTAGCAATAGAATTTGGATTGTGCGAGATACTGAACTCATTGGCTATTAAGAGTGACGTTGCCCCCAAAGATGGGAAGTTTGATTTCAATATTTCAGATCTTGAAGCTATGTTTCCTGAGGGAACAGTGGACAATAATGCCGATATGGTTTATAAAGAGGTACTCTATATCTAACTCTTATATTAGTTCTTCGTTTTTTTGTGGAATATATCATGATATAGATACACTAACTTTCACTCTTTCGACTTTTATATTCCTTCATTTATTTGACTATAACTTGATATATAGTTGAATCATGATTCTATGTTGGTTCGGTGTAGTTGCCACAATGGGGAGAATCTGCGGAAGGTTTCAAGGAACGATATGTAAATACATTGAAAGTTCTTGCAGAGAAGTATCCTTCTGAGAACTTGCTCTTAATCACTCATCGTAAGCATAAAATGATTATGGCCCTTTTTAGTTTTAAATCAAAACAAACATCTCTCTAATCTTGAGAACGTTTCTTTTAGGGGGAGGAGTAAGTACTATACTCTACAAGTACTTAAAAGACGCAACTAAGCGCTTCGTAGATTATTGTGGTTGTGTTGACTTGAGAAGACAGGATGTGTTTGGTGAATCTGTGGACTTCAAGGTGGTCACTAGTCATGGAGTATCAATCAAGGACCACAATGTCCCAATACATGACCGTATAAGAAGACAATCTCCGGTTTAGCCGGTTTAATCCGGGCACGTTTGTACTGTTTATTTATACTTAAATAAAAGACCGGCGACTTTTGCATTTTAAAAATTTATGTTTTAATACGAGTGTGTATCTTTTGTGATTTAAAAAACTAATTCGATAATTTAAATATATTAAAATATTATACTTTTAGTCCTTGACGTCATGTATACTCTATATTTACTTCCTACGTACACGGCACCAACCACCATCAGAATTTCAGAGCAACAATGACGTCATCTGCTAATGCGAATACTAACAATGGCTACCAAAACATCTTGATGCTGCGTCACGGTGATCGCATTGACAAGGTCAACCCACTCTGGCTCGATACAGCTTCGAGACCTTGGGACCCTCCTCTCGTTCAGGACGGTTTGGTTCGTGCGTTTCAAACTGGTCAACGGATCCGATCTGAGATCCAGTTTCCGATCCATAGGGTGTTTGTCTCTCCTTTCATCCGCTGCGTTCAGACCGCTTCAGAAGTTATCTCAGCTCTCGCAGCCGTCGATGTAAACCCTAACGCTACGTCTTCTAAAGACGTTATTTCCATCGATAAATCTAAGCTCAAGGTCAGATTCTGATCATTTTAGGTCTATAGGTGTTGAACTATGACTGTCTTGGGGAACAGTCATGATCATAGGCAAATTAAACATTTGCTTTTGACACCCAAAATTTTAAGAATAATTTACATGGATATAGACCGTCAAATATGTTAAAAACATTAATAATAACTTTTACTAAACTGCCTATTAACCCTCAAAATACCTGGGCCAATTAATAATGGTTGTGTTGTATGTAATGGTATGAAAATTAGTTAAGGTGGTTCTTGTCTGCTTCAGGTATCTATCGAGTTTGGTTTGAGTGAGATGTTGAATAGTATGGCTATTAAGCCTGAGGTTGCTCCAAAAGATGGGAAGTTCGATTTCATGGTTTCAGATCTTGAAGCTATATTTCCTGAGGGAATGGTGGATCATAATGTGGAGCCTGTTTATAAAGAGGTGATTTCTCTAGACCTTGTCTTTCTTGTTCTGTTTCTGTATGTTGTTTTCTTGAAAGCAATTTGAGTATATAAACTTGATGATTTTCTTATGATTGTGTCATGTTGGTTCTGTTCAGATGCCACAATGGGGAGAGACTGTGGAAGGATGCACAGAACGGTTTCTTAGTTTGGTGAAGACTCTTGCTGATAAGTACCCTTCAGAGAACTTGCTCTTAGTCACTCACGGTAAGCAAGACATTCTTGGTTATGTGGACCTTGTAACACACACTATTGACTTGATTAGTTTTAAGTCTCTGTTTTGAATTTTCTTTGAGTTTTTTTTTTCTGTCTGACTCTGTAGTTGCATACTAGAGCAAAACTTCTATGATAATCAGTTTATTTTCAAAAGAGTTTGACTTGTAAGAATCTCTCTGTGCAGGGGAAGGAGTAAGGACTACATTTGCAACCTTCAAAGACGTAGATGTGTACGAAGTAGAATATTGTGCTTGTGCTGAACTGAGACGACAGGTCTTGAGTCAAGAAGGGCCTACTAAAGCTGGAGACTTTGAAGTGATTACAAGTCTTGGTCAAGCTGGAATCAAGTACCATTCCTTGACCACCACAGAAAAACCTTGTGTGAAGTGGTTTTGAGTCTTGGTCAAGCTGGAATCAGGTTTAGTCATGATCCTATCATGATCCGAACACCGGTTTAGTTAACTGCCTTTAGTTCTTCTGTTCTTGTTATATTTGGTTGTATTTGAGTTGCTTTTTGTATGAATTATGAAATATTTAATTCAAAACTGATTCAGTCAAATAAGATATTATAAATCTCTGCCAACAAAAGAACATTAACAGAGAAACAAGGATTGTCATTACATAACAGAGTAGTTAAGAGTGTTGCTTGTGAAGCACATCTAAAAAAACAAAGCTCGTTAGAGTCTGCGTTAAAATAGACTTAAAACACACACATGGAGGAGGAAGCAATCTAACAGAAACAAACAACAATCTAAGGACTCTGATTTGGATCGTCAACTTGATCAAACATGTCAGCCGGGAAATCATCTAAGAAAACATCAGCTTCTTCTTCTTCATCATCATCCTTTGAAACATGTCTGCATCTTGTTGGTGGCACTAGAGACGGCTCAAAAAACGGCTGAGGAAGAACAAACAACGGCTCGGAAGAACCAGCCGGTCCGAGGATATCATAGTAATAAGGGTTGTCGAGTCTAGCCAAAAGATCTATACTTTCTGAAGAGAAAGAGTTAGAGTTAACCGCTTGTTGATTGGCAATCTGAAACTCAGACATGAGTGGAGTCGTCTCTGCAAGAACAAGATCAGTCCCAAAAGCCAATGGCTTATGTTCTAACTTAATACCCAATTCAGACAACCTTAAGGCTTCATCAACTTGGTCTGATGATGAGTTATTAGTAAGAATCTTGGAGGACGAAGTAGAAGCTGTAATCTCTTCCTCAACCAAACCAAAACTCTGAAACTGAAACACACACACACAAACTGAAAAATCCTTTGCAAAAACAAAAAAAAAAAAATTTATTTAAAAAAAAAAATCAAATACCTGAGAGGCGAATAAGGATTGGATTGGTTTAACATTTTTGCCTTTGTTTCGATGAGAAGAAGGTTTTGGATTGCTAGAAGTCGATGCATCAGAAGAGTTATGAAAAATCCTAGCAAGTCTCTTTATTCTGCTACTCCAGAAATTTTTCACATCGTTGTCAGTTCTTCCCGGTAAATACGTAGCGATTCTCGCCCATTTGTTACCAAACTCCGCCTGCAACTCAATCACGGTCCTCTCTTCCTCCGCTGAGAATTTGCACCCACTACAAAACTCATAAGGTTTATAAAGCAAACAAAAACTAAGATCGAAGAAGAAGAAGAAGAATACGAGAGGGAGGGAATAGAGTTTCATACTTTTTGAGATTTGGACGGAGTTTGTTGACCCAACGGAGACGGCAAGATTTGCCGGTGCGTTGAAGAAGACCTTTGGATCGAATGGAGCTCCAGTCACGAGGACCGTATCTGTTGACATGGTTGATGAGCACTTCGTCTTCTTCGGCTTTCCATGGACCTTTTTTTATCTCTTCCTTCTTCGCCGGTTCCATGTTTTTGTTTTGTAAGTCGTGTTGTGTTGTGTCTGCGGAAGTTTCTTGTAGTGACGGTTGGAAACGGTTATCACCCACTCTCCAAGTTTCTCTCCAATGTTTGAATTTACTATATATTACTAAAATACCCTCGTACTATGACTAGCCCAAAAACTAAGCCCAGTTTGAAGTTGAGCCCATCACTATATTCGATCACAGCTCCAATAACTAAATCCATGTGGTAACATTGTCTATTTACGAGTGTGATTGGATAATTTAGAGTAAATGAGAGTAAATTAAAGAAGAGTAAATGAGTGGAAAATATGTGAAGTAAACAAATGAAAAGAAAAAGAAATAACAAACAGAAACCAGCGTTAATTTTGTAACTCTGTATAAATCAAAGATAGAAAATATAATATTTTTTACTCTGTTCAAACAGTGATTCTAAAAGAAATTAAATTATTTTTCACCTGATTGGCAAGACAAAAGCTGAAAATGGAGTAAATGTTCTTCCCACTCAAAAATATATCGCTAGTCATGCTTTCCAGTCACATTCTACTTGTTGCATAGGGTAATACTTTGCATCATTTTTTGGGAGAAAATAAGAGCACTTTTATCCCTTATAAAAAAAAAGGATGCTTATGGCATGAGATCCACCAAAAACACAAGCATCCAACGCTTCTAGCAACAAAATAAGTACCTAATTTTTTTTTAGGCTTGCATTGTTCGCGGGTTCCATTGACACGTGACGGTTTATAAGTCGTTTTTTAATTTTTTTTAAATCAGAATATAAAAATAAAAAAATAAATTTTAAGCGTTCATTATAGGGATGTTGGGATAAAGATGCTCTAATGATTTGCATCATTACATGCACGTCTGATTATGCAACCTTTACGTGATTTTGATCTCCCATAAAAAAGCCTGTGTTTACGTGTTTTGCAATTGCTAAATTGTTTAAAAGAAAAACCATGCAGTTCGAGCAACAAACGTTACAATTTAAAAGAAAAAATTATAGCTATAAATTTTAAAAACGAATAAACAACATTGTGCATGTTAATAGAATTGATGGTTTGAATCTGTGGAAGCCTATAATGGAATTCTGCCTTTCGCTTTTGGCATCCGCTGTGTTTACTAAAAACGTGTCAAACAGAATTTTTATATACACAAGAATGAAAGCACAGAACCAGTGCAAGTAAGCTGTTATAAATGAAATTATAATAAGCACAAAGTAAATATATTATAGATTGACAAAGATTAGAAAACAAATAAAACGATATACCATGACCTTTTTCTTACATATGATACTAGTCGTGACATGTGGTTTATTTTCTTAAAGCTGCATCTTATACCTTGCTCGTTAAGGGATTTAATAACATTTCATATTGAATACCACAATTAATTAATTATTGAACCCACTAGGCACCACCAATAGGGTTAACTGATTTTAAAATTTCACTTAAATTTTCGAATCTCATAAAGTAGTGTATAATTTAACCAATTAGCCATATGATTACGGTTTTGGAATCGATTCGTTCTTATTTTATCCGGGTGAAGCACATGTTATGCGACTGATCCCCTATATGTATAAGATAAACATCAGATCCTTCTTCAGTTCTTCTCTATCTTTCTTTAGAAGTTAAAATTTCGAAAGTAACTAGTCTTTCTTCTTTTTACTAGCTCCTCCTTTGTTTGTATTCTCATGGACTCCTCAACATCTCTAGTCTTGACACGTGCTTCAGAATCTGCAAGCAAGATTGGATCATCCATTCCTGACAAAATGGACCGACCGTTGGATCTTGAATCAGGCACAACCCATGAGTTGAGCAAACCGGTTCCTGGGATGTGGCGGTTTCCTACAAATCCAGATCTTTGTTGTATCTACAGAGTCCCAGGCTGTCTACGTGAAGTAAACCCAAAAGCATACACTCCTCAGTTGGTCCTAATCGGACCACTTCACCATTCTTTAAAATCTCAAGCTCTTAAGTCTCGTGGAGATATCACCAAGGCAAAGTCATTGGGATACTTAAACACTGAGGCGCATAAGAAGATTTACCTAGCGGAGTTCACAAAAAGGGTTGAAGGGAGCAAAATTATTGAAGAACTCAAAAGAAAAATCAAGGAAGACGAAGACATGATCAGGGCAAGCTACTCAGAATCAACGGCCTGGATTGACTCTCCAGACTTTGTGGAGATGATCCTGCATGACTCTATTTTCATAATAGAGCTCATGTTAAGGTTTTTCGTTGGAGGGTTAGAGAGAATAGGAGATCCTCTGATGGACGAGCCTTGTCTTGAAAACACAATCAAGAGAGATCTCATCTTGCTCGAGAACCAACTTCCTTACTTCATCCTCGAAAAACTCTTTGATCCAATCATCAAGATGTTGTACCCGAGCGAGACAATGCGTACACTTGTTATCAACTATTTCCAACTTGACAAGAAAAAGAAGCTCAACGAGAACTCGAAGTTCAGACATTTCACTGATCTGTTCAGGTGTATTCGTGTGGAAACACTTCCTGATGATGGTTTAATAAGGAAGTACGGAGAATTAACAAAGATGCATAATGCAGATAAGCTATACAGCCGGGGGGTGGAGTTCGAGGCTGTAGAAGAAGAGTTTTCAGTCTGGGTGACATTCGAAGTTAAATCTGGTTGTTTGAAGATACCTTGTTTCTCGGCTGATGACGACATGGAGATAGAGCTTAGAAACATAATGGCGTTTGAGCAGTCGTATTATCCTTACCATGCCTACGTTTCTGACTATGTCACCTTCTTGGATTTCCTGATCAACACCGAGAAAGATGTAGACTTGCTTGTCGAGAAAGGTAACCCCTATATCGTATATATATACGTGTGTATTTAACCAGGGTTGATTAGCCGTATGCCTCCCCATTGGGACATAAAGATCCATGTTAACCAATCAAGAGTCAAAATAGAGGGGCCATACCACTGGCTCTTTTTAGATGGGCATGACCAGGGCACATGAGCTTTCTAAAGCTCATAAAACATTAATTTTAGACACCAAAATTTATACAAAATTTTAAGGATATCCAAATCTAATATAACAGTGGTTTAGATGGGCATGACCAGGGCATATGAGCTTACTAAGCTCATAAAACATTAGTTTTAGGCACCAAAATTTATACAAAATTTTAAGGATATCCAAATCTAATATAACAGTGGTTTAGAGCATCACTAATGAGTTGTAGAGTTCTAAAATTTAGTGTTTTGTCAATAATATATCAATATGTTAAGAAAATTCATTTATATAATTAAATGTTATTTTTTTCTTAAAATGTGTCAACCAGAAGATGGCACTGGCTAATTTGTGCTTTTTTAAAATTTGGGTGATAGTATCTTGAAGTATCTCGTACGAGATTTGATTGGGCTGTTTTAAAATTCTCTCTCCTGTTTTAGTTTTTTATCAGAGCAATTTATATGGAAGTTTTTTATGGTATCTCCCAATCGGAGTTATTCTTATTTTTTCTAGAGAAAAACACTTACAAGAGCTTGCTGATAAGGGTGCTCTTAGGGACAAAAACAAAGATCATGCTAGATGCAACTATATAGGGCTGGACACGTTCGCCACTAGCCCGTCATTTAAACTTAATGCATCTGCATTAGTAATTGTATGATATCTTATCTATTAAAAAGTATTAGAGATATATTTTAAATGATAAAGAAAAAATAAAATAAATGATAAAGAAAAAAACGTGAGATGTAGTCATGTAGAGATTTTTAAAAATTAAAGAGACTCGTTGATTAGTTGTCATTCTATTGATTTGCTTTTATTTTATCATTTAAGTAATTAGATAAATAAGCTAAAAAAGTTTTTGGGTATCCCAACAGTAGCGATGCTCTTGACCGGTTATAATACTTGTGTATAGACTTGTAATGGTTTTAGTTGTTGTTCTTTTCTATCAGGGATCATAAAGAATTGGCTTGGGCACCATGGTGCAGTCTCTACGTTGGTGAACAATCTATGTTTGGGAGTCATGGACGATGGTTCTTCTTATGCTGATATCGCATCAAAAGTCATCGCTCACTACGATAACAAATGCAACAAGGCACGCTCCATCCTCAGACGCGTGTATTTCAACAATCTGTGGAGAGGAACAGCCACCGTAACTGCTGCGTGTATATTGATACTGACTCTTATCCAAACCGTGACTTCGATCATTGATGTCATTCAGAAGTGAACTTAATCACGAAAACACACTTTGTTGAGTTCACCCCCAGTTTTATGTCACCCTTTTTCATAAGATTTAGCTAGTATCAACTAGCAACATCTGTTTTATCTTCTCAAAATAACTATTGCCATTGCCAATCTATCTTGTATGATTATCAAAAGTATTGTGATATTTCTTTTATTTTTATAATTTGATGTCGGATTTGAAAGGAAAATAGAGATAGAGCAGTGAACCTAAACTGGATTTAAAATGACACTTGAACAAAATGCATGCATTCATATTCACTGCCAATCCCAGTCTTGAGCACATACTCAAGAAACATTGGTATAGGCCTACAACTTTTAGAGACAGTTTTTAAAGCCTATAATTTTTACTGTTTTTTTTCTAACAATTTAAAATGGATCCTAATGAAACATGTAACATAATAGATTTTTTTTGATATTTCCCCTTATGTTATATAAAGAGTAACAATATAGTTTTTAGGATTGATAAACTTTATATTAGTCTTGAGGATATTTTATACTGTAACTTCATATTTTTAGCAAACTATTACTTTTTAGTTTATCATTTAAGATCTATATATAGATCTAGTTTCTATTGGATCCCAAATATCTCAAAGATTATCACTGCTATAGTTTCATCAAACAATAAGGAAGGTATGGTCTCAAACAGTATTGTCATCTTTAAATTCACTGAAAAAATGATATTCCATCAGCGGATTAATTGCTGGTTACGTGTTAAGGTGTTGTTTACCGACAGGATTATATATGCTAGAGGCTAGAGCTGGAATAAAATATAGAGTTAATTGGCTAAAGTACCCTAAATCCCACCTATATTTAACGAATTAACCTTGATTTGACACTTGCCTTTCGTCGGACGATTTTGCCCTTCCGTGTTTCGGTAACCTACTCTCGTAGACTCACGCGCCTATGGGTAGCTGTGTCAGAGCGCCACCCACGCGTGATTTATTTCCCGTCAACCTTTTTGTTTTCCAGTAAAATCGAATGCATGCTTTTCTATTTCGAAATTTGAATTTCGTCATTAATTTCTGTAACTGTAAAAATTTATCCCACCACTCCGAATAGTAACCTCCCTCTCCAATTCAACTTCCCATCTTCCCACTACTTTCAATCTTGTATTTTAAACGGAAAAACTTCCGACTTTGTTCTTAAAAAACCTCCGATGGCCGATCTCAGCCTTCCTAGACGCTATTTTGCTTGTGGTGATGAACCAGTAGGCGACAGAGTCGTCTCTTACCACAAGTATCGAAGAACAGAGCAACTAATTGAAGCATTAGACGAAGACGAGTTAGCATTTTTCCACCGAACTCAATTCTCGATCGTCCTCTCTCTCTCTATGATAATCCTCCTTTCTCCGGTGCGTTCTGTCACTTTGTTTGTGTTCGTATGCTGAAGACCCGCAAGCTGTATGAGATTTGGCTTGTTTTTGCTGGATACCCAATAAGGATATCTCTTAGAGAGTTTGCAATCGTCACCGGCCTCAACTGTGATAGGGTTCCACAATCAAGGCGTAAGAAAAGGAAGAATCCTCTACACGAGAAGCTTTATTGGAATGACTTGTTTGGCTCGCTAAAGTCTTGTAGTGTGGAAACGGTGATTGATATGCTGAAGACAAGGAAGGTTAAGGATAAGGATACTCGTCTCAAAATCGCGTCTTTAGCAATAACCGCTTCTATTTTAGTCCCAACCTCTCACTCTCCGAAGATTCTCCCTGATCACGTTGAGATGATAAGAGATCTTGATGAGTTCCTCGCTCTCCCTTGGGGAAGGACTTCCTTCCAAAATCTTGCGAGTCACTTACTCCAGAAGGATGCGGTCTCACTAGCGCAAGATTCATTTGCCCTAAAGGGATATGTTGAAGCCATTCAACTGGTGCTTATCGCCGCTGTTCCTGATTTGAAAGAAGAGGTGGTTCACTCTGCTCCCGCTGTTGTTGCTCTTTCCGAAAGCGATGTTGAAATGGATGCGGAAGAGGAAGCACCGCATGTAGCCGAGCAAGGGGTTGCGGAGGATTTGCCATCTTCCCAGAAATTTATTGTCATCCCGCGCAATGCGAGAGAACTCAACTCAGAGTGCCAGGTTAGTGTCACCAAGAATGTTGTTACCGTTAAAAATAATTGTTACTGTTATAAAAATTATTAACCGCTAATACATTGAAAACGAATGCGTATTAATCTTTTTCTATTATGGTATAGTTTCTCATCCCTGTGTAAAATTTTAGTAATTAATCATCGTTTTATAAAGATAATGTGATAATCTCTCGTAAATTATTACTTTACCGGTAAATAAGGCTGTTATCTGTAAATGTCGCTCTTAACAAGTACAGAAGCACTTTTTGGATACATGCATTATTACCATTAAACATTTACGATAATTCTGTTATGTTTATGTAGGTCGCTGTTAGATCAATACTGAGCGACCCTGACGAGGAGTGGTATCTACAACATGACTTCTCATGGCCCGACGAAGAAGATGATCCCACCGTAGATAATATGGTGAAGCTCATCAACGAAGGGTTCCTATTTGATAACAAGATGTTCAAGGGAGGTATAACATCTAGCGAGCTTCAGAAGTTAAGGGGACATAAACAGAAGGGCAAACAGCCTAAACACAAACAAGTTCCCGCTGATATGGGTGATCAATCAGATGTTCCGCCGCCGGGCCAAGGTGCTGTTGATCCTATTGCCAACATCGTCTCATGGAAGATTCACGAAGAACTTGCCTCTGTGGAGTCTCGCATAGCTAAGGCCGTGGAGCAACAATTACAGTCAAAAATGAAGGCTATGGAGACAAGACTAACAAAATGTGTTGTAGACAACATCTATGCGATGAAAAAGGGGGTTATAAAGGCCATTATAGATTACCTGAAAAAGACAACATCTTCTACGCCTAGCATTTCAGACGTCCCACCACGCCATCCGCCAAACCCAGCAAGCCCTACGTTGAGTGGACATGGGGAAGCGAGTGACCAAGAAGGCGCTGAAGAGATGGCCGTTGACGATCCTCAACCTCTAGTAAACCAGTCCATCAGGCGCATTTTAGATGACCTTCAGGCATCATCACACAACCAAGAGGTTCGCGAAATTTTATCTTCAATTAATTACTTACTTTCTACCCCTTAACACATACCAATCACCCTATCATAACAGGCAAATGTAGACGGAAATGTCTCTCAGCAAGATGCCAACACAAAAGCCCCTCCAGAGCACGAGCGAACAGAGATTCTGAACACGGAGGTTATCTGCTAAACCCTCTGATAACTGTTAAAAAATATTTTTCCCGCAATTTAAACAATTTGCTGTGTTTACAAAATTGTATCTAGTCATTATTCTTAGATCATTTATCACGTAGGATGCTGGTAATATATCTCCCATCAACACTGAAGCCGAATCAACATCTGGGACCACAATCCCTGCTGTCACAACTGTTACATCCACGGTAATACTTATCCTCCACTTTGACAAAAGTTTTTTCACTAACATAAGTTCTAACTCCACCGCTAATACATGTTGATCCTTCTGGAAATGTCAATAATCAGTCACTCGGAGACCGCCCATCTATCGATCCCATTAATACAGAAGCCATCTCTGATAAGGTTTTGCGGAAAATATTTATTTTACGTTTACTTAATAGTTTACCGGTTAATAAATCAGTTAACATACAACAATTTTGTTATGTGGTATATCTGACCACTATACTGCTGATGTTTGCAGGAATTGGAGCGATGGTCAATGACTCTGGCGACTGTTGAGACGGCTCCTGGAACAAGTACCTCAGAAGCAGTACATGTAATGACTCATCTACTAATATTGTTATCCTGTTTTCACTTCTGATTGTATATGATCTTGCATTGTCATAGGGGGAATCATCTCAGCTGGATATTGAGCCTCCATCATTTTCTATTGGCCTCACCCAATTAGAGGTATCAGAGCGTGTTCTTCAGCCTGCTCCACTTACCGTTGTGCTTCCTCCCGCTGGGCAATCATCCGACACACTAGACACACTAAGAGCCCAACGACAAACAATCCCCCCATCTGCTTTACAAGACTATGAGCTGGACCCCAAGAGTAAGCCTGGATTCCGCGTCCTTCCCGACCTTCACAAATTGTTCGACCAGATGAGGCAGCGGATTTTACCCACGGGGTTAGTGTACTTCAACATTTTACTGGAAATATTCATCTTACCTGCAAACATTTTATTTATCCGATAATAAAACATTTAACCCTGTGTAATTATTTTCTAGGTTTATTCAGTTGGATGGTCCATCCGCTCTGACTGGTGCCGAGATTGTGGACATTGCTTTTAGGAAAAGTAGAATGTCTCCTCTGGTAACACTCAAACTTTTACTCCCATCTACATATGAAAGTATAGTCTTCTATATTAACATTATATTTATGCAGACTGTCAACACTATAATGCGCTTCCTGGCTGTTGAGCACGAAGTTCCCGGCAAGTCTATCAAAGTCTTCGACATGAGCCTCCCTACTGCTATGAAGAACATCTACCCAAAGTTCGTCAAGATGGGTGTCCAGTTGCGTCCGAAATTTAAGTTCACAGATGATGTGATTCTGCGTGTTCGAGGTAACCCGGCAGACTTTATCTATTTCCCCCTCTATATTGAGCCGTTACACTGGATAGCGGTGGTTAGCGCTGGGATTTTAAACCGACCCGAAGTTGCCGAACCGAACCGAACCAGAATTAAAGAAATTCGGTTTATACTCATTTAAAAGCTTAAACCGATCGGCAACATTTATAATTGTATTCGGTTATCGGTTATCTCGGTTCGGTTCGCTATAACCGAACGGTTAACCGAATTAGAAAAAAAAAAAAAACTCTATTAACGTTCGTTGAGCCACCCTAAACCTAATCTTCCCCATCTTTCATTCTCTCTTAATGGCGGATGTTTAAGCTCTTCGTTTCTTTGCAGCTCTTTTTTTGATTTCATCTTCTTTATCACAACATCTCTTTCTTGACTTCATCTTCCTCTCGTGCTTGTTTAACAGGTATACATCTAACTTGTCTTCCTCTAACTCTTTATCCTTTTCATTTCTCTGCCTTCTATATTGCTGACTTTTTATTTTCTTTAGTTTTGATGTTTTAACAACCTGACTGTTGATTTCATTTTACTTGTTCATATACTTTATATTAAATTGATTGTGGCTGGTTTTGTTTTGCTGTTGCTTGTAGGTGCAGTGTTTTTAGAAAATAAAAATTGCAGACAGTAATGTGGAAAGACATAAGTGTTGCAATATTTAAGTGTTTATATATAATTTATTGTGACTGTTTTTCTTTGTGCAGATGGATTCAACTTCTCATGATGATCAGAATGAAATGCTTGACGATGAGATTCAAAGAGAAGAAGCTTCAGAACCTTCTCTTACTGGGACAAAAAGACCAAGCTCTGGTCTTCCACCAAAACCAAGGAAGAAAATTGCTCATAAAGCAAAGTGCTGGGAACACTTTATCCAACAAGAAGATGATCCAGGACAATGCAATTGCCGTTACTGTGGTTTAGAGATAGCTTGTGATAGTAAAACTGTTGGAACCAGTCCCATGATAAACCACATAGCACGTTGCAAGTTGCACAAGGCTGCTGAAGAGAGTCAAACTCAAACAAAGCTGACTGGGAGTAGTAGTGGTCCAGCCTTAACTGTCATGTATGATGCGGCTCTATTTAGAAGATCAGTGAATGAAATGATTGTTCTGAATGAGTTGCCGTTTGCTTTTGTGGAATCTGAGGGCTTTAGGCGTTTTTGTCAAAATGTACTTCCAATGTACACGGTTCATTGTAGAAGGACAGCTACGGAAGACATCTTTGCTAGGTTTGTGCAAGAGAAAGCAGCTTTGAAGAAGTTATTCAGCTGTAAAAAGCAGAGAGTGTCGCTAACAACAGATATATGGGTAGCGCCTACGACCTCGGTTAGTTATATGGTTGTGACGTCGCATTGGATTGATGCAAATTGGGTATTGCAGAAAAGGATCCTCAGCTTCAAGCCTATCACAAACCACAAAGGAGATACAATCGCTGAACATCTGATTTCATGCCTAGCTGAATGGGGTATTGAAAAAGTCTTCACAGTGACAGTGGATAACGCTAAAGGAAATGATAAGGCGTTGAAGTTATTCACGGATTGTTTGCGGCTGAAGGGAGAAGCTGCCTTGGTTAAAAATGGTGCGTATTTGCATATGCGTTGCTCTGCTCACATACTTAACTTGATCGTAAGAGATGGTTTAGCACATTTGAGACAGAGTATTATTGCCATACGCAATGCTGTTAAGTATGTGCGATCGTCTGGACCAAGATTGAAATCGTTTGAACTACGGGTTGAGACAGGAAAAATTTCAAGAGGCAGCTTATCAATGGATTGCACTACTCGTTGGAACTCGACATACCTTATGTTGACAGCTGCGATTAAACTGAGAGTTGCTTTTGAGAAGATGTTGGCTGAAGATAAGCTCTATAATGAGTACTTCTTGGAATTGGAGGAGAATGGACTCAAAAGGGTTGGACCACCAATTTCTTCTAGCTGAGATGAAGTCTAAAGGTTTGTGAAGTTTCTAAGGATCTTTTCAACTGCACTTTGGCATTTTCAGCATCTAAGACGGTAACTTCTTGCATCTGTTATAATGAGATTGTCATCATTGAAAGAAATCTGATTTCCTTGAGTAATCATAGAGATGAGTTAGTTAGAATGGAAGCAGCCAGTATGAGAGAGAAGTTTGAGAAGTATTGGGATGGTCTTTTAAACATGAACCCACTAGTTATTATTGCTAGTGTTTTTGATCCAAGGAACAAAATGAAGTTTGCTTCACATTGCTTTGACAAGCTTTATGGGAAAGATAGTCTAGAAAGTAATCACCTTAGATCATCTATTAAGAGTGTTATGCGAGAGCTGTATAACGAGTATGTTTTACTAAGCAAGCCGGCTGGGGGTGATAGTGCTGGAACCGGAAGTGAGAATGCTGTTTCTGAGCAGCCAAGTGTTGTTTTTGATTTATCTGATGATGATGAGTATGAGAGGATGGATTCGTTATATTCAGAGATGATTAAGGAGACAGCGCATGATGAAATAAGCAGTGAATTAGACATATATTTACTGGAAAATCATGTGCCACGAGAAGACAACGGTTTAGGATTGAATTATGACGTCCTATCTTGGTGGAAACGTAACCGCTCTAAATACCCAATCCTATCAGAGTTTGCTAGAGACATCCTTGCCATCCAGGTTTCTTCGGTTGCTTCTGAGTCAGCTTTTAGTACTAGTGGTCGGATACTAGATCCTTATCGAAGTTGTTTAACGCCTTACATGGTTGAAGCTTTGGTATGTTCACAACAATGGATTCGGAGTTCCATTTCTGATGCAAAACTTGCTTCCTTGGTGCAAATGTTTGAGGAACTAGCTTTCCATGATGGACTGGGTAACTTTATTTTGTTTGTTATATGTTTATTCGTTATTTGTTCTTAACTAACGTGTTTCTTTTTTATGAATTTGCAGAAGCTGAAAGTACCGCTTGAAAAACGCACATGCTCACGTGAAATAGCTGAATGTCTTTTGGTTCTTTTTTGTATTTGATTCAGCTTGAGTTACAATGTGTGTTGTTTGGTTAAGACTTTTAGATGCAAGTTGTTTTCCCTTCCCTGTAATGGTTGTGAATTTATGATGTGATCATCTTTTGAACACTAAATTACAACCTACTTTTAAAACAGGTTTTGAATGTGTTGTTATACTGAATTAACCGAACTATGCCAAATTTACAAAAGTATACCGAACTAACCAAAGTATACCGAACTAACCGAAGTATACCAAACTAACCGAAATATTCCGAACTAACCGAAGTATACCGAAATTGTAGACAAAGTAAACCGAAATTACTAGGACTTTTAATAATTTCGGTAACAATTTATAGAAACCGAACTAACCGAAACCGAACCGACCCGAACTATTAATCTATTCGGTTCAATTCGGCAATTTTCTTGTATTCCGAAATAACCGAAGAACCGAAGTACCCGACCCGAAGTACCCGAACTAACCGAACCCGCAGGCCTAGCGGTGGTTGTGGACATAAAAGCGTGGGATATACAAGTTCTCGATTGCAACGTCACCTTGAAGACGGACGCTATGATCAAAAAGGAGCTCAATCCATTTGCCAACATGCTTCCCTATATCATCAAAGCCTGGAATCCTGACTCTAGCGCAGATACCATCAAGCCATTCACCATCAGTAGGCCTAAGGTACTTCCACAGGTAATTACTCTGTACTCGCCATCACTGACTTTCAAAATCTTTCCGTCAAAACATACAATTTACAGTTAACAGAATTATTTCCGGTAAACGAAACTAATTACTGTATTCATTTTCTCCTTTTCATAAACACCAGGCAGCCTCGCTAACCGATGATGGGGCCCTCACTTGTCTTTACGTTGATGCACACTGCCAGAAGGGATTGGAAGCTTACAAATTCCTAACACCGCAGGTGCTCCCTGATGCGTCTAAGCAGCTATGTTTGAAGTTCTACAGGTTCATTACCAAGAACCCACCTCCTAATCAGCAGCAACATCAATCCTAATAGTCATCTCCAACTTCTTTACGACTACTAGCTTGATGTAAAATATTTTCTTAAACAATTCCCTTCCCATTGTTGACCTTCATACTTATTTGTGTTTTAGCTGGATTTGTTTATTTTATGTCCTTATTTATCACGCATATATTTCGTACTCCACAAGTTTTAACTGTTAAATTTAAAAAATCCCCTAACAAAAATAATTATAAGGAAACATATTTTAAACAGCAATATGGCTAATCAATCCTTTATGATCCACTCCCCTTGCTCAATATAGAGTGACATCTAGTTTACTTCCTCCAATAATTTTGGTCTTCATTTTCTCAAGTCACCTAATATAAGCACTTTGTTTACCGCATAACATTAAAATATTAACGACTAAAAATCATTTTACCGGTTACCCAACTTCATTACTGATACGAATAGTACAGGTTCCGGATATTACATTAAAGGGCAACATTTTTCTCATCCCTTGTCGATCTACACATATTTTGTCAACAAGGGAGAGCTTTGGGGAACATGTTTAACATAATACATAGCAAAATAAAAGGTCGCCCCAGATCAGACCTACAAAAGACCATCCTACCATCCGTTGCTCCTCTTACTACCGATCACTTCCCTTCTTATATGGGCATTTTACAAGTGGCGCGGTTATGATCCACCCCACCACATCTCGTGCAAGTCCTCTTCCTCTTGAAACGACCAGATTGCTGAAAAAAATAATCTTGGCAGTTAATAAGTATTTTCGCAGGTAAAAAATAAAATTGGTTTCTGTTCCTCACCCTTATTTCTCCGGCGGATAGTATCCTGCTCTTCCTTGGCCTTCCTGGAGGCCTGCGTGTGTTGGGCGGGAGCAGTTTGAAGGAGTCTGATCCACCTACGTCGAGATGGTTAATGCTCACGGGGTTTATGCCACATGCATACGCCTTCTTCCAGTAAACGCTGCTGTACTCGTCCGCCAATAAGTCTTCCACCTTATGAGCTCGGTTTAGCGCAGCAGCAAGTGCGTGGACACAAGGGAGCCGGAGCTTATCAAATTCCTTGCATGAGCAGCTCTTCCTCTTCAGATCAACACGGTAAAACATCCCCAAGCTATCGCGCACTTCATACTCCTCTTCAATGATATGCCGGACATTGAATCCCGTTGAGAATTGGAAATTACGCGCCAAGATTGCCGTAACCTTAGGTGTTACCTCGTTTGTGTTTGCGTTTGCGGCCTCACGCCTGGAAGAGAACCAACCCATCATCATGGTCCTTATGTACTCCAAAAGAGCTACAATCGGGTATGCTCGTGCTTCCGCCAAAGCTGCATTGAGTGACTCGGCTAGGTTACTTGTCATGATGTTGTACCTTTCTCCCTCAAAGTGAGCCCTCACCCAGTGCTCAAGACCGACTCGAATAAGATAGTCTGCGCATGCAATGTCCATCTTCTTGATTTCATTGAAGTGGACATAGAAGTCCTCTATCTTAAAAGCCCTTGCAGCTCTTCCTATCAGGTAAATCAGGTGTTTCTTTTTGAATATTGTTTGGACGTTTCTTTGAAGATGCAGAATACAGGCGCAGTGATGCGCCATTGGGTAAACCTAAATCATAGACAGAAAACATAATCAGTAAATTATTTTGTATTCCGTAAACATTTAAAATGACGGGAAACTATCTAATTAACGGGAAAGAATAATAATAACTTCGAATTCTATTGTCTAATGCATGATAAGCAATAGGTGACTAACCCGTCTTATCCCGGCGTAGATTGAATTGTGACGATCAGAGACAAATACTAGTTCCTCTGAGTCCTGCACTACAGCCGATAGTTGTCGGAAAAACCATGTCCAAGCCTCATCATTTTCGCTATCCATTATTCCAAACCCGATGGGGTAAATGTGGTAGTTTCCGTCTTGCGCACTAGCAGTCAGAAGACATCCAGCATACTTTCCCTTTAGGTGTGTCCCATCAATAATCACTACCTTCCTCATGAAAGGGTACCCTTCTATGCTTACGCCAAAGGCGAAGAAGAGGTACTTGAACCTCTGCGCACCTTCGGGCGCTATCGTTGTCTCCAACGCCACCACAGTCCCTGGGTTAGTAGTCTGCAACATTTGCAGATAGGATGGGAGGCTTTGGTATGACGCCACAGCGTCACCCACTCCTTGGTTAATTGCTAGCTCCCGTGACCTCCAAGCCTTCCAGTAAGAGATTGGGACGCTGTGATCGTGCCTTATTTTGTCCCTAATAGCTCCTGGTCTTGGTCCAACACCAGCGGCAGGACCATACCTATGCTTAATCATATCTCCAACAAACTTGGAATTTGCATGGTGTCGGAACTCCCACCTATCAGCCACCGAACACGTGTGGATGTTATCTAAAGTCCTCACCTCGAAGCTTGCAGACCCTCCCATCTTCGCCGCATACACTCTCCATGCACACGCTGCTCCCCTACATTGTAGTACCATTTTCCCTGGCTCTGACTTCTTGATGAGGAACCTAAACTTGTTTGTGATTGCATGTAGGGTCATATGGAGTTTGAAGGCTTCCCTGCTCTCAAATATCTTCCCCACAAAAAGCTCTCCTGTTGTCTCATCTGCCCCACGTCCAGATAAGCACAAATAAAATCGTATTCATTTCACCATACTAATATTACCGGTAATCCTTTCGTTTTCAGTAAATATTTCAGTTTTCTAGTCTTTTACAGTTTAACCGTAAACTAAGTACTTTTCATAGCAAAGCATTGTATTGCTACAATGTATCATTTTATCCTCAAATTTAAACAATATTTTGATACCTCCAACTTCAATACCACTATGTTGTTGCCTGATAGTATCCTTTCCTTGAATGAACTTTCTATGACCTCTGCTACCCCCCGCTTCGTCAAATTCTTGACTCAAGTTTCTCATCCAGGGCAATGAAGCGTCATCCTCAGCAACAGGGTCGTCAACACCCAATGCTAGCGACAGCTGTGTCGCTGAGCCGGTACATGATAATGCATATGTTATCGCATAACTATTGTTTTAACGGGTAACTAAATAATTAACGTAAAATAATTCTGTAAACGTTAAGATCATTACTCATATTTGATGCATTTTCTTCAGTCAGCAGGTGATCTCCAAATTGGAAATTTGAAAAAGCTCCAATTTGAAATGGTCTCTCTACCGCCTCATCACTCAGCATTACTCCCTTACCCTTGTCCCGTATTATCTCCTCCACTTTATTTCCTGTTGCCCCTAGTAATTAGTGTTTACACCTTCCGGTTACATAAACTTATCTCCTTAACGTATAATTTGATCTTTATCCTGTAATAAAAGACTATTACCTAACGCGAAGGTGAAATCTTCAGTTTGAACTTCCAGGTTAGTTTCCTCTGATGCTGTTATATCACCCCCTGTTATAAGTGCCCCCGCCTGGGTAAGAGGGATGCCAGAAGAGCCCTCTGAAGAGTCTAAGTTTACTGTCATCGTCGGGTCAAGCTGTAGATCATTGGCGCCACACCCCAGGGCCGTCTGCTCCAGTATGCTCATTTCATCAGCCGTGCATATTCTCCTAAGTATTTCCCCGTACACAACCAGGTACCCTCTCGCAGTCAAATCTGTAAACATAAAGTACATCATTTATCTAGCAACAATGAATGTTGTCAGTTAATATATGTGTACGCTAGTTTGTTATCAGACGTCGTAGCAGTTACCAATGATATTACCCGATACCTACATTTTTAACCTGCAAACTTAATATTTACCTTAACAATTTATCTTCTCTGATACATCCTTTGCAGAAACAACTTACATTTACCGATAACTACTTCTTTACCAGGAATAAATAATTTTACCTTCGATACTAACTAAACCGCTGGTTGGAATTTGATGTTCAGAAGCGGTTATTCCATCTTCAATATCCCTCTGCCTCCTGTAGTTGTAAACATCCTGTCCACCCAATGTCACATACAGCTCCTGCCACACATTGTCAACCCTAACAGCCATGAACACAGCCACGTCTTCGTCCTCATTTATTTCGATGGGTGGTGCTGAGTACTCCTCAGGCTCTTTTTCAAGGTCTGGGTAGTGGTAAGTCAGCAGCACGGGGGCGTTGACTCCATACAGTGGGTCTACATTGAACTTCTCCCGCACCATACCCACAAGTGAGATGAAGCTATCGTTCTCCTTAAGCTCGACGTCAGCTCTTACCATGGTTTTATCAACGTTGAACCTCCATGCGCCTTGAGCGCCTCGTTCCCAGTCTCCAACAACGACACGAACTTGGTGCCTCATCATCCAAACCTGTTACGGTGTAACATTAAAGTTATCAGGAACTCAAATCTTTTAAGGATATCGAACTACCTTTTCTACGTAGGATATATACAGAAACCTATGAACTTACACTCAGAGTGAAAACGATTACTGTCTCTTGAGTTTATCTTCTTCAAACACCAAATCACAGCTTTCGTTCTCCCTCTTTCTCCCCCACTTTTTTTTTTGTTCTGATAACTAAACTTTTACCCAACTCTACCTTCTTTTATCTTCAAATTAGTATGGTAATACGTACACTTAACTTTTTTGAGGTAGCTTAGGATGTTGCGCTTAAACTGCAATCCCGGATAACCGAGGAAACGTGTGTTTTTAAAATTGCACACAAGTCGTACTAGGTTTCAGAGTAGAGTAGGCACCTATTAGAATCGGCGTGGATATCTTGTGTCAGTCGATTGACACAAGCGCCGAAAATCAAATCGTTGGTAGGAGGTTAGTTCGGTCTTTTCGGCTTGGTGAGGGTATGACTCTGGCCCTATAAGTCAATCAAGGGTTACTTCTCCAATTTGGGCCTCTATTTGGGGCAATACACTAAATCACTCTAAAATATATAAATTGAAGATGAACGTAAAAGAGAGAAAGAAGGTTCTACAGAAGAATGAAAAAAAACAAAGGGATAACGACAGGAAACCAGTTTATGTATGAACTACAAAAGTTACTAACTGAGAGATGTTTTCTTATAAAGGACAACTGACATATGTTTATATAAGAAAAATAATGAAAACCCAAAAGTCAAAAGAAAGAGATATAGAATCGAATATGATTTTGTAACGTTTCGTCCATCCACGACTAGTGATCCATCCACGTCCGTATTTTTTATCTATAGGCTTTATTTCATCGGTTGGCGGTGCGTTAATTTTTCAAAAAACTCGAAATCATTATCTATTGATCTTATAATTACCATCTGACTTTTTTTTCATGTTTTGACCTCAATCAAACAGTATCGTGAATTACTTCCCGATAGGTCATCCATCTTTTTAATACTCCAGCCCAGTTACGCTAAATTGTGGAACTTTAAACAAATATGTGACAAAAAAGGTAAGTCAAATTTGGTGACATAGGTAACCAAATCAATTATTTTAAACCTTTTCATATATTTACAATTCGGGATGTTACAATTTACTCTCTCTCAAACAATGCAATGTCTTTGTTGCGTCTCACGATAGATCTCAAGACGCCTGTCGGGTCAGAACCAAGATGCCTAATCTGGCTCTAATACCACTTGTAACGTTCCGCCCGCCCACAACTAATAAACCATATGTTACGGCCTGAATTTGAAGGATCACTTTAACCGGGTGTTTAATATGAACCGAGAAAGCAAATGACACTTCTGGAACTGAGATGGGTTGACAGGATCGTCAAGAGATGCAGAATGACTCTTGATATATCCATGATCTAAGGCTAACCATCAAAGAAAGGATGAATGTGTTGGCTAACCACCAAACAACACACAAAAAATGAATTGGCTGACCACCAAATCAACAAGCCGGTTAACACCAATGAACTAGCTAAAGAACTCTCTCTCTCTCTCACTCAGAGAAATATTCATAGAAGTCAAAAGAAATGAAGTTTTTTTTTTGTAGAAAATTAGAAACTTAGAAAACACAAACAAAGACTAAGACTTTTGACTAGAAATAAGTGTGTTGTTGAATTCCCCTTGATATGACCACGACTTTGACTCGTTTTGTCTATATTTCTTGATGCAAATGAGCAGAAGACCATCACCAAAGGCCGGGTAGAATTTGGAGTAAAACAAATCCAAATTAAATTTGTTATGACTTTTTATGTGGGCTGAAAAAGGTCCATTTCGCCCAGCAACTAAACCAGCTCGATCTTCAATGTCACTTAGCTCATTCAACTTCAAGCTAGTGTCACTTAGATCACTCAGCTCATCCAGCTCAGATATTAAGTGTCCCTTCGTCCAGCTCGTCCAAAGTTTGCTTCATTCGATGGGGAAACCATGGTTGGGTCGAGTTGTGCACCATCCTGGCCCGGGTCTCTTTGATCCAAGGCACATCATTCCCTCCCTCTTAAAAACAATTTGTCCTCAAATCTAGAACATTAAAAAGAAAAGAGTTATAAGCAAAGGAATTATAATTGGAACATTCCTCACCTTGAGTTTGGTCTGGGTTTTTAATGGAAGAAGATCTTTCTTGGTTTGCTTGATAACCATGGTTTTGTTTTTCATCTGGCCCCTCCATTGGCTCATGTGTGAAGTCATCAAAAATTGGTAAAGACTCCTCCTTTTCTGGCTCGGTTTTAACGTTCTCATTTTTCAAAGTCACCAACGTTTTTTGCTTTTGACACTTGTTAGCATAATGACCGATTCTATGGCATTTGAAGCACCTGGTAGAATGAGCTTTACTTGTGGGTTTCACATCTTTGCTTTTATCAGAAGACAACACCTTAGTTTTCAAATAAAAATTTGAAAGAGAAGAAAAATTACTTTGCTGTTTTAGTGCAGAAGAAGTGTTGGTATTTCCCCTCTTTTTGAGTTGCCGGATAGCATGAATTTCCTTATGCAACATCTATTTTCCAAGCTGGCATAAGTTTGAACCTCATTCTAATCTAACACATCACGGTTAATTCTCTTAGCTTTGGTGAAGGGACGATCACCACCTCTGACCCACTTCTCATCATCATTGAACTTGTTTTGTCTCTTCCTTTGGTTTCTTTGTTTCTACACAAAATCAAATCCAACAGAACCAAACTGTTTCTTATTTCCAAAAATCATTTGCTCTTTTTCTAACACGTTTTTAAAAAGAAAGCGAATGTCTTGTTGCTTCTTGAGAAGTCCAAACATTCTGAAACATTTAAGAAAAGAGTTAGTAAATAAAAATCCTCACTCTCAAAGTGTTTAGCTCATGATTTTAAGGTGGTTATTCAGAGCTTTTTCCACTGGTTCAAAGGATGATAGGCAGTCAAAATTCAGCAATCAAAACCCAATACAAACTTTTGTGGGAAAAGAAAAGAAAAAGAAAGATGAAGAGATTTTTTTTTTTTGATATGGATTCGCCTTAACTGTCCTAAGGCTGGATTTCTCTTCAGTCAGTAGAGTTTCTCTTCCACCACTCCTCCTACATTTCTCTTCAGAAGTTATTCAAGCCAAAACTTTTTTCTTTTTTTTTTTATTGATTTTTTTTTTTATAATAGGCGATCATAAGGGAGTAAAAGAACATCCCGGATCCAAGAAATAAGAAAATAAAAACATGGAGAGATGAGAAGATGAAGGATGAAATAAAATAGACCAGCCAAAGTTGCTATGATACCACTTGATACGCTTGAAGGATCACTTTAGCCGTGTGTTAGATATGAACCGAGAAGGTAAACAACACTTATGGAACTGACATGGATTGAAAGGATCTTCAAGAGATATGGAATGGCTCTTGATATATCCACGATCTAAGGCTAACCACCAAAGAAATGATGAATGTGTTGGCTAACCACCAAACAACACACAAAGATGAATTGGCTGACCACCAAATCAACAAACCGATTCACACCAATGAACTAGCTAAAGAACTCTCTCTCTCACTCAGAGAAGAAACGAAATTAAACTCAAAAACATAGACTGATTTTATTCATAGAAGAGTTTACATATTTGTACTACTTGTGGTCAAAAGAAATGAAGAGTTTTTGTAGAAAACTAGAAACTTAGAAACACACAAACAAAGACTAATATTTTGACTAGAAATAAGTGTGTTGTTGAATGTCTCTTGATATGACCACGACTTTGACTCCTTTTCTCGATATTTTTTGATGCAAATGGGCATAAGACCATCACCAAAGACGTACTAAAATTTGGAGTAAAACAAATCCAAATTGAATTTGTTATGAATTTTTATGTGGGCTGAAAACGGTCCATTGCGCCCGGCAACTAAACCAGCTCCATCTTCAATGTCACTTAGCTCATTCAGCTCCAAGCTAGTGTCACTTAGCTCACTCAGCTCAGATGTGTAAGTGTCACTTCGTCCAGCTCGTCCAAAGTTAGCTTCATCCGATGTGCAAACCTTGGTTGGGTCGAGTTGTGCACCATCCTGGCCCAAGTCTTCAATCTAGGGCTCATCACTCATGCCCGTTCTCTCGGTCTATGGGTCCCACCCATCTGGGCAATGCGTTAATTTTTCTGAAGGTTCGAAATCATTGTCTATTGACCCTATAATCACCATCCGATTTTTTTCCATGACCTCACTCGCATGGTATCGTGAATCACTTTTCGATAGGTCATCCATCTTTTACTACTCCAACCCAAGCACACTTAACTATAAAGTTCTAAACAGATGTGTAACGAAAAAAATAAATTAAATTTTAATGTCATATATAACCAAATCTATTATCTTTAGGCTTTCTATATATCACGATTCGGGATGTTACAGATTTATTATAAACTCAATAAGAAAACCTTTCCAACCTACCAAAACACGTTTGAGGATGAAAAGGTCCGTAATCGATTACTCAGTAGGTCCTAGTTAACCGTCGAGTACCATTTTCAGTAAACGATTACTAAGAGTACCATTTTCTCATACGTTATTTAATTTAAGTCTAGAACTAGCTAGATGACAAATAAAATAATACTCGATCTGCATCATACATAAGATTAATTCGAGTTATTACGTATTGGCTCGACAGCTATGACTATGAATGAGGAACTGAAAGTCTGAAACATACATTACAAGGCTTGTTTAGCCATAGTATCTGCCAAATCATTTGCTTCTCATCATCGAAAGAACCAGAGTAATCAATGCTTGATTATATGATTCCAGCACATAATAACTGTGTCTTTCCGTTTCTTATTAAAATGACTTTCACAATATACCTATTAATTTTGTTGTTCACAATTATGACTGTTGATTAGTAGTTGTGCACTTCTAGGGCAATTAACAGCTTCTTGGCCGGCTTTCTTGAATAGACAGCTGGAATGTAAACATGTTTTAAACAGCTTCTATTGACAATCGTTTTGTTGTCAATCACGATCTTACTTTTCTTTGAAATTGATGAATATTCATCATCTTAAGACTATTATGAATATTGCATATCAGTAAAGAGTTGACACTTGACAGTACTCAAAGTGCAGTCTTCAAATACCAGCGAATCCATTTTCAAGATTTTCAATAAAGCATACAAGTAACAAATAATTTCAGTTTCTTAGGGAATTTGTGATAACAAAAAACACAGCGAAGAAATAGAAGTAAACTTAATTTTATCTAATCTTAATCACACGTTAAAAAAAAATATATTCTCTTTGTTTCAATATAATGCATATTCTAGATTTTTCACACATTAATAAAATATCTAATAACTGCATAAAATTTTGTGATTATATTTTTCCCAAAATTTTAAACCCGTAACAATTTAGTAAGTGTAATTAAATTTTTTGAAGTTTACAATTAATCATTATTATTTAATAATAATATAAAAAGAATCTTTTTGAAACAAATTTTTCTTAGAATATGTAAAACTTAACGAAATAAAAGAAGTATTAAAGATTGATCCGCTTGTCCGTACATGTGTTAAATTTTACATTTTTATAAACTAATATTTTTCATAGTGTCATCATATAACTAATTTAATATTTTTAAGTCATTTACATCATAATTAAATCCAAATTAAATCGAGTAAATATGATTATTTTTGGTTATTTATTTATTTTTAGTTTGGATTAAAATTATCCAAATCAAATCGGTTATATGGTTAATTTGTACAAATATCTGAATATGTTTTGGATATATTTGGATACTTTAAAATTTTACATCAAAATTAAATCCATAAAGATGCCATATTTATATAATACAATAAATGAATTGATTATAATAAATGAAGTAACTATTTTAAAATACAATAAATAAAGTGATTAGTCAAAAAAATAATAAATAAAATGTTTAAAATTAATTAAAAGTAAAATGTAAATCTGTACAAAAAATTAAAAATAAATAGATATTGTTTCGTACTTATGTTTTAGTAGAACAGAAGATAGTACATCATAGAGAAATAGATCCAAAAGATCTGCAATCTACTCTATTAAAATAGAGTCATTCTTTTTATCTACTGATACAAGTTATTATTTAAATTTGGATCCTTTCTAGAATGTTACAAATAATATAAGTCATATAATTGATTGAACCGTATTACTTAAATTAAACCAACACAATTAATGTAAAAAGACGACCTTAATGTAAACTACCTTCAAAATACGGCAGATATCTATGTGTATACCAAAAACACATATTTTCTCTTACAAATATGTAATGTTCTAAAAGAATATATATCATCAAAATATGGAATATGGAAATCTACTAATTATACTTAAATTAAATCAATGGTTATTTATGGAATATAGTCTTGGGCTTACTTTTATTTTTTGAACAAATTATATAGTTTTTGGGCTTAGTATTAAGAAAAAACTCCAAAAACATTAAATAAACTTTTCACCTTAAAAGATCAAAAAATCAATTATTATTTTCAGACCTAAAAGGTATTTAATATTTTTAAGAAAACAAAATTATCTATTATTAATCATTTATTTAAATCATGTACTTTAAAACATGTAAAAATTTTTTTATTTAAATAACAGTCACTTTGTTTTGATAAATTTCAATTGTAACTTTTAAATAATTTATTTTTTTACTTTTCTTAAATAATTTACTGATTAAAAAAATATAAAGCAAAACCAAAAACCAAATCTAAAAACTAAAATCCAAAACCAAAAGCTGAAAACACATGTTATATATATTTTTTTTTTTTTTGCTTTGTTTATTTACAAAATAAACTATTTCAAATTTTTTTATTTAAATTTGTTGTCATCTTTTCAGTTTTAAATTAAAAACCAAAAATTGAAAAAAAAAGTAGAAACTTAAAAACTAAAAACAAAAAACTAAAATCTAAAAATAAAAAGTGAAACTAAAAACTAATGAAAAACAATCATCACCACAAATTTTGGTGAACTGATTTTATATCAAAATATTCTTTAAATTAAGATAAAACCCAATTATATAAATTTTTAATCATAAAATTTTTTAACGTTTTTCAAGCGCGGATCAAAATCTAGTATATTTTACAGTAGTGATATTAAGGAATTGAACGGCTGAAAAACTAGAAGGTGACGCTCAATATGTATAACATGTTTCTCGTGGTCGAATTTTTATTTTGGTAACTAATTCACTATTTGTACATTCTTTATCTTTTTGTCACAAAACTATTGTGTATTTTTGTCAATTCAAAGTAGACAAAGTGGGTCAACATATATAAAACCTATGTACTATCTAATAATACTAGTCTAAACACATGCAACTCATGCATGATGAATATTGTATATAAAAAATATTTTATATACTATTATATATTTTATGTTTTATATATTATGAAAATAAATATATATATTTTAAATAATTGAAAGAATTAACTATTATGTACATAATTAGACTGGCGAAAAACTTTCATATGATCACTTTTGTTTATCTATAACAATTTAATGGTAATAACACAGCTATATAATAATGGTAATAAATCTAAACAAATATTTCTATATATTTTGTACGGATATAATTAAATTTAAATGATATTAACATAGCTATATAATATTTAAAAAGATTTTTAATCTTATGTTTTTATGATTATCTATATATTTCTATAAAAAAATTGTAAATCCGTGATAACAAAATTTTCAATATGAGACGCTTAATAGTTTTAATAATTTATAATAATTTTTGAAAATTCATTGTAAATTTTAAAATTAAAATATTTGTGTATTTTATATGGTATATACTTAAATATATATTAAATGACTCTTTTATTCATATAGTTTTAGGATCGTTTATATATTTCAAAATAAAAAAGTTAAATATTGGATCACAAAGTTTTTAAGCTGGGACTTTTAACAGTGTTTATAATTTACAGTCATTTTTAGAAATTCAAATTATAAAAAAAAATTATTATATGTTTAATATGATTGTTTATTTTATATAATTACAACATTAATGATGGTGGATACATAAAGTGTTAGCAAATATTTATTATTAAAATAATTGATTTTTATATATATACTTTAGTCATATTAAGTAATTTTGTATTCCTTTTGTTTCAAAAAGATTTATTTTTTTTAGATTTTCAATGCATTTTTTATCAATTAATAATGAAAATTGTAAATTTCTAAAATATTAGTTGCATTTTTGGAAATCTTTTCTTAAAAGTGTGATAAACTTAAAACATGTATTATTTTGAAACAGAGGAAGTAACTTTTAATAAAAAAATAAATAAATATTAGTTATATATTATTAATTAATTTTCTGACTAATTTTTAAAAATACATAATATATATTTAATAGAGTAACATATTTTTTTGGAAACGTTGAAAGAATTATAATGATCGTATATGTTATAGCTAAAATATTGTAATGATTTTCTTTTAATAT
>CAKOAT010506265.1:143311-243806 GCA_932364175.1 Eruca vesicaria subsp. sativa
TAATCTGTGATTTTTGTTAATATATTCTGGATGCATTTAACTATTATTGACATATTTCCTTATAAATAATAGAAGATTCCTAAATTTATATCTATTGACATATTTTGCGTGACTAAGTTGGAAGGTGTGGGGTAATTTACCAAAACAAAATTGTTAAGCATATTATAAGATAAAATAATGATAATATTATTAGAGAGTTTATGTAACATAACTTTCTAGTAACAGTCCATTTTTTTAAAAATCACACATGAAATCAAGTCATGACTTCTGTTTTAATATATAAGATGGTATAACAGAGTAAATACAAGTAGACCTCCACACACTGTGCTACTTATTGATAATTACGACGTCAGAGCTTTCAACTTGATCACCATTTTTGACATCGTTTCTTGGTTTGTGGATATCAAGAAGTGAGAACGTGAATGAATAGTAAATGTGATGCTTGAAGTTATGCATCTTTTGTAGTTATAGCCGCCTTTCATTTGAATTACTAAACTTTTGTTGTTGCGCTTTTTTGTGCAGTCTATGTGACCAAACAAATAGGAATTCCCTGAGTATAAAACTTGATTGTGTTCATTATTGTTGTAAAGTAACTTTGAAAAAAGGTTTAGATGTGAAACAAAGTTTAACTAATGTATGATGAGGTTGTGATAATATGGTGTAGAATATCCCAAGAGATGACATGTAACTGTAATCCGCGAAGTATGAAAGTTAAGCCCTGAAGTTGAAGTAGCAATTGCAGATTATAATATAGGAGTACATGTTTTAGCATGTTAGGATATAGTGAAGGAAGATGGTACGTGATAGCAGTTATGCTGAGTTTCTGGTTGTGGCATGGGATGGTGAAGATATTATACCGTCATGAAGGTGACACGCATGCAAGATGGTCGGTCCCTTTATAAGACAAGAGACATTAAAACGATGTAATTTTTTTTTTTTTGGTCAAACGAATGCCATGTAATTGTTATTCGATTTTAGGCTCTCTTTTTAAATAAAAACACATTATTACTATTTCTTTTTTAATTTCCACTTGAGGGTGAGCTATACGCTCAAAATGGTCGATACTTGATTGAAAATCCGGACCTACTATCAAACAAAATAATAAAGAATTGTTCTTTTATATATTAATGTCAGTGTTTATTTGTCGAGAATAGTGTCATGTCTTTTCTTTACAATATGAAAAAGAAACAGTAGAAAAATAAAATAACTTGTTAGTAAAAAAACAATAAAAAAATAACTTGGGAGAATATTAATAGCAGCCCACTTGAAGTTGTAATCTTTATACCTTTATTTCACTCTCTATCTCTCTAAAATGGGAAAACAAATCAACATAGAGAGTAGTGCTACTACTCACCACCAAGACAATAATGCTTCCGTTATAACAACCTCCACCATCGCCGCCGTCACTTCTTTGTCAGAAACTTGGTCTTCCTCCAAAAGAACTATAGTGCAAGACAATGAAGCTGGCGGAAAACGGCGGAAGAGCAATGGTGGCAATGATAATAAGAATCCGACGTCGTATAGAGGAGTAAGGAAGAGGAGCTGGGGAAAATGGGTGTCAGAGATTAGAGAGCCAAGGAAGAAATCGAGAATCTGGCTTGGTACTTATCCAACGGCTGAGATGGCAGCTCGAGCTCATGACGTAGCGGCTTTAGCCATTAAAGGCAACTCCGTTCAGTATCTCAATTTCCCTGAATTATCCGGTTTGCTTCCTCGTCCGGTTAGCTGCTCTCGCAAGGATATACAAGCTGCAGCTGCCAAAGCCGCAGAAGCCACGTGGCAAGAACCGGTCGTTGATGAGCTAAGACATTCCGAGCTGTCTGCGGCTCAGTCTTCGACTTCAAGCAGTTTCTTGTTTTGTGCGGACACGTTAGATACTTCGAGTACGGACAAGGAAAGCAACGAAGAGACGGTGTTCGATTTGCCGGATCTTTTCACGGGAGGGTTTATGAACCAAAACGACGCGTTTCGTTGCTACGACAGCACGACCACTTGGCAGCTTTATGGAGAGGATGTAGGGTTCAGGCTTGAAGAGCCCTTTGCTTGGCTAGATGACTAAAGTAGCCTGCCGTTGTTTACTTACGTATATGTATATAATCCATGCATGCGGAGATGGAAGGTCTACTTTGGGCAGTCTCATGCGTGCGTCATATGGGATTATCCTCGGTACGGTTCGAAACGGACTGCTCTGACCTAGTAGATATGGTTACTAACTCGGAGGAATGGCCGGCCTTCACAACGGAAATCGAGATACTCCAGAGACTTCATGAGGGCTTTGAGGATATGAGTGTGTATCATATTCCTCGGAGTAGGAATGCTCGAGCGGACGCATTAGCAAAGGCAGCAAGGAAAAAAGGATTTATCTTCTCCCATATAGATCAGACCAGGTCATACGGAGATACTCCACGGAGGATCGACTCGTATGACTACCACTTGATCTAGATAGAATGGGTCGCTGACAAAAAAAAAAAAAAAAAACTAACTTTCACTATCTTTTTTCTTTTCTTTTTGATATTTTTTTCTTTTCTTTTTGTTAATTTTCTACGTGTGCGTATGTTATTAATAAATTTTGTGTGAAATATAGCCCCTTTTTAATAATTGTATGTGTTACTAAAATGAAGTAATGTGAGTGAAAAAACAGTATAATAAGTGACAGTGGCAAAAATGTATTTTAGAGTAAAAAATATACAGAAAACCAAGAAGACAACGTTCGTTGATAGTGAGACCATGTGCATCAATGAAACCCCCCATGGGGTTCATAAGTATTTTTTAATGATTTATGATGGGATCATAAAAAGTGATGAACCCGGGTTAATTTTACATCTCCATCAATGAACCCGAAATCGGGGTTCATAGGAATAAAATAATTTTTTTTTGAAGAAATAATTTTTTTAAAAAAAAAATTATTTTTCAATAAAATGAGAATAAGTAGGTTTTTAAAATTAATTTAAGAGTTTTTATTTTAAATTATACAAGTTATTGAGAATTCAGAAA
Organism: Eruca vesicaria subsp. sativa; assembly: GCA_932364175.1. Classification (NCBI taxonomy): domain Eukaryota; kingdom Viridiplantae; phylum Streptophyta; class Magnoliopsida; order Brassicales; family Brassicaceae; genus Eruca; species Eruca vesicaria. The sequence continues at coordinate 146,306 of CAKOAT010506265.1, forward strand.
GATAGTAAAGAATGCAAAAAAGATTTTTATTCAATACATAGAGAATTCATGAAAATACAAATATTATTCGATACATCGAGAATTAATGAAAATACAACGATTATTCATCCAGATTACCAAATTTTTGCCATATGTTTTCAACTAAATCAGCTTTCAAACGAGCATGTATCTGTGAATCCCGAATTTGGTTGCGAGTGTCAAGCATATTGTCCGCATTCACAGATGGTGTTTGTGTTACTTGGGAACTTCTGCTTGACTCAGCTACATCGAACTCAGATGTATCATACTGTGTATATCCGTCTCGTTCATCCTCTACTATCATATTGTGTAGTATGACACAAGTTCTCATAATTCTTCCGATTTTTTCCTTTCCCCATAGTTTAGCTGGGTTTTTAACTATTGCAAACCTCGCTTGCAATACGCCAAAAGCACGTTCGACATCTTTTCTGGCTGATTCTTGTCGTTCAGCAAATAGCTGAGCCTTGGGACTCTGCGGAAGTGGGATGGATTGGATAAAAGTTGACCATTTTGGATAAATGCCGTCCGTAAGATAGTACGCCATACGATAATTGTGGTTGTTGACCTTGAAATTAACTTTCGGAGCTCGACCTTGTAAAAGGTCATCAAAAACGGGTGACCGATCAAGAACATTAATATCGTTGAGGGTACCTGGTAATCCGAAGAATGCGTGCCATATCCAAAGATCATGCGATGCCACAACCTCCAAGACAATTGTCGGCTTTGTTGAACCACGGGTGTATTGTCCTCTCCAAGCCGTAGGGCAATTTTTCCACTCCCAATGCATACAGTCGATGCTGCCTATCATTCCCGGAAACCCGCGAACTTCTCCAACATCAAGTAATCGTTGAAGATCATCAGGTGTAGGTCTTCGTAGATACTCATCTCCAAACAATTGTATTATCGCTTTAGTGAAATGATCCAAACATAAAAGTGCAGTACTTGCCGCAAGTCGGAGATATTCGTCAAGTGAATCTCCTGCTTGACCATATGCGAGCATTCGAATGGCTGAAGTACATTTCTGAAGAGCAGATAGGCCGTACCTTCCGTGACCATTTCTTCGTTGCTGAAAGTATGGAACTTCATTATTCAGGCGATTGACAATGTGAAGGAACAAATGCTTGTTCATTCGAAAACGCCGTCTAAACATATGAGGTGGGTATGTAGGATTTTCAGTGAAATAGTCTTGCCAAAGTTGATTGTGACCTTGTTCCCGATCTCGTTCGATATAAAGTCGTCTACTTGGTTCGGTGGCTTCAACATCAACAACAGAATCGATGAAATCATCAATTTCTTCATCGACCAAATCTTCGAAAGCTTCATACACTGCATCATCTGAGGAGCTTGACATAGTCAATCTTGTTTCAGATTAATATAGAAATGAGAAAGAGATTGATATAGTTAATCTTATGAAGTGTTTCATAGAAATGAGAAAGAGATTGATATAGTTAATCTTGTTTCATATTGTGTTTCATAGAAATGAGAAAGAGATTGATATAGTTAATCTTCTTTCATATTGTGTTTCATAGAAATGAGAAAGAGATTGTTGTTTTATATAGACTTCTAAAGAGAGAAATAACAGAAGGAGATGGGTACATCCATAAACCAAAAGTGCATTATATATAGGGATACAAACCAAGTTCAAAATACATCCGTGACACAAACTAATACATCCGTGACCAAACTGATACATCCGTGACCCAAACAGAAAATATAATTGACCCAAACTGATACATCCGTGACTCCAAATGAAAACTAGTACACTACAATACACTACAAGTGTAGAAAGAAACAAAACTCTACACTTCCCCGTGAAACGAACAGCAGCTTTAATACATCAACCCGTGACCAGCCTTCTCCACCAACCTGTGTCCTGCAAATGAAACAGCAAAACAAATAAAACAAGTTACAAGTCAAAGCCAAAATAAATCAAAACAAACATAAATCAAAACAAACATAAATCACTAACAAAAACAAATGCTTGTTCAAATTACTAACCAAATCAAAGCATAAATAAATCACTAACCAAATCAAAGCATTTCACTCATCAGTTTATTTTTCAGAGACACTTCTATTTCACTTAAGGTTTCTGAGTTTTTGGCCAAGAGACGTTCTAGTATTTTCTGTTTGGACACAATGTTTTTAACATCTAGAATGCTTTGTATCTGGTCAAAAGCTGCCTCCTTCCCGTGCTTCTTGCGTTTAGCAGCTTTGGAAGCTTTAACACCCGGAGGTCTACCCTCTTCCTCCTCAAGCACCACCTCCACAGGCTCCTTTCTTTTTTCCTTTAAACTATCTTTGGACGAAGACTGAGATGCCCATTTCTGGTCAAACCTCAGCACCCTCCAACAGTGTTCAAGTAAGAACCTGACCCCATAATCATTTAAGAAGATGTCATGCGCAACCGTCATGACATCATTCTGACTTTCCCCACTACCCTGCAGCTTTATAGCGGCCTCATAACACCCGACCCACTTGCAAACCTGCTCATTTATTCTACCCCATCTCTACTTACACTGACTCAATTCCCTAGGAACGTTACCAGCTAGCTGAGGACTCGAGTTTACATACTCCTCTACTCTCTTCCAAAAAGCTCCTAATTTCTTCTCATTACCTACTATGGGATCTTTACTAGTGTTCAACCAACCACTAATGAGGACTAGGTCTTCTTTCACTGACCACTTCCTTTTTGATGATGGTTTTGCACCCCCGTTAGCGGCCTCAGGATAGTCCACCTCAATTGGAGGACTGCTCTGGGAAGCTAGAAGGTTAACAAAGCCGGAAGAGTCAACGAAAAAAGAATCCATTTTGGAAGAGGTTTTGGGTTTTCGTTCTTTTAAGGTAATGAGATTTTTAAGTTCAAGTTATTGTATATTTAAAGTATGTTTTGCTTTAAAGACTAACTAGCTACCAAATTTAATTTCTCATTTCTCCGGTTCAGTACAACAAGCATTGAAGACACATCAAATCGATATCCTATAAACACAACATTCATCACAACCCGCGTGCTTTAAATTTAAAGTTAAGTTTGTTTACCAACAAGAGCAGTAGTTGGGTTTATATTTAAAGTTAAGTTTGTTTACCAACTAGAGGACTAGTTGGGTTTAAATTTAAAGTTTAGTTTTTTTACTTCAAAGACTAACTAGCTACCAAATTTACTTTTACTTTAACTTACCAACTAGAGGACTAGTTCAGTTTGTTTACTTCAGACAACGACATTCAAGCAATTTAATAGAAGCGACTTTTAAAATTTGAACTTACCTACGGAGTTTAATCGAGGCACATCCTCTCCAAGTCAGCCAGCCTTACAGTGAGATACTCGACTTGTCCAGAGAGGGTCTTAACCTGCTCTTGGACATTCACATTACAACAAAAAATGAATGTTAATTAGATTTTTCTTTTTTGAAAACAAGCAACTATACAATTTTAAGTTCTAGCTTACCTCCAAAAACTCAATCTGTTTGGTGATAGTGGAGACGCCCTTGATCACCTCCTCAGCCTCCTCCACCCGCTTATTCATCCTCTCGAACTCCTCTTGGACAGCAACAACCCACGGTTGGCGATAATGTAAACCATTATCCTAGTTTACAACAGCAAAATAAAACAAGTTAAAGATATATTTGTATAAAATCTGAACTAAAAAATTAATGAAAATTACCTCGTAATTTAGACAAGTAAAAAAACGCTTCCCAGGAAGAGTATCGTACTCTTCCTCCCCTCGGACCACGTTGATGATTCGTCCACCGCATGAACATTTTCTAGGAATCCCGTATTCGGAATCAACCACGAATCCTAGCATGTTCATGTACTCCTTCTGCCTCTTTGCGTCTCTTCTCTCTTCTGTAGGATCCATCTATAAGAAGACAGATAACAAAATCAGAACCCGTGAGTCGAAACCCTAAATTTATCACAAACCCCCGATAAACGCATCCAAATCGAACCCCCATACGATTTACAAACACTATACCAAACCCACATGTCATTTCTACAACCCTAGCCAGAAACCCCCAAATCAATTTTGGAACCCTAGATAGAAAACCCTAAATCGATTACGATTCCCCCAAAATGAAACAGAAATCGAACCCCCCAACTCGATTTACAACCACTAAACTAACCCCCCTTGTCGATTAAACAACCGTCGATCAAAACCCCCAACTACCCCATCAAACCGATTTTCGCCCCAACTACCCCATCAAACTCGATTTTCGCCCCAACTACCCCATCAAACCTAAACATCCCCGATTTAGACATGCAACGAGTACAATCTCACCTGAGGTCGTCGAGGAGAGAGTACGCCGTCGATTAGATGGATAAGTCGGTTGATTTCGCCGTCGCTGTTGTAATCGCCTCCGGGAGAGAAGAACTTTTCTTTCGAGAGAGACAGACGAAAATGAAACACAAATGAAAAAACCCTTCTTTTCCTCGAGTTGAACGCGTCTTCGAGAGGTCCAATAGGAGAGAGACGCGTGTCTTGAACCCGTATCATACGGGTTCACTCGCGTGAAACGGATCACCAAAATGACCCAATTTTTTAATATATTTTCGTGTCTCGGCCCGGTGAACCTCGGCCCATGATCCTCATGTGATCCTTTGATGCATATGGTCTGACGCTCTCTCGAGTCTCGAACCTTTATGTCTTCTTTTATATCCTCTATCAGCCCTAGAAGACTATGTATTATGGTTTCAACATCCATTTTATTTTTAAGATCTTACTTTACTCTTTTTAACATTCAACATCATCTTCTCTTTCATTCACCTAATTTATTTAATACCTTTTTCATTTTAACCTCTATAACAGTTTGTTTATAAAAATTCAATACTCTATCCCACTATTTTTAATTTATATTTTAATCTTTATAATATATAACTATATATTAATAATGTTTTTAATTCTAATTAACTTAAAAACTAAAATAATTTAAGTTTATATAAGAAGAATGTTGAATTTTAAAACTGTTATTATTAGGATTTATTTAACAAAAAAGTTTAAAACACTAAAATAGTTAATTATAGGAAAAATGATGTTTTTTTCTGTGTTCAAATGATCTCCATTTATAGATTGTAAAAATTTATCAATTTTTATATTATTTTTATTATTTTAAAATAAAAATATCATATAACAAATGAGCTTTAGTTATTGGGTGAAAATAAAAATACAATAAATATGCACAACATTTATATCCAGTCAATGTACACCAAGTGGCAAAGGTGGCCCACATAATATTTTATCAACATATTGAAATTTTTTGACGGATGTTGAATCCACATAGATAAACACAATATTTCAACACCCTCATTGTAAGGTATTCAACAGTTGAAATTCACTTTCAACATTCCCATTATGGATGATCTAAGGTATAATTTAAAATAATGATAACAAATTTTATCTTCAAGAGCCGAATCATCTCCTTATGAGTTATGACACATGTATTACTCTCTGTCTAAAACGTAAGAGCATGATTAACCTATGGGGTTTTTATTTTATTTTTATTTTTTTGTCTACTTAAAAAAAAATTAAATTAGAACTAATTACGGATCACCATGTGTCAATGGGACCTGCGAACAGTACAAGAACCCAAGTAAAGTCGACTCTTGCAGAAGAGAAGGAAGATGTGGTTTTTATGAAAATGGTGGGACTCACCTCTTAAAAACACTTGGGGTTAATAGTGGTTTAACCAATCTGTGTTGTCGACACTTATATTAGTATGACTTGTTTTTGAGTTCATCCCTTAGAATGAACCTATAAATTCACAAACTATTAGTACTGGGTTATTTCATATTTGATATCTTCTAAAAGAAATAAAGAAACAAAATATTGTCAACTTATATTATGTTTTTGAAATAAAAAGGTAAAAATAAATAAAATAGCAGCTGCAAAAAAATTTTTTTTTAACATTGTCATCAAAAAACAAAACCCTAAATCATATCCTAAACCTTAAACCTTTGGGTAAACCTTAAATTCTTAAATCCTCAACCATAAATAAAAAAAATACTAAATACTAAATAATAATAAAAAACTAAACCCTTGGAAAACTAAATAAAAAATAGTAATAGTTACTAAAAAAGATTTTTTAAAAAGTTATTTATAACACCATCAATAAAACATTAAACCCTAAATACTAAACACTAAATCTAAAACACTAAACTATAGGATAAATCATAACCGGTTTAGAATTTATACAAGGGGTTATAGGTTAGGATTAAGGGTTTAGTGTTTATAAGATTTAATGTTTAGATTTTTTATTTAGTGTTTAGGATTTATCCAAAAGTTTAGGGTTTACCCAAGAGTTTAGGGTTTACCCAAGAGTTTAGGGTTTACCCAAGAGTTTATGGTTTACCCAAGAGTTTAGGAGTAAGGATTTATGGTTTAAGATTTAGGGCATAGTGTTTTTTCATAGTGTTAAAAACATTTTTTTGGAAACTACTAGTATTTTATTTTATTTGTACTTATCTTCTCATTTTAAAAATATATTATAAGTTGAGAATAGTTTTTTTTTCTTTTTGTTAAAAGATATTGATTATAAAATAACAAAATACTATTAGTTGGTGAACCTAAATATTCATCATCAGGAATGAACCCAAGAATAACTCTGTTATTAATATAGTGATAATCGATAGAAAATCTAGCATATTATGTTTGTGGCAACTAGCAACAAGGCCGGCTATGAAATAATGGGATTAAAGATTATTATTTTTTGTTAATAAGGGGGTTAGAGATGAAAACAAAAATGATTCATGACGATGAAAATGAAAATGAAAATGAAAATGAATATAAAAATAAAAATGAAAAAAAAATCTAAGAATTCTAAAAAGATAAACACAGCAGGACTTTGGTCATTTATAGATATAGTTTTATTGATTATGATCATACAAATTAGATATATCAAAGATATTTAAAAATAGTTCTTAGTAAAAAATAAATCTTTTAAACATTTAAACCATCAGCAATGGATATGTTGAATATTTTATTCAACTAATTAAACCATGATAACGAAAGTGTTGAATTAAAAGAGAGCATAGGTGGATTCGCATAAGTTGAATAATTTCAACTAGTTGAAAAATTTAAAATGGACCCTACTTTACCACATCTTCTATTCTTATTGCTTATTCAGATTTGTATGATTTTTATTTTTCACCCAAATATTTCTAATTTAATTATTTTATAACTTGAATATTTTCTACAAAATAAAAACTATAACAAAATTCATCATTTTAATGATCTATAAATAGAAATGAATTTTATATCATTTGGATATATAACAAAAATGTCATTTTCATTTTAATTTCTATATTTTTATTAATTTAGGAACTCAATTGTCATGATAAATTTGTTTTAAAAATATTAAATTTAGTATTTTTTTTAAAAAAGTTGTAACGAATAAAAATAAAAATAAACTTAAAATTATCTCATTTTGATTATTTAATTTATTTACAATAAAAAATATTATGTAACTATCAAATTATAGAAATAATAGTATGTATTGTATGATACAGTGTTAAATTTTATTAAACAAAAATATTGTAGTGGTAAAATTTGTATATGTGTTGAATTAATAGGTGTAAAAAAAAGAATATGATGTGGATTATAAAAAAAAAATGTAAATTAGAATATTGAATTCGTACAATCTATACATAATCTTAAAGAATGGAGACTAAGATTTAGGTCTCCAGTTTCAAAAAAAAAAAAAAAAAAAGATTTAGGTCTCACTAGGTTATGCGTAAGGGTAGCCTCAACCGTAGTTTTTCAATGCGTGAGAGTGAAGAAAACTTCCTTGCCGAGAAGTTTGAAAAAAAAAAAGTGTAGAGATTTTTTTCTTTCCTGTCATTTCTTTATTCATCTAATTTATTTTATCATGGACTCGGCGGCTGACTAGTAGTCACTGTTTTCGAAGCTTGAGCAGAAAAAAAATTGACCATTCATATATTTTTACCAAAATTGATCATTCATGCTAATGGTAATATAGGGAAAATTTGGTTGTGATTAATTTTACTGGTATAACTTTTTCTCAAACACAAAAATTATATTGTTGATTTTTATAAAAAATAATATAGAATACCAGAAAAAAAAATGTACATATTGACCTTTGAACAAAACAAGAATGTACATTGACCAAATAATATTCTTGTAAGTAGAAACGTATTGTTAGATGATCATATTACATTTTAAGATTATTAAAAAATTGAAATTTAAAATTTATTGATAAGATGTAATTGCCCTCGATTGGTCTAGTACTCTTTTATTATTGGGTTCATCCCTTAGGTAAACCTTTAGGTTAATCAACCAATAGAATGGTGTTATTTCATATTTGATATATTTTTAAAAAGAAAACAAAATCTTTTTAATTTATATTATGTTTTTAAACTAAAAATAGAAAAATAAATAAAATAATAATACTTACCAAAAAGGAAAAAATCTTTAAAAAACTAATTTATTGTTTAACATTATATTATGTTTTTAAAATAAAAAGATAAAATAAAAACAGTAATAATTGCAAAAAATAAAATAAATTTTTTTAATATATCTTTAAAATGAAAACAAAATATTGTTACATTATATTATGTTTTAAAAATTAAAAGATAAAAATAAATAAAAAAAGTATAATTAGTTAGTATTAATTTTTTGATTTCATGTTTAAGAATTTTCTAAAAGATTTATGATTTATCCAAGGGTTTAGGGTATATGATTAGGATTTTAGAGTTTAGTGTTTTAGTATTAAAAAAAATTATTTTAAAATCATAATATAATTTAACAAGTTTTTTTTTAAATATATCAAATCTGAAATAACACCATCATATTAGTCACTGAACTTAGAGGTTCCTCCTAAAAGGTGAACCCAAAAATAACTCGCTCTTAAAACACAACACAGTTCTTTTTCGAACGTTTATAAACCTAAATAGATAAAACCCATTTCAAGTAATGACAACGAGCTTAACGCAGGTACCATATATGCCATATTTAGTGTGTGCGTCACTGATGAGACGATGATTGCGAAATTGACAGTAGTGAAGGAGACAAGCTTTTGATTAATTTATCGCTTTATTATATTTAGAGTGTGATTTGGGAATATCACATGTTCATCATTGCATTCTTTTCCGTTTAAAGTTATAATTACCTAAAGACTTTCACTTTCTTTTTTGTTCATGTCTTTAATATGCGTAAAAGGTGAAATGATATATGCTATTGGAATGCTTTTGCCCAACATCTTACTTTCTCCACTGTTAGAGGCATAACACGACTGTTATGGATTCCCAAACACATTCATTGGATCCAATAAGAATAGTAATAACGATAATAATAACAATTCATATTTGGATAAAATCGTAAAACTCTCAATTTGCAAAATCTATCAAACATCAACAATTATCTCATTTAAAAGTTTCACAAAGCCATTAGGATTAACACCATTTATATAGTCTAAAACTACAAAAGAAACAAAGGAAACCTTTAGAAATCGGAGGATTCACTATAATGTATTCAAACATAAATGAATCAAATTGGATTGGAAATTTCGTAGATATTTATTAATTCGCTTCGAAACCGAATTTGACTCCGGAACAGGAACTCTCTTTTTTTTTTGTTGAATCAAGTGACTCTTAAATATATACAAAGCAATTTCATAGGCATATTCTTTTGGTAGACTTTACGCGTGTTGAGGCCACTCTGATTAAGAAACATATAAAGATAGTGGATGGGGTAGTGAGCTCACTATCACATTATTTCTTCATGCATATCGATCTTGTCGTGTAATTATTGTATCATTGATCTATTCTCTCATGATGTTAAGAATTGAATTGAATGTCCATTAGAAAATAAAAATAATTCGGGAGATACATGTCTCTCTTTTTCTTCTTCTTTGGTTTTAGCGGTGACATAATTATCTATTTGATAGCAACCAAATTAAAAAGATGTTGCTGTTAAAGTAATTAAGATACTTCCGTCTCCAACCGTTAGTTTTTTTTTCTTTTTTGATAGCCGTGAGTTATATACTTATAGGAGGACACTTTTATATGTCTGGTGATACTTAGCACACTTACCTAATCTTTTTGTATTTTATCATTTTCGGTGAAAGATTCTGGTTATTGTGGATATATTACAAAGGATATATCTGCTACCGAACGAATCGCTCGACTTTGGAGAATACTATAAATTAAATTTATTCAAATGTAAATGTTACAAACTACAACGAGCTGAGTCGTCTTTTAGCGCTATACACACAAACTAGTCCAAGTATTATTTGAAACCACATTAATAACATATCTATTATATTAAACAAAAGTTATAACTCATGAAATTTCATGTGTGATTTTTTCATTTGGATAATCCTTAGAAAGTTTATTAAATTTTACATAACATCATTGTAATATCTTTTCATATCTTTAATTTTATTTGAAATACAAAAATATTTTTATGAAAGTTATAGCAATATCTTTGTAAGATCTTTTAGATTTTATAAAAAAATTATTTTCGAAATTAGTTAATTAAAATTTTAATTATCAGAAAATATAATTAAAAATATTCATTTTTGATTTATAAAAAAATTATGTAAATTAATTTTAAAAATATCCTAAAATTTTGCTTCTCTTATATGCATGCAACTTAATTTAATTTTCACATATATTTCAAATTAAGAAATAAAACAACAATTACTGTTACATAATAATGTTTTTTAAATAGTTACAAAAATACAGTTTATAAATTTTAGTAATAATATTACAAGCCACACAAACATTATTATAAAGTTAGATAATATATAACATCAAATTATATTTATATATTGATAACTTTTATTCTATAATTCAAAACATTTTAATATTCCAGAAAACCTGCACGGTTGTGCGGGTCAAGATCTAATTTTTATTAAAACATACATTGTGATCTCTATCTTTAGAATAGTGTAGAAAAAGAAAGAAAAAAGTACAAGCAAACAAAAGAAAATGAAGAAAATGATTAAACAGTAATTTACTGCAAAATAAAATACTCAGTTTTTATTTACTCATTATTCCATTTCATTATATTTTGTAATAAATTATAGAGTGAGAATGGGGATATTCTAACATATTTTCTGATATACAATAAAAAAATGAAAAAGAAAGAAATATAAAGTTGCCTAAGAAAGCAAGGAAACCCACCAAATAAAACCATTTGTAAGCAATTGAAATTTAATTAATTCCATAATAATATAATAGGTAATTCAAATTTAAAAGAATACAATTTGAAACATATTTGATATTTAAAAGGATATTATAAGTTGTTTCTTGTTAAAGTGGTTTGTGTGTGCGTCAAGCAAACGAAGACATGGCTAATATCAGATTTTGACTTTTAACTTTGGTTCGGAGTTCTGACAAGTTATATATTTATGCCAACATCTGCTTTCGTAATGAGAAGTAAACATTCTTGCCACACTCTTCGTAGCTCCTTCTAGACTTTACACTTGCGAATTTCTTTGACTTTGCGGAGTTCTTGTCGAAGTTTTCAACAGCCCATAATCCTATAAACAAAGATCAAAGCTAGAAAACTTATCTCCTCTATCTTTCACACTATTCACCCAAAACATATATGGCCATGATATGATTACAGGAATAGGAGTTTGACAGAAAATAATTACATGAATAGGAAACCTTTTATTAGAATTTATATTAGAAGCTAAAAGTACCAATGTGAAGAGCCCAAAACTATTCAGATAGAGGAATCAAATGAGTTAGTATAAGCCATTGTTCGAAAACGCGGTTAACTCGGCCGGTTAGTCGCCGGAAATTCGCTAGGCGGAGGAGGACCGCCGCGATTTGGGGTTATCCGGCTAACTAATCGGAGAAAATAAGAAAACATCGTTTTCTTAGATTTTGTGTGTTAAAACGATGTTTGTGTCTTACATTTGTTATATTTTGATCAAAATATCTAAGATTTGAGAGATGCAACGATGAAATCAAAAAAAGAAAGGTTATGGCGGCTGTAACTCCTGCCAAAAAAATCGCAGGTATATGTTGAAGACAAGGGTATTTATGTCATTTCCTAGTTTATTAACCTAAAAGCTGAAAATTTTGCCAAAATACAGACTTGGGGCCTCGAACCGTGGCCCATATTATTGTGCGGAGTGGCAATTTACCACTAGGCTACATCATATCTTTTGTAAGAGTGTACATATTTAATATATAAACCTAAAGTTGATATAAAAGTCCTAAAATTACTCCCCGGTTAATCTCCGTGTAATCTCCGATTTATCAATTCGGCGCTAGGCGCTACCTATCCGCACGCGTAGCGCCTAGCGAGTTTCCGAACAATGAGCACCTTAACATTTTTGTCATCACTCTTTTGTAGCTTGACACAAAATCTGTTGGTTTGTGGTAGAGTGTCTTTGTAGGCGCGCCCGATGGAAAGGTTTGTGCAACCATTAGTGGAATAATCCAACATCCATTGGACCATTGATTAACCATTAGTTAAAAATTAAGAGATAAATTTTCATATTCCGCTAAAAATCCCATATTAAGAACTCTCCAATGAACATGCTCTTAATATCCCAGAAGATTTCATAAGAAAATCCAAACTCTTTATTGATTAATTCATCATAACGAAACTATTTTTTTGCAAGTTGAAAAATCTAACAAAAAGGCTAACAATCTATTCCTAAATAGCTCAAAATGGCCCAAATATTCTCTTCGCCCTACGACTTTTAATCTCTGTTGGGCCGGGTCTAAATATATGAAAAGCCCATATTCTCAGGCGTCGTTTCTCCCTAAAACCTCTTTACCAGTCGCCGCCGAACTCCGCCGTCTGTTGTAAAAGCCGAGAGAGAGAGAGAGAGAGATAGGAAGAGAAAAAAAAATCTCGTTCTCCTTCGCTTCTTATCTCTTTTCCCCTACACGGGCGGAGCATTACAAGAGTCTCTCTCGCTTTCAAAGGCATAAACTCTAAAACCCTACTCTGTTTTTCATCACATAGTTGAAAGATATTCTTATCTTTCATATTCTAACTGTCTCAATATATTGTATTTGCAAATGGGCTTCCCAAAGTTTTGATTTTTTATTTATTTCTTTTTCTGAAATCGTGTTTAGTAGTCATAGCAAGTAATGGAGGGGAGATTGGCTAATATGTGGAGGTTGACTGTGAATGAAAGTAAGTTCGTGGAAACTGCGTTGCAATCTGAGCTCAGAGTCGATGGTCGTGGTCTTTATGACTACCGCAAGCTTACTATTAAGTTTGGAAAGTAAGTGATTCAACTTGTTCTCTTGTCTTCTGCTTATGGATACTGTTTCTGCATCTTGGAACCTCCTAAGGTTCTGTTGCTTCTAGCTAAGAAAAGCTTCAATCTTTATGTTTCTGCATTAGAATGTATGTGGTTTGCTTGTGTACAGAACAGTCTCGTTAGTCTCCTGCTGCTTCTTCCTTTGTATTTTTTGATGGGATTTTTTTTTTTGCACTAGTTGTAAGTAACTAAAGAGCTCTTTTCATCTGGTGTGGATTAACAGAGAATATGGTAGCTCAGAAGTTCAGCTTGGCCAGACTCATGTGATGGGCTTTGTGACTGCTCAGCTAGTACAACCTTACAAAGACAGACCTAATGAAGGTTCTCTCTCCATCTTCACTGAGTTCTCTCCTATGGCTGATCCATCGTTTGAGCCTGGTCGTCCTGGCGAATCTGCTGTGGAGCTAGGACGTATTATAGACCGTGGTCTAAGGTAACTCTCTATATGCAATATTCTGCATTGAAGATAGCAAAAAAAAAAAAATGGTAAACTGGTCACTGTGTTGGTTGCAGAGAAAGCCGTGCGGTAGATACGGAGTCACTCTGTGTTCTAGCTGGAAAGAAGGTCTGGTCTGTTCGTATTGATCTTCACATTTTGGACAATGGAGGGTAGGTCTTTTGTTGGTTATAAGTACTTCTCCTCTCCTTCATGTTCATTGAAGGTTCTTGTTCTTAAGATGATGTATCTCTTGTATAGGAACTTGGTTGATGCTGCAAATATTGCTGCTCTAGCTGCGCTCATGACGTTTAGGAGACCAGACTGCACTGTAGGAGGGGAGAACGGTCAAGAAGTTCTCATACATTCACTAGAGGTTAGTCATATTTAGAGAGACTTGTAAGAGTATGTTAAAAGTAGAATAGGAAGTTTTCTCAACTTCAATCGTTTACTTTCTTTTTGCAGGAGAGGGAGCCACTTCCACTGATAATACATCATCTCCCTATAGCCTTTACCTTTGGATTTTTCAACAAAGGCAACATCGTGGTATAAAGAAACTGATTTCTTTGTTACCTTCTCTTTTTTTTTATGAGATAAGAAACGGTTATTGTGTTGTTATGTAGGTGATGGACCCAACTTATGTTGAAGAAGAGGTTATGTGTGGGAGAATGACTGTGACAGTCAATGCCAATGGAGATATATGTGCAATCCAAAAACCAGGAGAAGAAGGCGTGAACCAGAGTGTAATCCTTCATTGCCTGCGTCTTGCTTCTTCAAGAGCTGCTGCTACAACAAAGATTATTAGAGAAGAGGTAAAAAGTTGCAGAGCGTTTTCCTTTAGCATACAAAAGATAATAGTTCATTCACATTTAGTTGTGCTTTGTTTTTTTTTTTTTTTTTTGGTGCAGGTTGAAGCATATAACCGTGAGAAGAGCTTACAGAAGGTGAAGCGGCATCCTACTTTGGCTAAACCTGAAGTTTCTGGACCTATTGTCGTTGTGAAGGAGGGACATAAGAAGGCTTCAGATGAGGAAAAAGCTGCAGAACTAAAAAGCAGTAAGGAACAAGAAGCTGGTGGTGCTGCCTCTTCTGCCACTTTCGAAGGAACTGAAACTTGTTCTGTTTCTTCTAATCTCGGAGAATCCGTGACCAAGTCACCGATCAAGAAAAAGACAAACGACTCTGGAGATGCGCAGAAAGAAGTAACCGGAGATGTAGAGATGAAAGATACAGCTGAGGTTACAAAACACAAGGATGGAGAGAAGACACTCAAAGATGCTGTCAAACCTAAGAAGAAGAAGAGGAAAAACAAAAGCAGTTGAAAGAAGGGAGAATAACTCCAAATACTCCTCTCACTCATAAAAAATTCTCAATTCTCCCACTAATAAAATATCTATTTTTTTTTATTTTTTTTTAAGGAAAAAAGTTTCTCACCTACACGAAGTTTACACTAATATGGTGGAAACCATCCAATGTATAAAAGTGTGTCAAGAACTACACGAAGTATATGTTAATACATGCCACATGTATGAAGTAAATGATATTATGGTGGCAACATCACAATTGGGGGTTAATTGTTCTTATGCTAAGTTAATAGGGTCAATCCGTAATTCATGAAACTTAATAACTTAATTGATTTTATTATTAAAGTTAATAAAATTAATAAACTTAATAAACATAATATTTTAAAAAACTTAATAAAATTAATAAACTTAATAAACTTAATATTTTTTGTTAAAATTAATAAACTTAATAAACTTAAAATTAAACTTAATAAATTTATTAAACTTAATAAAATTATTAAACTTCATAAACTTAATAAACTTAACAAACTTAATAACTTATAAACTTAATAAGTTATTAAACTTAATATACTTAACAAACTTAATAAACTTAATGATTTATTAAGTTTAATACATCTTATTAAGTTTAATATATCTTATTAAGTTTATAAAGTTTTTAAAAATTATTATGTTTAATAAGCTAGAATCCTAAAACTAATAAACAAAATAATTTAATAAATTTATTAAGTTTAATAATTTATTAATTTAATAATTTTAAATTTGATAAAATTAATAAACATAATAAACATAATATTTTTTTTAAAAAAACTTAAAAAAATTATTAAACTTAATAAATTATTAAACTTAATAAAATTATTAAACTTAATAAACTTAACAAACTTAATAACTTATAAACTTAATAAGTTATTAAATTTAATATACTTAGCAAACTTAATAAACATAATAATTTAATAAATTTATTAAGTTTAATAAGTTTAATAATTTATTAATTTATTAATTTTAAATTTGATAAAATTAATAAACATAATAAACATAATATTTTTTAAAAAAACTTAAAAATTATTAAACTTAATAAAATTATTAAACCTCATAAACTTAATAAACTTAACAAACTTAATAACTTATAAACTTAATAAGTTATTAAATTTAATATACTTAGAAAACTTAATAAACATAATAATTTAATAAATTTATTAAATTATTAAATTATTAAACTTATTAAACTTATTAAAATTTATTAAATTATTTTGTTTATTAGTTTTAGGATTCTAGCTTATTAAACATAATAATTTTAAAAAACTTTATAAACTTTATAAACTTAATAAGATTTATTAAACTTAATAAGATGTATTAAACTTAATAAATCAATAAGTTTATTAAGTTTGTTAAGTATATTAAGTTTAATAACTTATTAAGTTTATAAGTTATTAAGTTTGTTAAGTTTATTAAGTTTATGACGTTTAATAATTTTATTAAGTTTAATAAATTTATTAAGTTTAACAAAAAATATTAATTTTATTAATTTTATTAAGTTTTAAAAAATATTATGTTTATTAAGTTTATTAATTTTATTAACTTTAATAATTAAAATCAATTAAGTTTATTAAGTTTCATAAATTACGGATTGACCCCATTAACTTAGCTTAAGAACAATTAAATCCGATTGTGATGTTGCCACCATAATATCATTTACTTCGTACATGTGGCATGTATNTTTATTAAGTTTTAAAAAATATTATGTTTATTAAGTTTATTAATTTTATTAACTTTAATAATTAAAATCAATTAAGTTTATTAAGTTTCATAAATTACGGATTGACCCCATTAACTTAGCTTAAGAACAATTAAATCCGATTGTGATGTTGCCACCATAATATCATTTACTTCGTACATGTGGCATGTATTAACATATATTTCATGTAGTTCTTGACACATTTTTATACATTGGATGGTTTTCATCATATTAGTGTAAACTTCGTGTAGCTGAGAAACTTTTTTCCTTTTTTTAAATACGAAAACAAGACAAATACATATGAAACCCTAAGAAAATCAAGTAATTACTGATCCAACCACAGATATCCTATCCACCCAAACCCAATTGTGCACAACCCGATTCCTAAATCAAAGCACTGCGTTTTGACTTGATTTTCCAAAACACTCCGACTCTCCTTCTCCTCTCTCTCCCTCTCGACGAACTCATCTCCATCTCAGGTGATTCTGAAACCCTAGCCTCCGTCGCTTGCGTTCGTCCTCCATCGAATTCAAGAATCCATCAATCTCTCCCTCTTATTTCGGAGTTCTCGTGTCTTAACTCTCTCTTTGTCTTTGTTCGAAAATTAAACATAACCCTAGGGTTGAGAACCGCTTCGTTTCTGTTTCCTTCTCCGTCGAATCGAGTCTCCATCTCCGTTTCTTCTGGTAAGTGATTAGTTTCCCTTTGTTTGGTTGTTATTAGGTTGTTTTGTTAGTCGATTTGAAAAATAAATTTGGGGATAACTTGCGATTTTGTTTCAGAAACATATATAAAAATTGTTTGGATGCATATTGAAAATTGTTTGCATCCCGATTTGGGGATAACTTGCCACTTCTATTAGGGTTACTGGTTTGAACAGAAACATATATAAAAATTGTGGGTATTTTCTTATTGGATATGAAACCGAAATGTTGATTGACTCTTTGAATGTAAATTGAAAGAGAGTTGGTGATTTATTAAGTGAATGAATTGTTTGAAATTTATAATTATGGGTTGTGCCTAAATGTGTGTTGTTGTTTCTGGATGTTCAGAGGAACGAGCTAATGGCAGGTAAAGGTGGAAGAAAAACTAAAAAGAAAACTGAGAGATCTCCGAGAGCTCGAAAATCTGATACCCCTGTTGTTGAAGAGAATGTGCAAGAGCTATCAGACAGGGACACTAGTGATGATCTGCCTGAACACCCCTCTAAGGTATATTATTCTTTTGGTTTTAGTAATAAATTGTCACTGCTTGGTGTGTATTGGTTATGGTTAATTAAGTGTCAATGTTGTGTATCAGAAAACACATGGCCAAAAAAGGAGACGTCCATCTACTGGAGGTGGAGTCTCCAACAGAACTAGAGCTAGAAAAGCGGTGTCAGATGGAAATGAGCCGGCCAAAGAAGTGGCAGTCCAGCAAGAGAGTGCCCCAGTGAGAGATAAGACTGTAGTTTCGCTCTCACTTGATACTGAAAGTGAAGACATGTCTGTTGTGTCCTCCAAGGTAATTTTTGCATTCATTTTAATCATTTATTTTACTATTCTTATTAGTAAGAAATGACTAATACATATATATTTTGATTGCAGGAAAGGCAACCACCACAGCCTCTTGAATTGTACTTCAAGAGCACAGAGTACCTGAAGACTTGCAAGATTCAGTCGAAGTGCAAGGTTAAGGATACAGTCGATGTGATTAAGGGGTTAAAGGAGGAGGTCAGCTGGTTCACAAGCCATCCACAGTTTCGTCATTTCTTCCACATGCCTGATGAAGTATTCCTGAAGCTCCAAGGAATGTGGATGTTACTCATGCACACCATTAATATTGAAGGAGAAGATGCTGCATGGTTTGCGGTGAATGGTGTGCCCATCCGCTATTCTATGAGGGAGCATGCCCTCATCTCTGGCTTGGACTGCCATGAGTATCCGGGTAGACATTTGGAGCTCGGGGGTACTAAGTTTGTGGATTATTACTTCGGTAGTAATAAGAAGATCACCATAACAGATGTGGAGCAGAAGCTGCTGTCTATGGAGCAACCATGTACTGATAGATTGAAGATGGCTGTCTTGTTCTTCCTTGGTCGGATTATCAGAGGAGGGAAGGATTCCGGACCATTAGACCCATTCATCTTAAGGATAGTGGACGATTTGGATGTTTGTAGAAAATTTCCTTGGGGTCGTCTAACATTTGAAGATGCAATAAAGGAGATTAAGCATGTGATGGAGCGTCTGAAGGGTGAAGTGCGTTCTGCAACCAGCTTTAATGGATTCATAATACCGTTAGAGGTAAAAAANGAGGGAAGGATTCCGGACCATTAGACCCATTCATCTTAAGGATAGTGGACGATTTGGATGTTTGTAGAAAATTTCCTTGGGGTCGTCTAACATTTGAAGATGCAATAAAGGAGATTAAGCATGTGATGGAGCGTCTGAAGGGTGAAGTGCGTTCTGCAACCAGCTTTAATGGATTCATAATACCGTTAGAGGTAAAAAACATACAATTTAGTGAATTTTTTTGTTATTCATAACCGAAAATCTGACATTGTACACTTTATTTGTGTAGGTATTGGCTTTTGAGTGCATTCCTAAGCTGGAGAAAAAATTCCGAATCTGTTCACATGGCGCTAGTAAAGATTGTCCTAGGATGTGCAAGAGCCGGTTTACAAAGAGTAACATGAAGGGTTATCCTTTGGAAGATATATATGCTGCGTTTGGAGAGACAAGGGTATATCTTTATATCATTTAATAGAAAATAGTAGAGAATTTAAACTGATATTTCTGAATGTTTTTTTCAGACTATTAACAATGTGTTGGTTCCAACTGTGGATGAGGAAACTTTGCTGGCTCGTATCATTGATCCGGAGCCAGAGTATCACCGTGAGGGAAGCACAAGTGATAGGTGGAACTACTGGCTAAATGTGAAGCAGAAGAAGATTTGGTGGAAAGAATTATACAAAGACGAAAGACAAAGAAAAAGTGACAATTGTAGAAGGTTCATCTTCTAATTCTGGTTTGGAGTCGATTTTGAAAGGTTTGGAAGAGAGGATGGTGAAAGCCATGGAAGAAGGATTTTCTGCAATTAACTCAACAGTAGAGACAAACCTGGAGGCTATATACTGGACGATGGGTAAACTTGAGAAGAACCAGCGTCTTTTGAATAGAAGGGCTAAGAAAATAGAAGAAAGGCTGGCTTCTATTGAAAGCAAGGGAAATGAGGATGTGGAGTTTAGACAATGGAATGAGTTTGATTATAGTAGAGATCAAGGGAAGGATAACAGTGAGAAGGTTGAGGAAGATGAGGAAAACAATAAGAGAAAGAGCCGAAAGAGCAAGAAGAAAAAGAAGAAGAGCAAGAAGAAGGGTGCAGAAGAGGAAGAGCATGAAGAGCAGGAAGAGCAGGAAGAGCAAGACAGTGTGAAGGGTGACGAAGAGGAAGAGCAGGAAGAGCAAGACAGTGTGAAAGGTGACGAAGAGGACGAGCAGGAAGAGCTAGACAGTATTCGTGAGAAAGGGATAGTACAGGCGGAAGCATTATGGAGGAGTATTGATGAGCAAGAGAAAAAAGAATTGGCGGAAATTGAGGCTGAGAAAGAGGCTGAGAAAGAGGCTGAGAAAGAAGCTGAGAAAGAGGCCGAGAAAGAGGCTGAGAAAGAGGCTGAGAAAGAAGTTGAGAAAGAGGCTGAGAAAGAAAATGAGAAAGAAGCTGAGAAAGAAGATGAGAAAGAGACTGAGAAAGAAGTGAAAACTCCTACAACATCTGAGAAAGAGGCTGAGAAAGAAGTGAAAACTCCTACACTACCACGTGGTATTTGTCTGAAATATTTATCATCTAGACGCGGTTGTTTGTTGTTTTAGGTCTCTATTGTTGCTTATTAATATGATTAGGGTTTCAAATGGAGTCGTGATTGATTTGTAAATTGGTTCGGGTTTGATTTAGAAATCATTTTTGGGGACGTGATTGATGTCTAATTCGATTAAGTGTAACTCTGATGACTTATGTGTTCTTGCAGGCTCTGACTATGGACGAAGAACTTCGTGATCAAAAAGCACACATGGACTACTACAACATGCTTCATTATGTTGCAGACGCGCAACAGGGGATTCCGAAGTTGTGCCCCTATGGATCAATAACCAAAGAGACTGTTGATGAAGACGATACCTACGACTACGAACCTGGGAAGAGATTCTTCGTGTGCAAAGACTTCGTGGTATGGAGTATTTATTCACAACCCTTTCTGATTATATTTATGGTTTTGTTAGACTAATGTTTAACTGTATTTGCAGAATGACGTCATGCATTTCAGGCAGCCATGGGTTAAGGCAATTCAAGAAGAAGTTGAGAGACTCAAAGTGAAGTTCTACGAGCAGGAAAAGCTTCTCAGAGAGTGCGAGGCACTTAAGGTGAGTGATCACTGATCTTATGTGTTTAGGACTATAGGAATTTTATTAAAGTCGACTAATAATTTTGTTGTCTTTTTTCAGGCGCAGGTGAGGATGCTGCTTCATCGTGTGGCTGCACTGGAGAAAGATGTTTGAGGTTAGTTTAAACTCAGCCTTCGAGAAATTGTGATAGTTTAAACATAGGTTTAGTCTATAAAATTAACCTGCAAGTTTAGTTATAAATGCCTACAAACCAACTCTTTTGAATTGAAACATAGGTGGTCTATGTACAAAACCAACTCTTATAAATGCAAGCTCAACCATAAAATCTAGTTATAAATGCCTACAAACCAACTCTTTTGAATCGAAACATAGGTTTTCTTTGTACAAAACCACCATTAATTTTTCTCTAACCACTACTAGCAAAGTAAAACTTCATTAAATTATGTAAACCAACTCTGACATGACTTGTATCTACTTTCTTTTCTTCTTTTCAATATATATTCATATCTACCTTCACCGTCTGTAGTAGAGCATCTGAAACTCCTTCCTTTAAACCTAAATGGAAAACTCCTCTGGTTTTGTAAACCTCTTAGCGAGCCAAGGGTCAATTGACCTTGACTCTTTAGGAACTCCTTCCTTTAGTACCCAACCTACAGAAGAGTCAAGTCCCAAAGAGAGGAGAAAGTGGACTGTGCAGGAGGATTTAATCCTCGTTGGTGCTTGGCTCAATACTAGCAAAGACTCAATAGTGAGTAACGACCAAAAAGCCGTTGCCTTCTGGAAGAGAATTGTAGAGTACTACAACTCCAGTCCTCTTCTAGCTGGCACTGTCCCAAGAGAATTCGGCCAATGCAAGCAGAGATGGGCCAGGATCAATGATGGAGTATGTAAGTTTGCAGGTTGCTATGACATGGCATTGAGGGATCTCTCAAGTGGGCGACATGAAAATGACGTGATGGCTGATGCTCTTACTATTTTTAGCAACGACCAGAAGGTGAAGTTTGGCCTGGAGCACTGCTGGAGAGAGCTTAGGCATGATGTCAAATAGTGCTCTATGTACTTGGAGAAGGACAAAGACAAGCGCAAAGGAGTTGATTCTCCTGGAGTTGCCGAGTCAGAAGAGAGACCTATAGGAGTTAAGGCTGCCAAGAAGAAGAAGAAAACCGGAAAAGAAGAAAAATATGACAAGCTTGAGGAACTGTTGGAGTTGAAAAGGGAAATCTCAAAGCAAAGTTTGCTTGAGAGCTTTCTTGCAAAGCCGGAGCCACTCTCTGAGCTGGAGTTGGCTTTGAAAAAGAAACTTATGTCTGAAATGCTGTGAAGTTAGTTGCTTGTTTAGATTAGTATTTTGTCCTAATATGTTTGGTTAAGTATTCTGTGCTAATATGTTTGAATCAATGTTTCAGGTACTGTAGAAGACATGTGGTAGATGGAGACAAAAGATGGTATGAAGTCACGGGTGTAGGTTGTATTGCTTTTGCTTGCTTTTTTTGGTGCAAGTCACGGGTGTAGTCAGGGGTGTATTTTGTTGGAACAAGTCACGGGTGTAGGTTGTGTTTTGTTTGTTGCCTTTATAAGGCAGTTGTAGTCTCGGCTAGTATGTACTCTATTTTCTCTCATTAAACCACAAACATCTTGTAATTTTCTCTGGTTCTTCTTGTACTCCAAGCTCTCGGAATATCTTTGTAATCTTCAGGTGAAGTATGTTAAACTCTTTCATGTTTGTAATGTCCAGGACAAGTTTATATGTATAAGTTTTAACTTTGTCAAATGAATCTCTGTTTTTGCCTTATTTAATCTCTGTTTTTGCCTTATTTAAATTTGTCCTAATAACAACAACAACTCGGTTTTTATGAGTTGGAATCAGAACCAAAGTTGTGATGGTTACTCGTGTTTGCAAAGTAAAATCATTAACCAAATTCGGTTTTGTTAGGTGGATACTCGGTTTTGATACTGCGGTGGATACTTGGGTTAGAATAAATGATAATTTTTGTTATGTACAAACATTTGGTTGTTATAATTGGGTTATAATAAATGATAATTTTTGATAATCGGTTGATAATGATAAAAACGACACATGATTATTAAAACTCAGTATGATAATGTTTATTTTGATAATATAATGATAAAAAAGACACATCATTATTCAAAACAAATGAATCTAACTATGTTTTTTTTTGGAACCATTTTGAAGGAAGAATAGAAAGTATGGGAGATGAAGTCGATCGAAGATTAAATGTGGCTGTGGATGAGGCTTTCCATGAATATTTTGACGAAAGCATCAACAATCTCATGGAGAATCAATCTGCCAAACAAAGGAAACGAGCATATATCGAACGTAACCGTGAAGAGGGCCATACCCGGCTCTGGAATGACTACTTCTCCGAGGATCCGACATATCCGGCTCGTTTATTTAGACGCCGTTTCCGCATGAACAAGGAAGTATTCATGCGTATTGTTGATCGTCTCTCTGCACATGTTCCATTCTTTCAACAAAGGAGAGATGCTGCTGGAAGGTTCGGTCTATCTAGACTACAGAAGTGTACAGCAGCTCTCCGTATGCTTGCTTATGGTTGTGCGGCTGACGCCGTTGACGAATATATCCGCCTCGGTGAGAGCACAGCCCTCTCGTGTTTAAGCAATTTCACAGAAAGCGTAATACAGTTATTTGGGGATGAGTATCTATGAAGACCAACTCTAGAGGATCTTCAACGACTACTCGATATTGGAGAGATACGCGGCTTTCCTGGGATGATAGGAAGTATCGATTGTATGCACTGGGAGTGGAAAAATTGCCCAACCGCTTGGAAAAGACAATACACACGTGGGTCAGGAAAGCCAACAATTGTCTTGGAGGCTGTAGCTTCACAAGATCTTTGGATATGGCACGCTTTTTTTGGTCCTCTAGGTACGTTAAATGATATTAACATCCTCGATCGGTCACCTGTTTTTGATGACATTTTACAAGGTCGAGCTCCAAGTGTCCAATACATGGTCAATGGACACCAATATGATTTGGCGTACTACCTCACAGACGGCATATATCCAAAATGGTCAACATTTATCCAATCTATCTCACGCCCTCAAGGTCCTAAGGCTGAGTTATTTGCCAAAGTTCAAGAAGCAACTCGAAAAGATGTGGAACGTGCTTTTGGAGTATTGCAAGCCCGATTTGCGATAGTGAAGAACCCGGCAATTTTGTGGGACAAGAGACACATAGGGATGGTCATGCGAACTTGTATCATACTGCATAATATGATAGTAGAAAATGAACGCAATGGCTACAGTTAGTATGATACATCCGTATTTGAAGAAGGAGAGTCAAGTAGAGGTTCGCATGTTGATATGTCATATTCTACCGAGATACCTTCAAATCTCGGTAATCTGCTTGGAAAACGGAATCATGTTTGTGATCGGGGTATACATGAACAACTTAAAAATGATTTGGTCGAAAATATTTGGACCAAATTTGATAATGATGAAGATGTTTAGTTTTTGTATGTTTACAAATAATCTTTTAATAAATAAAATTTTAAAATTTATATTTTTTACAAATTTAATAATAATAATAAAAAAAAAGTTAAGAACTCCATAACCGGTAACACGATTGGAGGGCAATTTATGATTATGATCCTTAACTATTCTGAAAAAAAAAAATACTGTTTTATACCTAAGCTCTAACATCATACCAAAGTAAGGAGACAAATATATTTGCCATTCAGTTAAACTCATAACTGGTTTAATTTTTAAATTTTTCATATATGATGTTTCCCTATGTTTTAAGCGTCAATGAGGGTATATTATCTTCACCATCCCATGCCACAACCAGAAACTCAGCATAACTGCTATCAAGTACCATCTTCCTTCACTATATCCTAACATGCTAAAACATGTACTCCTATATTATAATCAGCAATTGCTACTTCAACTTCTTCAGGGCTTAACTTTCATACTTCGCGATTTACAGTTACCTGTCATCTCTTGGGATATTCTACATTAGTTAAACTTTGTTTCACATCTAAACCTTTTCAAAGTTCCTTTACAACAATAGAAATTAAAAATGACTTAGAATCTCTAAACAAATGATTGAAAAAAATTCTGTTCATTGATATTACGATTTAGTTATTTTACAAATATTTATACTATGTGAGTTTAAAAGAAATTAATGATTATGTCTTCTTATGCAAGTTAATATTGATAACATATTTAGCTTTTCCATTTTATTTTTAAATAATATAAATCATACAAAATACCATTTAAATAATTAACATTAAGAAACAAACAAAACGAAATTAACCACATACATTTAGCCTGATTAAAAAGGTGTAGTTAACTTTTGAGAGAAATATATGTAACTCAAAATATGCAAACAATCTAATCAAGAAAAATATAGTATTATTAAGAAAAATCTTCAATTATTTTTATACATATAAATTACAAATAACTTAAAGCTAATATACAAATGAAAATAAAATATTCATAACTTGTTTGATTTTTACTGTTGTAAATACCGAGATATTGTAAAAGTTATTGGTTATGTTCAATTATGCAAATCCAAACCTAAAATTTTCTATTTGTTTTAAAATAACATATATTTTGTTTGTTTACAAAATAACATATATTGAATTATACATAAGTTTACAAAATTATATAAAATAATAAAACAAACAAAATGTACCTTATAAAGTTATATGATTTCAACCAAATTAGAATCATGAAACAATTGCGGTTCAATTTAAATGAATAAATGTAATCTAATATATCCAAAAATAATTGAACTAATTTAATTTTACAAGCAAAGTCATATGTCTATAGATAAAAAAAATTATTTACTTTTCATGCATATAAATTATAAAACAATTCAAATATATAAGTAAATAAAATTAAGATATTGATAAATTATTCTGATTTTATAATTTTAAATTTTAATATTCGTGCAACGAGGACCCTCTTTCAATGTCTTGAAGCATGAGAAGTTGACAGCAATCTGCCAAAACAGAGACATATAAATTGTTATTAGTCACATAACCTAAACTATTCAAATTGTATTTAAAAAGATGTAATAAAAGCTTGGTGATCCACACCTGAAGTAATCTAAATGCTTTCTCTCAGTTTGATGGGAAGGTCAAGATCAGGTTCAGAGGGAGTCAAGGGAGAGAAATAATTATCAACCATGTCTTCTGAAACTTTCTCCAATGTTGGTGGATCCCACTGCACAAACACCAAACTCATTCGTTAACACCTTAATCTCTTTATAGTGACGTGCTTATAAAGATTAACAAGTACCTTTGGTGCTTCGTCCTTGTCTATCAATCGAGCTCGTACACCCTTTTTCACCATTGAAACATTACTCATGAGGTCACTCATTACTCTTTAAGCAAAGTCATATCTTATATGCCAGAAAACTCGCATACCTCACAAAAATTGCCGGAAAAGTTGCCGACTGTTCCTTGTAGCGACATTCTATACTCTCGAATCAAGCATTGATCAAGTGTTTGAAATCTTCCTTCTCGGACCTAATTGGATTCGTTAAAGAAGCTATATAAGTCGATAAAAGGAGAAATGAGATCTTTAAAGATGTTTACAAGCAGTGAACTTACAGATCTCAATGCAACCTTCAGGGACAACGGCGAGGTTTCTTTAAGTCTACGTAGAGTCGTAGTGCACCAGGTGTCTTTTGTTCTACCAGCCTCGACTTCCTAACGACAGACCCGAAACACCATTACTTCTAGTGACTCGAGATGGTAACACTCGCGATATCATTTGTAAACAGACTTACCAAAGAATCAATAATTTCTTCCACTGTGTCATGACTGAAGCATTTTTCAAGTAACTCGATCCTACAAAAAACGAGAACAAAGCAAACTTAGAAGCTGATATGAGAATACAAGGCAGGAGTTTTCTGTCTAGAATTCAGGAAAACAAACCTGCGAATAACACCAGTCTTTTCTGGATGAGCAGCTTCTGCACATCTTTCTAAGGTTGTTTCAACAACAGAAGGATCATCAGTGAGGAGCTTCTTGAGCTGTGCTTCCAATACAGGAACCTCCTGTTGTTGGAGCAGGAAGCATTACTACCTAGTACGTAAGATAGAGTTTAATGAAAACAGAAAAAGCTGTTTAATGTAATCGATATTACCGCACTACTAATATAATGTGTCGCAAGCCCACATGCCAACATTTCTGCCCCACTGAGCTTCAAGCCAGTCAGACCCAGATACTCCCCTGCAGATACTCTATTAAATCATCCATCCTAGGGAGCTATAACATATACTATGAAAAAATGAAAAGTTCAAAGATCAAAAAAAAAACAGAAAAAGTTAGACGTGGTTGATAAGTTATCAGCAAGATTTTTTCAGTAAAGCTCCTATTAAATCAGTAATTTCTATGGTGATAGTCCAAAATAAGTGGCTCTCCAACAATTGATAAGACAGTGAATTAACAAACCTAACAGTTCACAAAAAAATCACAAAGCATACCTAGGCGACCAGGTAAGTGGGAGAGATTAAAAGAAGCGCCAGCATCAGGATGAAAACCAATGACTGTTTCAGGTGTAGCAAAAATCTGAAAAAAGCTCAGCTTGTTTACTGCATGCTCAGAAGTGGAGAAACAGGAAACAGGAGGGAAAATCACATACAGTTCTATCAGTAGCTACACGAAATGTCCCAGGTATTGAAACTCCAGCTCCGCCTCCCATGGTAACACCGTTAAGAATTGCCACCTGCACGCAAAGAAAATCATGTGGTGTTCAGGGACATCGTGGTTGCAAAGCCAATGATGAAAAAGTAAAAATCACTTACATGTGGCTTTAGATATGTGCCAAGAAAGTATATAAAATTATACAATGTCCAGAAAAACTCCCTAATAGCATCCGGGCTACCTACATTGATTCACGGAGAAATAAGTTAAGCAAATATCAGTGAATACAGAGACTAAGATACGATACAAATACAAATAAGACTAATCAGTACTAAAAAAGCTGTGTCTAGCTAGCATAATAAAGTTTCACCCCCAATGCACATAGCAAGATCTAAAGCACCACAAAAGACTAGATTTAATCATACACCTTTCCCATAAAATCGAATCTTTATAAATAAATAAAAAAAAACTCGTTTTTTCGATCCTTATCTAGCTTCTTCCCGCAAATCAAAACATGAGAATGTATGTAAACTGGAAGATTCAAGTAACCTCTCTTTCTTAAATGGTAGATAGACACAATATCACCACCAGCACAAAACGCCCTTCCACTCCCCTTCAACAGTTCAAAGAGAAAGAGTTAGGAGCTTTCAATGACACTTCTAAACAATGACATGTACAAGTCACCTTCATCATCACGAATCCAATATTAGGATCCTCTTCCCAATTCTTATAAAGCTTATGCAACCTAAATCCCTATTAAACACAAACACACATTAATCAAATCTCAAAACAAACTACTCTCGCCACGTCATCACATCTATCGCAAACCAATGAGAATAATACCATGTGAGTGGTGAGCGCGTTGAGAGCAGGTGGTCGATTGAGAATCGCCGTACGGGAACAACCGCTTCCTTCAACGAGAACCTAATCAAAACACCGAGACTAAATCAGTTACAGATTCACGCAATGAGATGAAAAGGAAACGGTGCTCGAACCTGGTTATCGAGATCATCCGAGGTGACCTTGAGCGAACAGAAGCTCCTCCGATAACCGAATCTCCATAGCTGCTTATCTCTAACGATTCTCGCCAACAATCCGTTTGCGTTATGCATGATTTCTTCGTAATCTTCGTCGTCTTCGTCGTACACTACTCTATACACTCTTATTTGGCAAAATCAAAAGTGGCGGATCGTTTTGTGTGTCGTGGCCTTGTTAATCGGATCCGATTTCACTGGGAGGAAACCTCTGGTTTAGGCAGAGGGTCTGAGTCGTCTTCTCTGATGACGTGTCCCGTGTTTTACGGATGATGGGCCGATCTTACTCTGAATTTAGATCCAGATCCTTTAGTTTGGGCCCTTCTGATGACCAAGTCGTCTTACTAATCCGAGACTACTAAAAATAATAGCCCTTACCTATTTATTGTTTGATTTTATACTTTGATGGGAAGGTCAAGGTCTGGTTTAGAGGGAGTCAAGGCCATTGACTCAAGAATGTCATTATCGTGCTTTTTAGTGACGTAGTTATTGGTCCTGAGGTTATATTATCGAACTGTAAGACCACTTACATATGGTTTTCGATATGTGTGCCTAATCAAGTATATAAAACTAAAACTTTACAAGCTCCAGAAAAACTCCCTAGCAGCATCTCGTCTACTACCTACATCCTACACATGTTAAACGAAATATAAGTTAACAACTTCAGTTATAAGTTTTTTTTTTGAACACATAAGGCTAAACAGCAAAAGGCTGGTATCAAGCAAAATAATATCCCAATCCAAAAACATATCTAATTTCTTAAGTTTCATAGTCTTCTAAATTGGTGGTAAATGGTATTTGTTAACCAGGGCCGGCTCACTTTGATATTGGACCCTGAGCCTAATCAATATTTTGGGAAAGTTGCACATGATTATTATAATTTATAGCCGATTATACAAATTCTCAAATTTAGGGTCCTAAACTAGTAAAAGAAATGTGATAGAAAGAGAGTGGGCCCTGTGGTGAAGCACCCTTTGCACTCCCTCTAAGCCGGTACTGTTGTGAACACGTTCACCCATTTGAGATCATAGTTTTTATTGGTTTATCTCAAACCGGATCCTACTTTAAGATTGATAATAAACCTTCTTTGAGCTATTCTATTGGGGTTAACAAACAAAACTGTATAACCATATTAAATTTTACTGACTTTCAAATTAAAATCAAAATTAAAATCAATTTGTGGTAAATAGTGTAACTTAAACCACTAGTAGTGGTTGACAAAAAAAAATCACTAGTAGTGTTCTTCCGATGTAAGATCTCAACCTAACTGATTTAAGCTAATCACAAAAATGGCAACTATTAGAATAATCATGCACACTCTCATGTGTCATGCCATCTAAGAGCATAATTATAAGTTTTTAATGGTTTCTTAAAGCGTGAGATCCTCAAGTTAAGAAACGACACGTAACAGCTCGTGATTAGTTCATTTTTTTTTAATATAACAAAAAAAAAGTAGAATCCAAATGGATTTCTAGGAATGATCATGCCCTTATTATAATACCCATACTCGTTAACCTAATGAGATATTTCAACTTTTAGTGTGCTAACGTAATGACTTCCTCTTTTTTTTTGGGGAAAATTGACAAAATAACCCTCAACTTTTGAAAATACGCCAAACAATTATCCAACTCACAAACAAGCCATTTTAACCTTCAACTTCTAGTCAAACACGAATAAATCTCATACTTTCGTTAACCAAGCCATTTTAATCTTGTCAAAAATCAACCGTTTAGTTCCGTTAGTTATATTTAATGGTTGACTTTAAATAAGCCTAAAATGGCTTGGTCAACGGAAATATGAGATTTTTTATCCTAATTTAAAAGTTAAAGATTAAAATTGCTTACTTAAAAATATCTTAACTAAAATTTATTTTTTTCTGACAGAAAATATAATTTTTTATATCGATTGTAATCACTAACTTAATAAAATATATTCATATAAGTTTAGATATAATATTTAAAAATAAATTAAAAACAAAAAATATTTATACATCAGTTGTCGGAAATTCCTTTCACGCACTTGACTTCCTCATCTTCACTTGTTTCATCCTCTATTGAGTATATGTGATTATACTTTCAACAACAATGTGTTTAGGGTCTTACCTTTAACTTTTATGTTTTTATTCTTAATTTTTTTTGAACATAAACATTTAATTATTTTATTTTATATCTGAATTTACAGTATAATTGTATTTTTAATCAATTTTTTTACTAAACAATTTTTTTCGTTTTTAATTCATTTGAAAATATTATAACTAAACTTATTTGAACATATTTGATTAAGTTTGTAATTCTAATCGATATGATAAACTACAATTTTTATTGAAAAAAAAAAAACAAAAACAGCAATTTTTAGTTTAGATATTTTTAAGTGAACAATTTTTCTTCAACTTTTAAATTAAAAAAAAAAATCTCATAGTTTCGTTGACCAAACTATTTCAGGCTCATTAAAAGTCAACCGTTAAATATAACTAACGGAACTAAACAGTTAAATTTTGACGAGATTAAAATGGTTTGATTAACGAAAGTATGAGATTTATTCGTGTTTGACTAGAAGTTGAAGGTTAAAATGGCTTGTTTGTGAGTTGGAGAATTTTTTGACTTATTTTCAAAAGTCTAGGGTTATTTTGTCAATTTTCCCTTTCTTTTTGGTAAAGCATTGACGATCTTTTTCTTTACTCATAATATTGTCATGAAGTTGGAAAAATACATCATATGCATCAATAAACCCAAAAAAAAATCTTTTATATATGTATACTTTATTAAAAAAAAAAAAAGAATTTTGATGCCATTTGACAGTCAGATGTTTATCACTTTCAAGCGGTGTCATTCTAGTTGCGAAAAAGAAACTTAAAGAGAAAGGACATGTAACGAATTTGAGTGGCAGAGAAAGAAGGTGGCAGCCTTTAGTTTTAGAGGCTTTTAGCTATATAACACTAACACTATAATTTATTATAATTTTGTCCAAAATGGGAACATGCCAAATGGCTAAAAATGCATTTAACTTCTCAAACATCTCAGCAATATATGTGGATCGATGTTCGTGACTGCTTTGCTTGTAACTCAGTTCATGTCTTGTGAAAACATGATTCGGTCCTTGATTTAGATTTTGCACACGGTTAGACCAGGAACATCTAGACTTCTTAAAATCTGGGTCCAACTTTTTGCAAAACAATATCCAAACATGCGAGTTTATGATGGTCAAATGTTAAGTAAGTTCTGATATGCTAGGTTACCAATATATATGAGATGTCGTCAAACAGAAATTCAGATTTTTTTTTTTTTTTTTTTTGACATCAAACGGCTGCTCTATTACTCAAACGACTTGAGGTGGTCTGGGTAACCAGACCGGAACAGAATAACCAACGTACACAAGTTTACGATAAAAGGACCTAGCTAACTTAGCTAAAAAATCAGACGCGCCATTCTGATGTCTAGGGACATAAGTGATCTTGAAGTCTAGAAAGCAGATCTTCAGCGTCATCAACTTCTCCAACTCTGTCGAGAAGCGAGGCCATGCCTGAGGATTCCTAAGCATTACGATCATCTCCTTACAATCAGTTCCAAAGCTCTGACATGGCGAATGTTGAAGCATGTTCTCCATTGCCCACCGCAGTGCTTCCAACTCTGAATGCAACGCCGATTCCACGCGATCGAAATTACGCACCCCCAGTAACTGGCTTTTCCCAGAATTATCATTCAAGACCCACCCACAACCACTAAAGGATTCCGTTGAAGTCCAAGAACCATCCACCATACAGATGTTTCCCAAGCTTAAGGCCTGGTCTTCTCCTATGCCATCCCCAAGAGGAGACGGTACTTCCTGTTCATTTGCTTGAAACCATGCTTGGCATTCACTCTCTGCGTATCGCGCCACTTCCAATGGATCCCTATCAATGCCTCGGAATAACTTGTCATTTATAGCCTTCCAAATGTACCAGATTAGCCAGGGATAAGGATCCCTATCCAATTCCGGCTCCATTATTGCATTCTTCCTCCAAAATAGGTAATCCATATTCGCGTACGTGCTTTGAACTGGAAATATAGCTGGATTGGTCGGCGTAGATGATAGCGCCCAGACTTGTAAAGTAGGTGGACATTTGAATATTGCATGTGCAATTGTCTCTTCTGGCTCCCCACATCGAGGACAGTGGTTGTCACATCTCATCCGCCTGTAGTTTAAAATGCTTGTGACAGCTACATGTCTTGTGATCACCTGCCACATAAGATGGCAAATCTTTTGGGGATCCATAATCTTCCACGTATGTGCTTGGAGCATTGTGATACTAGGCTCACATACTGCAGTTTCATCTTCCTTCCTCAAGATATTCTGTGCCACCCAGTATCCAGATTTAACGGTATACTGACCATTCCTTGTATGAGCTATATGTATCCCGTCGGTGTGTGGAACTAATAGCCATGCTCTTGATTAGTGGAATGTCATCAGCATTAATGTAATCCTGCAGTCGTCTTTCATCCCACATCTTCGTTGTTTGGTTAATCAAATCGCTCACTCGCATATTCGGGTGCAGAACCGGTGCCAAAGGGATTGCCGGTCTCGCAGGAATAGTAGGGATCCAAGGATCCTCCCAAACTTTAATCTCATACCCGCATGAACTTTTTCTCTAATACCTAATAGTAGCAGTTCTCTGCCGGCCGATATGCTTGTCCACACATATGAGGGTCTGCTAGTATTGATTGGACGCAAAGGCGTACTCAATCTATAATACCGACCTCTCAGGACGCGAGCAACCAGAGAGTCCGGGTTTTGCACCAGTCGCCATAATTTTTTCGCCAGTAACGCCAGGTTAAACTCATGAATCATCCTAAAATCAATACCACCTTCATCTCTGGGTAAGCATAATTTGTCCCATGTTGACCAGTGAATCCCCCTTTTCGGCGGATTTGAGCTCCACCAGAATTGTGCAATGGCACTTGCTAGATTCTCACAAATCTCCAATGGGAGAAGGAAACAAGACATTACATACGTCGGAAGAGCAAGCAGGATTGATTTTATCATAACTTCTTTCCCGCCTTTAGAAAGCCATCGCCCAGTTCATCCATTCACTCGATTTCTCAGCTTGTCCTTAAGGAAGGCAAAGAGCTTACATATGGATCCACTGATATCCTCTGGAATACCCAGATATGACCCCATTCCTCCTTCGTTTTGGATCCCAAGTGTGTCTTTGATCTCTTGTCTCACATCCGGTCCGATTCTTTTACCAAAGAGTAAAGAAGACTTCTCAAAATTAATGCATTGTCCTGAAGCTTGTCCATAAATCGTGACCACTTTCATTACTTCTTCACATTCACGGGGCTCCGCCTTACAGAAAAACAGACTATCATCAGCAAAGAGAAGGTGAGATACCGAAGGACACGCACGGATAATTCAGATTTTTTTACAGAAAAAATATTCACTTCTTTTATATAAATTTTGTAGTGGTTACATTCTTCCAACAAAACTATTGATGCCTACTCTAAAATAATTTTATACAACAACTACTGCTGTTGGTATCTTAATATTTTATGTGAGGATGGTGATTTCATGGATTTGCAACTAACAAAAAAACATCTGGCGTACTAGAGCCACATGGAAAATACATAGTATCTAAATGTTTGAAGTATTCTTTTATGTCTATATACGAACTTAATCTACAAACCATTTGATTTGTTTATTTCTATCAGATGATTTACAATAACCAAAATTATCAATCTTGGGAACTTGTTTTACATGTTAATCTTGTTCTGTTGTCGAGAATGATTTACAATAATCAGAACTACACTCTGGAACAAGTTTTCCACGTTTTAAAACTTAATATGATAGGTCTACATTTACAACTATATTGGCTTAAACGTAGGTTTAACTTAATTCTCTCCATAGTCTTAGATAACACTAATTGATTAAACATAGTTTAAACAACGAATTGTTATCAATATCGCAAAATAATGTGAATACGACTGTTAACTATGTGGACTGTTTTTACATAGCGACAGAATGGTGTCATCCAATGCCGATAGAGAGAGAATAAAAAACAGACGCATTCATCGCTAATTAACCAATCATCCAACTCAAAAATTCTAAAAAAATATTTCTAACACTCACTAGCATCATCATATTCATGACATACATAACTCGCAGATATGATACATTCTCACACCCATAGCAACATCAAAGACATCCCTATTTATATCTTCCATACATGTATCAGTCTTATTATCTCAGATCCTAATTACTCTTTATAACTTTCTCAACTTTTGGTTACTTGGAAAACAATATATACTAACACATGACATCCTTGAGAAGCTTGTACCTGCGAGTGGCCAATCTAGGAGAAGGTACACCGGTTTTACTCTTGTCGGCCGTTGGAGGAATACTACTACTTGTACTAATCTCTTGTTGTTTGATCTGTTGACCTGAAGAATACTCTGACCAATAGAATCTCTTAGACGATCTACCGTTAACACCGTGCTTGGCTCCGGTTCGATTCATACTGACACCAATCGCAGATCTTTATTGGAACATCTTGCTCTTTGTAATAGCTACTACAGTACCTATATCAAGAGTATCCTGATTATGAGTTAATTATAATTTATGTGTCATGTATGTATGGTAATACTAGTTGTTGAAGTAGTTCTTCCTGGTTTGACATCTATTTGAATCACCGTTCACCGCAATTAAAATCTATATATGTTGCTAATATGCATGATGATGGTGGTTATATCACACATATATGTTGTTAATATGCACATACGGTACAGATATATAAATATGTAAATACATACGAGTGTTGAAAGCGATTAAAGCACTTGCTGCAATGAAAGAGTTTATCGGTGAAACCCACATCACCACACATGCAGCACACTCTTCTTTCAAGATCCACCATTTTTATTTTCCTTAATTGGCAGATGATGGAGAATATGAATGGGAGGAGGAGAAGAAAGAAAATGAGAGAGAACAAAAGGGAATGATTGATTTTTTTATAAGAGAAAAGAAAATACAAATGCGTAATTAAACATATTATATAGGAAAGTCGGTCCATAAGTAATAATACTTTTACAAAATCAAGGAAATGTTTGATAAAAATATAATTGCGTGAAGGCAGGTAGAGAAGACCGCATGTTGTTTTGCAGTCGTTTCCAGTTGAAACTTGGGAGGGGAAGAAAGAAAGAACTTTAAAATATAAAAATCCACTAGCTAAATGACGTTTTTGCCCATAAATTTTTGTCTTTTTCGGAATTTCACAAAGAAGGAAACTTGTGGGATACCCGTTTCTTTGAATTTTGCTCCATATATAGAAAGTGTGCGGACACTACCTTTTGGTTAGAATCCTCACAAAATACAAACTGCAAATTTTCTAGATAAAACTTTTACTTTCTCTGCTTCAAAACAATAAACATTTAAGATTTTCATAAATGTTTTTTTTCAAAACGTTCATGTTAACACAGCTCTTCTAACGTAATTTCTTTTTATAAGATGTTTTAGAAGGTTTATACATGTTTCAAAATATAAGATGTTTTGAAATTTTAATGTATATTTTGAAGTTTTAAGGTTAACTTTAATTTTATTGGAAACTGTTTAACCAATAAAATTTTTCAATATTTTTTATAATTGGTTGAATGATTTTAAAAATATATCACTAAAAATACTTTTTTTTAAAAAGTAGATATCTTAATCAACGTGCAATCAACCAAAACATCTTATAAAAAAAACGGAGGGAGTATTTTATTTTATTAAATACTACTTAATCTTTTTAATAATAAATATTCTTACGACAAACTTAGAAAAAGAGCAACAATTAACATCTAATATATTTTTATTATTCAAAAAAACATCTAATATTAAGAAAAATCTTAAAATATCTTTCAATCAAAAAAGAAAAGAAAAGAAAATCTATATATATAAAAGAGGGTTTTCCTCACTCATATTCATCCACGTCATCAATTGACTTTACCATATCGCGACACGTCGCACATCTCAAACCATGATTTCTACGTTTTGTTGTCTCTGGACTTTTTTATTTGCTTTAATAGACTATCTTCTTTAGTTGGGCCTAAAATTATACCTAGACAAAAATTACAGACATAGAGACTATTACTTGCTCGATCACTGCGTGGACACCGCTGTTGCTGTGAGTCACGCCACCACCGTGCTTTGTATCCAATGTTTACCTAAACAAATTTCAGTATATATAAGTTTAAAACGGAGAAGACAAATGATTGGGCATAAAAGAAAAACAATGATATATTCTTGCGATCTAGAGAGTCAACTGTTATACATATACGTAGATGAATACAAGTGGTTATTAGATTAGACACAATACAATTTTTAAATATAAAGAGAACAAAGAATTTAGAGGTTTGGGAAATAAGTATAAATGGGGAGAACTGGAAGTTAATCGACAGCTCCAAGTGAAGCTCAAGTTTACGACTAGATTTGTAAATATGTCCAATAAAACCCACAGTTTTTGATCTGATAATCACGTTTCGATTTCCAAAAATTATATAGTAAGTGATAAGAACATCTCTGAGATCAAAACATCGCCACGAAGAAGAGTAGAGGAGGAGGGATGTTGTAGAAGAAAGGGAAGTGGAAATCGGTGTCGAGAGCTATGCTAGAGAAAGGTTTCTCTGTTTCATCGCAACAGTGTGAGGACAATCTCAATGACTTAAACAAGCAGGGGTACAAGGAAAGGAACATTGTGTCGTGTCATGGAGAATGACGGCTTGCTCGAGACAATGGATCATCTCAGTCCCAAGTTGAAAGATAAGGGTACGAATCTGCTGACTCTAAACATCTCTTCTTCAAGGAGATGTGTGCGTATCACAACCGCTGCGGCTATCTCGACCAACTGAGCCAGATAACGAGTCAGCATCATCTGGAGCAACATAACTGTGTTAGGCGGTAGAGTCAGGAAAAATGGTGAGAACCGCGGAGAGTGAGGAAGGGCAAGAGTCGGAAATGGCGGAGTTTGGAGTCGGAGATGGAGGAGACGAGCAGGAAGAGGATGAGAGGGGAAGGAGTATCCGCAGAGGTGAAGCAAATGAGAGAGAAAGCATCGTGTGAGTAGGATGATCCGGTGAAGAGCGTGTGTGAGAAGAGAGAATGGATGATGGAGCTGGAGTATAGGAAGATTGGGTACGAGTGGAAGGTGGTGGAGATGGAGAAGCATAGAGTGAGGTGGATAAGATAGCCTTAGCAAAAAAAGAGAAAGAAATTGGATAAAACTAAGCTAGAGAACCAGTGACGGACGCTTGAGAAGGAGAGATGGTTCTGATTATGAGGCGGAGAGAGATTGAGTTGACGGAACTAAAGCCGTTAGGCAAACAGGTTGAACGAAATTCTGCATCATGATGAGCTGATTAGTGTTAAAATACTCACATTGTCAATTTTATAAGTAAAGCCAAAATGTATTTGCATGATTGATTAGTAAAGATTAAGCATATCTTGAATTATATTTTCTTGAGCTTGGTGCAAAAATATTCAACAAATAAAAATTTGTCAAAATACATAATATAATCTAATAATAATTAAATTTTAAAAATAACTATATAAAATTTATAAGAGAATAATGAAAAATATATTTATTATAATATTTTCCATATAAAAATAGTTACTATAATGAAGTTTTTTGGATCACTAAATTCAAACTTAGAAGAGTTAAATATTTATG
Organism: Eruca vesicaria subsp. sativa; assembly: GCA_932364175.1. NCBI lineage: Eukaryota > Viridiplantae > Streptophyta > Magnoliopsida > Brassicales > Brassicaceae > Eruca > Eruca vesicaria. The sequence continues at coordinate 184,758 of CAKOAT010506265.1, forward strand.
AAAAGCCACAACCAAAAATAATATATAATTAAAGCTAGGATTTTTTATAATCTGTATAAAAATAAATAAAAATAATAATTAAATTTAGTGAAATGCATAGCATAACGAAAAATACATAATTTAACAAAATTAAAAAAAAAATATACGAAAAATTTCATAAAGAACAAAAATTTAAACAATTATCTTCATAATATTACTTTTCACGTCTCATCAAAGTAAGGTCAATGAATTTAACAGCTTTTTGGAATATTAAACTCAAGTCTAAAAACGAACAAAATATTGAGGAAACCACAAAAAGCGCATAATAAAATTACATATTTGAAAAAGTGATCTAAAATATAACAGTTAAATAAAAAAATAAGATATAAAAAAAAAAAGTAAGTTTCTTATTTAAATAAATGTGCTTTTAAAAATAAAATGTTATATCATGAAATATAACCATAAATTCAATACATATATAAAAATAAAAAGTATATTTTTGCACAGTTTAAGCTAGGAACATAATACAAAAAAAAACAAAGATTCATACTGCCAAAATAAATATAAAAATTGAATTATAAAAATTAGTTAATCGTAAACGAGACAGAATTAGAATATCCTAGCATCCAATTTTTTATCAAAAATATTGAATCATAAAAAAATATAACCAAATACTTCCAAATAAAAACATAAATAAATATTTAAAGCCATCTACGTTCTTAAAATATATTAGCACAACAATTCTTCTTCAATTCGAACTATTTTTCAAAATAAAATCACCAGTGACGTACACTATATATAAGGTTCGGAATCATAAAAAATGACTTATCACATCTAATTTCTTTTACAGATGACCTTTTACAGTCAAATCCTATTGCAAAACATTTTATAAAGCAATCATCATCATACACATCTATTTGAAATGTAAACCTAACACATAACAATCAAGCCAACAATGTTTTTATGATTTAACTAAAATTAAAACAATTTTCCTCCCGTAGGGCGGGTTTACCCTTGCATCTATATACATAAAGAAAAAGCTTCTCTCTTCTCTTTACGCCACGTCAACAGTCACATATATAAGTTGATTTACGTCGTATTGACACATGTCCCGTGTGGATGATATTCTGTGTTTCATTTAGACACGTATCATACTGGAATTTTTCCGTATGTTTGATGTTAGGCTCTCAGATTCGTCACTCTAACCGGCCCGAGAAGTTGAGATTTGCCATCTAATCCTAATTAATTGATCGGAATTTGCAGATCGTCTCTCCTTTCTTGCGGTGGTAATGCATGACTTATTTCCTTACCCTTACTAAAACCGCCGGAGTTATAATTTCGTCTTCATTCTAATTAATTATGTCGTCCACTATGAGATCTTTACAAAAATTAATAATAATACAAACTATACTGAAACAAACAAAAAAAAATCATCCAAACTAAAACCTTTTGTTTACATTAACCATAAAGCAATAATACCGTAGACATTACAAACTTAATCAAACAAAATATACATTGAAAGCGAAACTAAGTAAAAGATAGTATACCATTATTTCACATTACATTATTACTCTTAAAATGCAAATCAACAATATAAACAGCCGTGAAAATACCTACAAGGACAATATTATTATAAATAAAAATAATAAGAGATCTAGGTCACCAAAATATAAATAAATTTCATAATAAAACACGACACATAATGTGATAGGGAAGTACCACTCCCTTTCTTTGGTATGAGTGAAGTTATCACTAATCTTGAAATAAACATATAAAACATCAAAATAAATAAATTAAGGAACACACAAGTAAAATCAATAGGATGCCAAACAAATTTTTTAAAATATTCAATAAACTTGATAGAAAAAGAAAATCTTTAAACATAACAAACTCGCGATCGACCTCAAAATTTTATTTTCAACAAATGTGTTCATGTTTTCATATTTGGTTGTTTTTTTTTGAATCTACTTATTACTAATTTAACATTTATATCTACTGATTGGACTGTCAAACTTCTTCTAATGCATTTATCTAGCTGTGTTCATTCCGGATTTTGGTCCGATTTGGAAATTTTTTTTAGTTTTTTGGTATTTCGGTTTATAAAAATTAACTATTATATTGGATCCATAATTAATTTGGTTTGGTTTGGTTTATTTGATTTTATACAAGAACAATATAAATATATTTATCCTAGATAAAAATTAGTTTATATGATTAGAAATCAGATTTATTTAAACATAAATATATATTCCTTACAATACTTTAAAATATAATATTTTCTACTTTCTATTTGTATCATAATTATTTTTATGTAAATATATTTCTAAAACAAATATTTACCAATAAAAATCATGTTTTATTTAATTTGATGAAAATGAGAAAAAACAAACAACTTTTTAACTTAAAGCAAAACACCAAATTAGTAGAATGACTAAGATGGTTGAGAAAAATAGTAAACATAGTTATGCAAAAATGGATCCAAATAATCAGCTAAAGAGTTGCATGTATATATTTCCTCTCTATAAATACATATATGAATTGTCAAAGACTAACCTCAACTTTAAAATTATCATTACTTTATTTTCAGCACGAACTAATGTAATACCACCCCAAGGAAAAAAACAAAAAATTAACTAATTATCAAAATAGCATAGTTTATTTAGACTTCAAAACAAAACAAAAAACAAATACAGAATTTAACCATTATTTATATTTTTAACTAATAAAATTAAAATAATTATTTACTCAAACTATTTCAATTATTTTTGAGTATACATCCCGCCCGTAGGGCGGGCCGACCCTAGTACACTATAAAATAAATGTCGTTGTTGGTGAAAGAAACTCTGATTTCATCGTGAAAATGAGTTGCATAGAAATATATAAACTAAGAGTATTGAAAATCATGAGGATATATATAGAAATGGTTTCGTTATAACCAGAATTTGTTTCGTTAGAAAAATATGAAAAAAGTTGAAAATGTTTTTTTATCTTCAAAGAGATATACTTTTATGAGTACATGTGTTTATACTTCATACAAATACGCACTCACAGGGAAATAAATTGGAAGATATACTAGTCAATTGATTCAGTTCTCGTGCATTACATTAATATCTTAAATAAACTCTATCGAATCCTAAGTCTTTACATCGTTTACTTTTCATATCATGGGTCTATCAAATAAATGTGATTTAAGAAAGAAAGAATTACACTAAGGGTCAATTTTCATGTTTCTAATTTCATAATAGGACACGTTTTGCTCCTAGAGCACTTTGGCACAAGAAACCACACAAATGAGCTATTAAAATTCCAAAACTACCCTTTCTCTCTCTTTTAAATTAATTTAGCTTTTATTATCTCACCATATATCTATCAATTTGGAAAAATATTTTGGGATTCTATTGTATTTCTTCTTCGTCTTCTTTCTTATTGTTTATTATTTTGCTCTCTCAGATTTCTTCCTCGTCAATTATATTTATAACTTACGGATGCATTTCTCTGCTCTTCCTTGTCAAATCCCCAAAAAGTAATCACCGAACGAACAATTTTTTTAAAAAACTCACCAGCTGGAGACTTTTGGAAACAAACTCTAAAAATGAGATGATGAGGAAGGTGACGAACCCGAGTTTAGAAATGAGATGGGTATGTTCTGCTCATCCAATTCGTTATTAGACTATGATTTATCGTTTCATGACCTGTTTCACCTTTTCACTTTAGTTGACCTCAGTTGAAATTAGAATTTATGTGCTAAAAAGTTTGCATCTTTAAGGATTTAATGAGGCAATACAATCGAAATGGTCTCTCTCACTTGGTTTTAGGAATTGTTGAAAAGTTTACATACTTAAGGATTAAGGCTCTCAAACTTATTATCATTGAGGAAAACAAGTACAAATCTTTTAATTCCATGTCTAAGACTCGTCCCAACATACTTGTTTCCCTATGAAAACATATAAAGAGCTTAACTATCCATGTTTACATTTCATACATTTTGTACACGTGTACACTTAAGATTTGAAGATCATGAAATAAGCTATAAAAGGAGAAGTGATTATTTGATGGATGTGCTAAAGGAATTTCTATACAGAGTTTGGCTATCCATGTTTACATTACATACATTTTGTACATGTGTACACCTATTTTTTATTTGGAACGGGTCTCTAATATATATTTTTGTTTATCTACGAAAGTTTGAAGATCATGGAAAGAAGCTATCAAAGAAAAAGTGATTATTTGATTGATGTACTAAAGGTATTGCTATATAGAGCTTGACTATCCATGTTTACTTTACATACATTTTGTACACGTGTACATCTAATTTGTATTGTACACCTATTTTTTATTTGGAATGGAACTTAAATATATATATATTTTTGTTTATCTACGAAGGTTTGAAGATCATGGAAATAAGCTATCAAAAGAGAAGTGATTATTTGATGGATGTGATAAAGGTATTGCTATACAGAGCTTGACAATCCATGTTTACATTACATACATTTTGTACACGTGTACACCTAATATGTATTCTACACCTATTTTTTATTTGGAATGGATCTCAAAATATATATCCATATCATCATGTACATTAAAAAGTGTCGAAATCTTAGAGTATCCATGTGGACACTACAAAAAGTGTACAAGAATTAATGTATCTATATAGACATTCATATTCATCAAGAACTAATGTATCCATATCATCATGTACATTAAAAAGTGTCGAAATCTTAGAATATTCATGTGGACACTACAAAAAGTGTACAAGAACTAATGTATCTATATGGACATTCATATTCATCAAGAACTAATGTATCCATATCATCATGTACATTAAAAAGTGTCGAAATCTTAGAGTATCCATGTGGACACTACAAAAGGTGTACAAGAACTAACGTATGTATATGGACATTCATATTCATCAAGAACTAATGTATCCATATGATCATGTACATTAAAAAATATTGGAATTTTAGAGTATCCATGTGGACACTACAAAAAGTGTACAAGAACTAATGTATCTATGTGGACATTCATATTCATCAAGAACTAATGTATCCATATCATCATGTACATTAAAAAGTGTCAAAATCTTGGGGTGTCCATGAGGACACTACAAAAAATGTACAAGAACTAACGTATCTCTATGGACATTCATATTCATCAAGAACTAATTTATCCATATCATCATGTACATTAAAAGGTATCAAAATTTTAGAGTATCCATGTGGACACTACAAAAAGTGTACAAGAACTAATGTATCTATATGGACATTCATATTCATCAAGAACTAATGTATCCATATCATCATGTACATTAAAAAGTGTTGGAACTATTACGAGCCACCTATTCATATTACTGAATATTTAAGAATATCCTTATGGGAACTAAAAATAATCAAGAATTCTAAGTTATTATTCATGTGCACCCTACAAATGAGTCAATCATTTTAGATATCAATGTGGACACTATAAAAGGTCAGGAACTAAAATGTCTATATGGATACTCATATACATATTGTATACATAGTCTAATGTTATATCTTTAAGACCTTTTTTTATCGAAACCAGTCGAGGATAACAAGAGAATCTGCTCAAGCACCGTAAATGTCACTAGAACTGTGAAACTATTAGAACTGTGAAACTATTCTCTATCATGAAACTATTAGAACTGTGAAACAGTTCTTGTACACACTACTGAGTAAAAATAAGCTTTTAAATTACTTACAAATTAGTTAAATGGTTTTTATCTGAAATTATAGAACCAAGTAAAGATTTCTTGTGTGGTTATCTCACTCTTTGTATGTGAAGCCATTCAGAGAAGAGAGGCAAGGGAGACAACCCATGTACACCATATTATAATCCACATGTACACATCCGACACGATATCCATGTGTACATCTTGTACCCAGAACAATCAAAATCAACATGTAGATTGAGATAATAAGAGTAAATAATTTACGAATCATCATAGACTTATCTGCCTCTAACATATGTAATTTTTCTACATTTTGTCTTTCGTAACTCAATCAAATTTCAGTAACGGACCAAATTTCTTCTCTTTAGCTTTATCGGCTTCATTATCCCGTCTTCTTCGCCTTCATTATCAAATTTCAGTAACGAACCAAATTCCTTCTCTTTAGCTTTATCAGCTTCATCATCCCGTCTTCTTTCGTTACTCTTACCGTCATCTCCTCCGCCGTTATCAACTTCCCAAAGGTTTTATCTTTCCAATCGCTATATGCTCACTTCATCTTCGTCGAAGAGGAAAAGAAAAATTGAAATCGATATCGCTTATCTTTCGTACCCAGAAAAAGTAGAGATTGTTGCTAGCCTCCGGTATTTGTTTCTATTCATTGTCGACAATTTTCAACAAAATAAACGGACGTCGTGATACACGGAGGAGGACAGAGAAAAGAAAAAAAGGTATTTTGGAGTTTTTCTATGCTTAGATGTGTGGAAATATGTGTAAAACTACCTCACTAGTAACAACTGTCCTACAATGTAATAAAAACTTAAAAAGTGACTATGGATGAAAATGACTCTTTAAGAAACTTCCTACCAAATATATAAGACAGAAGTAACTATAGTGTACATGACCGAATAAGCTAAATCGTGTTTGAGTTGCATCACACCATTTCCAGAACAGTCTTATCAACTAATTCGATGACGTACGCGTTTATAAAGCTATGCTTTGTATATATAACATTTTACTAGTAATATACATGTGTCATATAAGTTTTATATACACATAGTTAATTAGAAGTCTGTAAATGTGATTGGTTTTAGAAACCTTAAGAGTAGTCTCCAGTGGGATTGAATTCTTAAAAGAGTAAATTGGCCCAAAATCGTAGAAGAAGTTAGTAATTAGCTAAATGCCCAAGACAAAAAATATGTGGGCCTCGTAGACGATGGTTTTACCATACTGTCCTTTGAATGCTTAGGTTATAACGAAAATAGAGTAGGGCGGGGAATAGGTTAGACGCTAAATGGTTTTATAGAAAATTGGTGGCTTAGTAATGATTAGGCTAGTGTTTACCCCCACCCTTTTACATGTGTCTCTCTAGGAGAAAGATTGGCGAATAAGAAGTGTAGAAATTCTGACATATACGGCTGCATGGGAAGGGGAATCGAAGCAAAAGATCTTCGACGACATGCAGAATATTTGTATGGGGGAGAGAGAAGGAAGAAGCTCCCCGGTTTCGCCTATAAAAGGAAGCTAAACGGTTAACACCAACTCACAGTGCACTGAAGAATTACAGGTGATTGTTCCCCACAATAAATTCTCTAATTTTTTTGTGTGTTAAAACCGCGGACTCATATTCCTTCTGCATTAGTTTTGTCTTGATCTTACTTAAATCCGTACGTAGCATAATAATTTTGTAGTCATCGTATGTTGTTCTCTGCTAATGTCTTCAATTATTGAAATTTTAATGCTTGTCTGTTGCTCGGGAAATCCAGAAATTTCTGTTACATCTGCAATTCGTACATGTGCGTATTATTTTTGTTCTAAACATAGGTTTTTGTGTAATATTAGCGCTCCGATATTGTCATTCCAACTTACACTTTACCTAACTAACATTTTCTTCTGATAACATCAATTTTGTAGAGTAGTATATTGCATGAACGATTGTTATTAGAAAAAAAAAAACAGAAGCTGATAAAAAGTGAAATCATTTTGTTTACGTCTGCGCAGGATGGTTCGGCGTGTGCGCTTTTGGACAGGTGATTGGAAAAAAAAATGGAGAAGAATGGAATTTCATGGAGCATCCAGGCGACAACGGTTATAGGGTTTTATTAAATGAAAGTGTTAGCTATGAGGCCCTAGACCTGATTATTAGGCAGCGCTACCTTCTAACTCAGCATACTCCGGTTGTCGTGTCATACCGTCTGCCAGTTTGGATGCTAGTGCCAGAAGGTACAAGAACACCGCCGGTCACTATTTGAAACACCACAGCGCTGTCTATGATACTCCATGGGAGAATGTGGGTAGACGATCTAGCTTTGCTTGTAACGATGGGTGCAAAATGTGTGGCTGAGTACGAATTCATATGTCGTTCAAATTTCAGTATTGGAAATACATCTTATATGTTTGACCACACCGCCAACGAATACACCAGAGCTGCTTATGAAAGTAAACTTCTTACCTCTATGCTTACACTAAAACGTAATAATGTTTGGAGAATGAGTTCTAATATGCATGCGTGACTTTATAAACTGGAAAAATGTTGCAGGTCTTGTCTTTGGTAATCGTCCAGCACAAACCGAAAGCGTCATAAATGCAATATTTCCCGAGGATTGCATGCGTCTGTTCCACCGTGTGTCTTTGGAGATGGCTATGGCTGATGAATACCTTGCTAACCAATTTCGAACTGGTCCGCCGGTAAGGGAAATAATCGAACTTGACGATGACGATGAGATGGGTAATGCGGCGGATGGAAATCCAACACCTGGTAAGTTATGTAACAAATAAAGTAGCATTCTTAGTTTAGTAGCGTGGTTAAAAAAAAAAGTTGTCCCTGCAAAATGAGTGTGTTAGCACTTTAAGAATAATTGTAACCATTTCACTTTTCTTAATAACCTTTATCAAATTACGTTGTGGTGATAAACTATGAGAGTGGGACGTCACTAAGCTTGTTATCATGTTTTGTCTATGTTGTTAGCATTTAGAAAATTAGTTAAACAGACTAAAAAATTTATTTTAACCGCATAAGCAAAAATAAAATTTTGGCTAACTCCGAACTAAGAAGCATGCAATCCTTAATTGTATTATTGATTATTAAATTATTAGCCGCCAAAGAAAAAATTTTGTGGTGTAGTCAAAATAATGTATAGCGTAAGGTTTAATAAAAGAGAATGCCTTATAATGTTTGTCATTTTGGTATCTCTTAGTTATTAAAGTTATCATGCCAACAATTTAAGTTAACATTAAAAGGTAAATTGTTAGACGTTAAATGCTAACGATTGCCTCATCTTGTTTCTTGTTTTTTTTTTGAATTGGTGAACAGCAAAAAGCGATTGCCTTATCTTGTTTCTTATTTTTTTGGTATCCGTTAGAAATTTACGTTAACATGATAACGATTTTATTGTAGTCGTCGACGTCCCTGCAACAGCAGCACCAGCAACCATTACACAAGAGGCAGCGCCGCCAATATTTTGGGATGTGGGTATGGATTTGGGTGACTACCCCACACAGGCTAACACAGAAGGAGCTGCGGTGGTAGGAGGGGATGGTGGTATGGATCTTTGTCCGGTTGTCACCAATGAATGTTTGGCATCTGCGATTGTATTAGATGCTACTGGTACTTTACCTCAGCCAATCAGACCTATGCCGCGCCAATCAAGCCCAACTGAGGAAAACAATACACCGATAAACTTGGACACATCGCAAGTTGGGATCAAGATATGCGAAGGTTCTTCCACCGGATCAACAAATGAGAACATTGGGCCCCTAACCCAGACATTGAATGCGATAGTTAGTCAATTGACCCATCCATCGAACAACGGTATGAGTGGTTTTTGTAAGAGATGAATATCAAAACGTTATATTGATGAATACACGTTATTTTGCTAAGTTTGAAAATTGTAATTGCAGAGATTTCAGCCGCAGAGGGATTGGTTTTATCATCAACTAAACCGGTCGAGCAGAGATACCAGTCTGACGAAGAGCTCACCCCAATGAAGAAATTAGCACTTTGCTGTGCAGCAAAAGGAGTAGGTGCGAGCAATGCAAGGGAGAAGACAAGCGATACATCTTCTCAAGGCAGTAGCACTGAAGGTGTGTATTAAAAAGGTCATGGATCACGTGAAAGGGGTTGAGGAACTTAGGTTGTCGAGTCTTTGTTTTGTTTTTAAATTTCCAGAGTAATGCAATTGCTGCTAAGAAGTTGTTTTGGACGGGTAATCTAGATAATAGTTTTCCAACTTGGGATGTTAAACGGAAAAAACATTTTGTAACCGTTAGCGGTCACTCTAGGATTATGAGTCAGTTATCTTGGTGGTTTTAGCAGTGTAATGTGTAGTTTGCAGTGTCATGAGTCAGTTTGTATTTTCAAAATAAATTAATGTTATGTTATGGTCTATTTATCTGTTTCTTCAATTTTCATAATGAAAAAAAATGTCTATCTAATGTTCTTAACCGGAAAAAAATGTCTATGTAATGTTCTTAGACGTACATATACTCATGCTAGGAACAGGATGTACCTTAATTGTTAAGTGGATTGTTGTACTGTTAATAGTAAGTTATTATATCAAAGAGTATTGTATATAGAAATACAACATACAGTTACAATGATTTAATGAACATCAGAAATCGTTGTGGCATTGGTTTAATAAAGTAAATCTCTTGTAGGTGAAATCGGAGAATACGGAAGCGAGCTCGCTGTTGGGATGATGTTCAGAAATAGGGAAGCTTTCAAGCAGTTTATGGCTATTTATGCAATCGGGAAGAAATTCCGGTACAAGAGTAGGAAATCAGAACCAGGGCTTATGGTCTTGGAGTGTTGTGGTCAAGACTGCCCTTGGAGAGTCTACGCAGTTAAGCTTAAGGATGCTGAAGTTTTTGAGGTTAGGAAAGTCGTGTCGGAATGTTTGTGTAGCATTGATGAGCGTGGAGGATACCAAACACAAGCGTCTGCATCAATTATTGGCGAGCTGCTGAGGACCAAATTTGGTGGGGCTTGTGCTGGACCAAAACCCCATGAGATAAGCAGATGATGCGTGGTGACCATGATGTCAGTATATCATACTGGAAAGCTTGGCGTTCAAGGGATGTCGCCATTGATAAAGCAAAAGGAACAACACAGTCTTCTTATCAACAACTTCCTAACTACCTGCAAAAACTGAAAGCTGCACACCCTGGAACAATAGCTGAACTTCTTACAGAAGCTGCAGATGGAGGGTGGAGGCGTTTCAAGTATATGTTTGTGGCTTTTGGCGCGTCCATTACGGGGTATGAATTCATGAGGAAAGTTGTTGTGGTTGATGGGACACACTTGAAAGGAAAATATGCTGGTTGTTTGCTAACAGCCTCAGCCCAAGATGGCAACTATCAAATATTCCCACTGGCTGCAATCGTAGACAGTGAGAATGACTCATCTTGGGAGTGATTTTTCGGGCAGTTGTCGGCTTTTGTGGTTGATGATGACGAGTTGGTATTTGTTTCTGATAGACACGCCTCGATAAACAAAGGGATTAGCAAGCTAATTTAATCAGTTGCATTTAGAAAATTTATTGTATCAGACTAATTTATGATAATTGTTTGCTTCAAATATGCAGGTATATCTAACAGCGGGTCACTGCATCTGCGTTGTCCATTTGAAGAGGAACATCCGCTCGAATTTTAGAGCAAGGCACTTGGAATACCTTGTTGCGAAGGCTGCTAGGACATTTAGGCTACATGATTTCTATGCCACTTTCAATGAGATTAGAATGATGGACCCCGCGTGCGCACAATATCTTCTGGATATAGGTGTAGAGCATTGGACAAGAGCTCAATTTCCAGGCAAACGATATAATATCATGACGAGCAACTTAGCGGAGTCTTGGAATTCTGTGTTGCGTGAAGCTCGGGAGTTTCCTGTCATACCTTTGGTTGATTTCATCCGTAGCAAACTGACAGAGTGGTTTGCAGCTTGCAGGGATGTTGCGAATAGGAACAAAGGTTCAATCACACCAAAAGTTGCAGCTATACTAACAAAAAAGTTTGAGCTGAGCGGTGGTTACGAAGTGAGACCTATTGCGGAGGACGAATATGAAATACGTGACAAGAAGGGAGGTAGTTTCCACGCTAATCTGGCTAACAAATGTTGTAGCTGCTACGAATTCCATATGCTTTCAATTCCATGCTCACATGCTATTGCTTCTGCGATCAAGGCGCAAGTTAGCGTGGAGTCTTTGGTTTTGCCTGCATACACAGTGGGGGAACTAAAATCAGCGTATGCAAGAATTGTGCTACCTGTTTCGGACAACGGTGGTGTGATGGAAATGTTTAATGATTTTGACGAAATGCATTTGTGTCCTCCTATTACAAGGAGGCCACCAGGAAGGCCAAAGAAACAAAGGTTCTTTTCTAAAGGAGAAAAATTGGTAAGTGTAAAAAAAAATTCTAAAAATTGATGTGACCAAAAAGCTGATGATTTAATTACATTTCGAGATGAAACGCATGTGCAAGAGGACTTTGTGCAGCCGATGCAAGGGGTTGGGTCATAACAAAGCCACTTGCAAGGAGGCGATATAAAAAAAGTTGTAAGGAGTACTGATTGATGGGAATTTAGTGTGAGGAAGAGATGTTCGGAAAGGAGGTTAAAACATGGTGGGACAGAGAAACCTTATGTTAAAAGAGTAGTTCTACGTACCCCATCATGTAGGTGTGTAGAATTATGATTATCGCATTGTCAAAATAAATAAAAATTCCCTTCAATTGATGGCATGATATATAGAGTGTTCTGTTTGGTATGAATCACGTGCTACATGTAAAAAACAAAGTTGCCTTGCTATGTATGTGATTAAGTAGCCAATGAAATCTTTTGGAAGAGATACACTTCGAAACTTCTGCTACTTGGACATTTAGACATCGTGTTCGCACATTTGGTTTGCTACAAAAAAATGTTGTTCGAAACATATAACATTGAAATTGCAAGAACAGCTGAACTTTTACATAAAAAAACATGGATACCAAACTAGAATGCATGTTAAAACGTTAAGCGATATGAAAACATGAGTGAGAGGATTGAAAACATGATTTTGCAACGAAAAAGAAGTTACATAGAAAGTTACAAACCAGAATTAGTTAACCAAATAAACACAACGACATTACAGATTCAGATGGAGAAAACAAAAACAACATAACCACGTTTTGAATACAAATCTTACAAAATACTACAGCATCCATTCCTGTTCAACGACGCATCCAGCATCGTCTTCGTCTGTCCAACCTGCTTCTCCAATCCAACATACTTAGATCTAACCTGAGAGAGCTCCGCTTTCAGATCACTCAAACGAACCTTCAAATCCTCGACTTCTTCAACCAATCGTTCATTGGTCCATGAGAAAAGATGATATTTATCCTAACAAAACATCCATTAAAAGTAAAACATCTCGGAGATCATACCACTGCGGAAAAAAACTTTGAAAACTATCTAAAAAGGGTACCTCCTCTGAACCGTTTGGACAGCAATAGAAAAGCCTTCCAGGGTTTTTACCAGTACCAGATGTCTTAATAACCACTTCCTCTCCGCATCGACAGAATTTGAGAATACCCCTCGATTTTGGTCCTCTACGGCGACGCTAGCCTCCCACAGCTGAAAAAAAGTTAACAGTATACAAATTGGTGGATGAGAAAATCAATCAAATTACTAATGAACCTGGTTCAGAGGACGAGCTAGCGTTTGATAATTGCGACATCGTCGTCTCTCACGACCTCCTTCTCACGGCGACTAGGTCAAACAATTGATAGAAGGGGTATATATGTATGTAATGAATAAGACAGTGTACTTTATAAAGATGATATAGCACCGTCTTTATTTTGCTTGTGGTTTTCAAATGGGTTTGGGCCCTTTAGTGTTTGGGCAAGATTAATAGGGGTGCGGGTTTTTGACATAAAAATTTGTGGATGGTCAAAATCATTACATGGACGGCTAAACAAAAATATTATCAAAATTTAGCAGAAAATTAGCATCAAACTTACATTGGATGGCTAAATAAAAAATTAGTGTCAACAGTTAAACATTTTGTTAATCTCATTCCGCAGAAAATGTAAAAACTATTAAGTTTTTGTAGATGAAATAATAAAGCTGGAGATTAAACAGTGGAAGAACATGTTAGCAAAGGTAAACATAATTACTTGTCCATTAGAGAAGACATTCATACAACAAAAGACCCAAGCCAAAAAAAGTGAAAACAAGAGGACAACAGAAGCAGCATATATAAGAACAGAAAAAAACAAAAAGAAGGAGGAACTGGGTATTGCAGCTGCTAGAACAGGAATCAAAGGTTCCCAACGTGTGTCTCATATATCATTACTGCGATTCTTTTCGCCTCGACGTCCAACACATCAGGTGTAATGCATTTGCAAACATCAACACCTCCGACTGCATGAGCTTGAATTAGAAGAATTGCAGTTATACCAGAATCAAATGAGGTGTAGTTTTGGGGCAAGCTTCGTGGTCTTTCAATGATTAATGCCTTGAGATCTTTGGTGTTAACTTGTTTTCCAGCTTGCCTCAGCAGATAAGGAAACATCTGAGCAATATAGCGAAGTTCGTTGCAGATGATACCGTCACTCCTCAAAGAAGTGTTGCAGTCTAACAGTATGACCTGAGAAGCCGAGAAATCAACGCACACCCCAACCCAATGCTGTTTGTCGAAATTGAACGGGAAATAAAAACGATTAACCTCGTCGATTAGGCAATCAACAACAACACGGTCAACCAAGGTGGATGGGAATTGAAAGGTCTCTTTCTTAGATGACTTGGAGAACTTGGAGAAGGACTTGGCTAGTGAAGAAACAAACTTTGTGTCAAGAAAAGCTGAATTCTTGAATTGGATGTGATCAGGATGTGAAAGAAAGACAGAACGAGTGTGATGAGCAAGAACATCGACAACCTATTAAAATAATAAAATGGATAAATATGTGTTGCAAGGAGACTACGAAAGAAAAGAAAAACTAATTGGCAGGGCACAGTGATATTTTAGCAATACCTTGGCAGTCAAATGGAAGGATCTACCAACTATTGCAGCAATCTCTTTGCTCTGAAGAGTGAGGCCAAAAGCATCTATAGCGCTGTTATCCGACGCACAAGTGGCCGTAAGAAATATATTAGTATGCTAATAAAAACACCATAAACAAAAACATGCTAGGAAAAGACGAGTATCTTATAAAAGGGTTTCAAACTTCTCCGCAATAGCACTGATTTTTTCAGAGTAATCACTGCAGGGGTGGCTACATATTGCATTTAAATAAGCTTCCCAGGCACGAATCAGAAAACGTTTTTCACACACAAACTCGCCAACAAGACCCTTAGGGACAACTCTCGCTCGCTTGCTTCTCCTACAGGGCAGCACCTCTTCATCATTGACAATTGGAGACACTGGTGGATCCCCGTCAATAGGTTGAACCACATTGTCGACGTGTGTAACATCAGGGGTTTGGAGTTTTAGAGTCTCATGTGTAAGACCAAGCGAAAATGATGGGTCCGGAAAGGTGAGACCATTATCAACATTTGAATCGACCTGCATATAAGAAAAAACAAATAATCACACAACATGGAAATTATAATAATGCCAGTCAACTCTGACAACATTTCTTCCCAATATGTTAGCCAATTCTCGCAAGAAACAAGAACACATCTAACGGTTCATACAAGAATAAAATATCATAATCCTATGCTTTAGTATTGACAAAAAAATCCTATGCTTTAGTTCAGCGTACAGCCTACCAAGTTTATATCTTTTATTTTTTTTTATAAGTATGTGAATTATCATTAAAATGAGTCAAATTTGTACAGGTACAAAAGGGAAATAGATGAAGTTATTTGTTGCCAAAAAAAGATAAAAAACAACAAAGAACTTAAATGTTTGGGATAATAGTTACTCCAACAAGCTAACAGAATCAAAGCCAATGCCTCACTAGATTTTTAAATTTCCCGTCGCCTCTTCCGTGTGTGGATTGAGTTGCGGATAGTCCTGTCAATGTCCTTGAAGATGGTGAGAGAAGATGATGACCTGCTGTTATGTAACCTGCTAATGCGCTCAAACGACAGTTTCGAAACAGTGGCGTGAACAGCTAGGCGGCCAAGAGTAAGAGAGGAGGTCATGTCTTTGAGGTGGAGCCAATCCATGAGAGCAGTCCAGGTGTGGAACAGGAAAGGTCTATAGTCAAGACGTCTGACTACTTGTTTTCAAATCTGCTCACTGAAAGAGCACCTTAGAAATAGGTGATCTCTATCTTCATCATGACTACCACAGAAAAGACAAGACTTGTCTAAAATTGGTGACCACCTTACGAGAAGATTCAGTGTGGGAAGTCTGTCCCATTGGGCAACCCACATGTGAAACGCTTGACTGGGTATATGGCCACTAAACCAGATTACTGCTTCCCATTCCTTTTGATCACCACGAGTTCTTATAGAATTCCAGATTACTGCTTCCCATTCCTTTTGATCACCACGAGTTCTTATAGAATTCCAGGTTTGAGCAGCAGAAAAGGCAGAGAGAGATTTACCATCTGGATATAAGAGTTGGATATAAACATACTAATACGAACATACGATCTTAATTAGAACATCATTTTTGAATTTCTAAAACAAAAACTCTCAGCTCTGAACATTTTCATTTTTTTTTCTTCTCTTTTAGCTGTGAACATTTTCATATAACATAGATATTATATTTCTGAAATTTTTGAATTAGTTTATTTACAATGCTCAGTTTACGTATCCTTTTTTTTTGGTAGAAGCAATTTATGTATAATAGAATACTTCTGTATCCTTTATTTCGTTTGGTTATTTAATTATTTATATCTATATATGTAATTTAGTTTCATAATATTATAAACTATACGGTTTATTTAAAGTATGATGCTGTCTCTGATACAATATAACTAAACATATTGTGTTTATTAATGAGAGATGCTAGATATGTATGCAGTCAAGGATAGATCGTCATAGAAATAAAATATATTCACAAATATTTTAATATATCATCACAAGGAGTTCATTTTGTTCATAGATATGGATTTGTTTTAATGAATACATGTTTGTATGCTGTAGAAATCTGTCACTTATTCTTACAAATAAATGACTGAAAGATACCAGATAAAAACGGATAGTAGATTCAAAATGCTATTGGAGACCAGTAATCCTAATCTACAAGAGAACCATAAACCTCCTTTGAATACACATTCATATAAATTGATAAAGAGATCTGTTTGAACCGAGTTCGGTCGTGTATCAGTGAGGTGAGTGACTGGACTCGTCGGTGGGTTATTGCGAAGGTATGAACAATAATGAGCAAAGAAAGGAGCTTTCTTTATAATTGGGAAGTGAGTACAAAGAGAGTCCCCAGTGCGCGGAGAACTTGACCAGAGATAACGTTCGGACTAGTCGGTAATAACAAAGTAAGTAAGGTATGAAAACCCTAATATGAATCGCCGCCTAGTCAGCCTATTTTTCGGATCCTTTGCTTCGTGCTCCCCCTTCGCCTTTTATAGCTCAATCCTCCAACTTAAGTTTGACCTAAGTTGGTGTATGTTAATGGGCTTTTTCCTGACTCGACAGAATGACTTCCTTGCTCGTACGGACGCCACTCGGATATCACCCGATTGACCGTTAGTCATCAGTGATTCTTTCCTTATTGGGTCGAGTATGGTTTTCTTTAGGCCCTGAGGGGTGGGTACAACCCACCTCCTACAAGATCCACTGAATAGTTGTGAGAAAGTAGGGAATATTCATACCCCCCCCTCCCCATCCACAAAGGCTACGTGAGACGTCGTATAGATATTAGATATGGACGTGACGACATTTAAATATGGACCATTTATCTGAATACAATTTGTCCATTAATCTTAACCTTGCACGTTTCCCATATCTCTGCGTATGTGCATCTAAATATCTAAAAGCTAATAGCGTTGTCTTAAAGGCAAGTTCGCTAGAAATCACAGCCTGTTGTGCCCCCCCCCCACTCTCCCAACCCCCATGGCTCCAAATCGGCGATGGATAGGTCCGGTGAAATAGTGGCAGACCGTTCACCCATTCTTTGTGGGATCCATCAATTATGTCTAAATCATACTCTGTAGAAACAGTTTTCATTTAAAGTCTATGTTAGTTAACCTAAACAAAAATGATATGATTTATAACTTGCCTGCATAATTTTGAGTACTAAATTGCAGAACATCAGAATACTAATGTGTTGACACGATGCAATTAAGTTCATTCAGCAAAAGTTGTACTTAGAAGCTAAAAAACTAACAAGGTTGTTCGGACCATATCCTTAGGAACTAATAATTTAGTGGTCCTACTTATATTTCTCCTAACAATATAATACTATAAATTTCTCTAATAATATATTGCTTTAATAACAAAAATATATAATTCGTTAAATTAGATATTTTTCCCAAATGACATATTTTGAAAGTACAACATATATGTAGAGCCTTTATCTAATATATGGAATTTACATAATTAAATTTGAAATTACTATAATTGATTATAATTCATCATCCACGTATAAACAAGAAAAAGACAAAATTAATATGTTAACCTTATTACTACAAATCAAATAACCTATTCAATTTTAACTACTACATAAAGTATAAAAAAAGTATTCAATTAAAAAAAAAAATTATCAGATTTTTCTGGATTTTTGTCGGATCAACTGGTGTTGGTTCATGGGTTAATGACGAGTTTTTGAGTTTTACCGAATTTGCAATTATTAATTTTTCATTAAATTAAAATTTTATGGAAACATATCAGTCGGTAGAACCTCTAATTATATGTTATATGAAAAAAGTAAGCCTGATTTACCGATCAGATATGAAAATTCTGCTTATATAATTTATAGGTATATAATTTATATTAGTAGGCTTGCATATTCATTAATTTAATTCATTGCATCTATGACCTATCGAAAAAAATAATTTTACCAATCATAAATCTAATTTTGTTAATTGGTCTAAACCTATTGTATATTTCTAAACAAAATAAATAAATTATCTACATTAAAATTGTAGTAGTATTGATCATTACAAAACATATTAATCGAAATGGGTAACATAAATACAATGAATTTACTTTATAAAATAAATCCAATATATGAGAAGTTAAATCAATTTAAAAATATTGTAATATTTTCTGAGTTTTTACCGGATCAACCAGTGTTGGTTTCACGTAATGATGGGATTCTGGGTTTTATTAATTAATAATTATCTACACTAAAGTTGTAATAGTATTGATAATTACAAAACCTATAAATTAAAATGTATAGCATAAATGCAATGAATTTATTTTATACAATAAATAAAATATATGAGAAGTTAAATCAATTTTTAAAAAGAATTATAATGTTTTCTGAGTTTTGCCGGATCAACCAGTGTCAGTTTCACGGATTAATGGCGGAGTTTTGGGTTTTACTAAATTTTAATTAATAAATTTTCATTATATCTAAATTTTATGGAAACATATCAGCTGGGAGAACCTTTGATAGAATGGCACTTGAAGAACATATGCCAATTCGGGTCATATATGACCAACAAATTTTAAAATGCTCAATTATTTGTGAAATTCAGTTCAATTTGGTTTTTGTTTTCAATTTAGTACTTTTCGGTTCCGGCTTCAAATACATATATCCAAACCTATACACTATCTTATATAGAAATTCAATTGAAAAGTATTCATATATTTTTGAATACAAACCCGCACTTAGAACTGCGGGTTTTTTTGTTGGATCAACCAGTGTTGGTGCACGGGTTAATGACGGGTTTTTGAGTTTTACCGAATTTGTAATTATTAGGTTTTGATAAAATCCAAATGTTATGGAAACATATCAGTTGGTAGAACCTCTAATTGTATGTTATATGAAAAAAATCAAGTCAGATTTATTGGACCGCGGGTCCGGATCAGATATGAAAATTGTGCTTATATAATTTGTAGGTATATATTTTATACTGGTAGGCTTAAACTATGCATATCAATTAATTTAATTCATTGCTTATATGACCTATTGAGAAAGCCAATTCCACCAATCATAATTATAATTTTATTAATTGGTCTAAACCTATTGTATGTTTCTAAACATAATAAATAAATTATCTACATTAAAATTGTAATAGTATTGATTATTACAAAACCTATAAATTAAAATGTATAACATAAATACAATGAATTTATTTTATACGATAAATCAAATATATGAGAAGTTAAATAAATTTTTATAAAAGATTATAATATTTTCTGGGTTTTTTTAGATCAACCAGTATCAGTTTTACGGATTAATGGTGGGGTTTTGGGTTTTATAAAATTTTAATTAATAAATTTTTATTAAATCTAAATTTTATGGAAACATATCAGCTGGTAGAAACTTTTGATAGAATGGTACTTAGAGAACATAGGTCAATCTGGGTCATATACGACCAACATGTTTAAAAATATTCGATTATTTGTAAAATTCAGTTTAATTTTGGTTTCCGTTTTCAATTTGGTACGGTTCGGTTCCGGTTTTAAATACATATACCCAAAGAATTCATATATTTTCGAAAACAAATCCACCATTCTAAGCGCGGATCAAAATCTAGTTTCATACTTCGAGTAAGTCAATTTCATGTTAATCAGGATAATTGACGCATGTGTTTAAAATGGTGCTCGCCTTTTGCGCCATGGCGTAAGGCGAGGTCAGGCGAGGGGTCTATTGCCATGAACCTCCAAGGCGAGGGTATGGTTCCTAAGGCACTCACCATTGTGCGCTTTTACCTTAAATCTAGGGCACCAAAGGCGCTTGAAAGGTGCGCCTTATAGATTCCCATCAAAACATTATGTTTTGACCTAACTCAATTCATGTCCTATGTACGTGATCGTGACATATCCGCTTCTGTTACATATTCTAGGTGAAGAAGACGGCTAAGTGTAACCTAATTAACCCTAAATAATAGCTCGGCCCGGTTAAATATACTAAACCATGTGTATTTTCAATTTTTTTTAATGAACCAACATAATTAATAGACTAATAAACCAAGAAGAAACCAAGTATGAAGGTTTTTTTAACCAATTGAAACAATTTTCCAGAACTGAAAAGCATCCTAAAGGCGAGCGCTTTAATGCGTCATGGCTCAAGGCGCAAGGCTAGGAGCATATCGCCTTAGTGCGCCTAGCGCTTTTTAAAACACAGATTGACGCCATAATTCTGTAATATAGAATTGGATAATACCTTGAATAAACTTAGAAGTCGAAAAATAAGAGGATGTCACTGCCAATAATCAACTACGTTGCGTCATACTACTTCATCAATAATGAATCTAACTTTCATTAATGACTTATAGGTCTAGACTCTACGGCCCAATTCGATTCCTTAACTCAGAAATGTAGCTTTGTGAAATTGTTACGGTGTCTCAATCAGGGCCAGACCGCAGATTTCCAACGCACCGCAACATTCCTAATGGCTAGACGACGCCCGTAAGTGTGTGTGTGTGTGTGTGTCGCATGTTTGACACATTGTCTATCAGAAACATTTGTCCCAAGTGGTCGCTGTCGCTCTATGGAGACAAGACCCCACGGCCCATAATTATATTCACAATACAAACACAGAAGCCCATTCTACATCATCTTCTAGCCATCCAATCATAAACACGTTGAATTAATGTAAAAACTAAATAGAAGCTTTGCGTGGCGAAATCAAGAACGTACGTGCGTTAGGACAAGGCTGCAGATGTCACAAACTTAATGAACTGTTCTTATTATTATTGTACGTAACTTGTAAGTCCCTAGAGGAATCAAGGAATCAAACTTTTTGTGTGTGTATTTTTTTGTCTTTGTTAAATATGGTTTATTTGTTTATGTTTAGTACTACTAAATAGCTTTAAGGGTTATAAGGGCATCCGCAACGGGCATATTATCGGGTCCTTATAATTGGATCCTTCACTGTTTGGGTTTATTTAATTATTATCCGATCCAGTAAGTTGATGGATCGATACATAATTAAGGGGTTGAAGGGGCGAGTCTTTATCGACGTGGGCTTCTGTAATTGGCAGGCGAAAAGGTGTAGTTGGGTGTAGGGAAAAAAAAACCCTCAATTGCTCGAGTCATCTAAAAAAAAAAATCAAAGGCGATAAAAAAGGCGATTTCGTCTCCGGCGAGATTCGAGGTAAATCGACTCAATCTGTTGTTGATTTATGCTTTAGACTCTTGTGCATGTTGTTTCCTTCGCGTTTTCGAGATCAATCGGTTCGTTATTTCGGGTTTCGATGATTTAGGTTTCAATCCATTTGGGGGAAAACGAGTTTGTTGTTGATTTATGGTAGTAGACTCTTATGGATGTTGTTTTCTTCAAGTTTTCGAGATCAATCGGATCGTTAATTAGGGTTTCGAGGATTTGGGTTTCAATCGATTTAGGGGAATATGAGTTTGTTGTTGATTTATGGTAGTAGGCTCTCTTCCAGGTTGTTTTCTTCGGGTTTTGGAGATCAATCGGTTCATTTTTTTGGGTTTCGAGGATTTGAGTTTCAATCGATTTGGGGGAATATGAGTTTGTTGTTTCGGTTTGTGCTTGTTGATTCGGTTTGTGTTTATTGTTTCATTTTGTGCTTGTTGATTCGGTTTGTGTTTGTTGTTTCATTTTTTGTTTGTGGTTTGTGTTTGTTGTTTCGGTTTTTTAAAAGCTCTTGGGTTCTATCTATTAATATCTGAGTTTGTGGTTTGTGTTTGTTGTTTCGTTTGTGCTTGTTGTCTCGGTTTGTGCTTGTTGTTTCGTTAGAGTTGGGGTTTGTGTTTGAAATTTCGGTTTGTGTTTGTGGTTTGTGTCTGCTCTAAATTTATATTTTTGTTTCAACATTTTCAGGTAAAAAGATGGGTCAGGATTACAGTTACAGTCAGCCCTCTTCGTCTGGTGAGGAGTATGACTTCGGGTATGGGTGCCTTCTTCAGGGACAAGCTGATGGTTGCCCTGACGAAGCTGAGAGTAGCTACAACGGCTTACAACCTGAATGCGATGATGGAATCCCTCGGATATGCTACTGTGGGGCTGATCCAGTTGTTCACACGGCTTACACTGCAAAAAATCCAGGGAGGAGGTACTTCTCGTGTGAGAACGTCGACGATGGTGATTGCCATCTGTGGAAGTGGGTAGATGAGGCGGTTCTGGAGGAGTTGGACGACATTCAGAGGCAAGTAAGGTTGCTGAAAGATCACAGTTACGAGATGACGCAGAAGGTGCTCAAGGTGGAGAAGACTACATCTGACATGGCTAAGAAGCAATCTGTGGTTACAAATGGGTTGGTGTTGGGGGTTTGCGTGCTCGGAACTCTTGTAGTT
This sequence comes from Eruca vesicaria subsp. sativa, assembly GCA_932364175.1. Taxonomy (NCBI): domain Eukaryota; kingdom Viridiplantae; phylum Streptophyta; class Magnoliopsida; order Brassicales; family Brassicaceae; genus Eruca; species Eruca vesicaria. Next base: position 207,737 of record CAKOAT010506265.1, read on the forward strand.
TGTTTAGGATTGGTGGTCTCAGCTCAGGCGTGGTTAGTTTCTCTGCGTTTTCTGCTTTGTTTTCTATTCTGCGTATAAGTAAAATTGTCTCTGATATCCATTTGTGTCATCAGGTTTGATGGTGGTAGCAACACCAGTCTCTGACCTCGACATAGTTCTCAAGGTACTTTTTACCTTCCTCTTCTAATTATAACTTGTTTGAAACATAAACTGTGGAAAAATAAATTTAGAACTTTTAAAATTTTAACATTAAAACTAGTTAACTATAAAATTTAAACTTTAAATCTTTTTAACATTCCAAGTGTTGAAGTTTAGTATACAATTATTTGTGGTTAACTTGAAAACGTTAAAACATTCAAACATTCAAACATTCAAACATGTAAAACTTTTATAAAACCATAAATGCTCGTGAGCTGCTTTTAACCTTCTAACGCTTTTGAGTTGATAGGTTTTTTAATGTTGGTTAGTTTAATATATAGTGAATTAACTTCTGCTAAAGCAAGTGCATTACTTGCTACCTTCCCAACTCTTTTGAGTTGATAGGTTTAAATGTAAGTTAGGTGTAGCTCCCTTACTTAAGCCTCTGTGTTGCTTGTTAGAGCGACACAAAGCATTCACAACCATGGATACAACTACAAATTTCACTAACCTACTCAATAGCCAAACCATATTTAATCTTGACCCTCCGGAGGTTGATGAGCCTGAACCTCCCTTCAAGGAGAGGAGGCACTGGTCTCCAACAGAGGATATCATCCTCATTGGGGCTTGGCTTAACACAAGCAAAGACCCAGTCGTGGGCAACCAGCAGAAGGCCACCAGGTTTTGGAAGAGGATTCAAGACTATTACAACGCCAGCCCTCTCCTCGTCGGGACAACACCCAGAGAGATCGTGAGCTGCAAGCAGAGATGGGGACGGATAAATGATCAGGTCTGCAAGTTCGCAGGCTCCTATGAAGCGGCTCTAAGGGACCAGAGAAGTGGACAGAACGATGATAATGTGGTGACCGCAGCCCTAAAGCTCTATGAAAATGACTACAACGGCAAGTTTACTCTTGAACATGCCTGGAGGGAGCTCAGGCATGATAGTAAATGGTGCTCCTCAGTAAAGGCTAAGGACACCGTCAAGGACAAGCGCAAACAAGTTCCGGAGGTTGCTGAACAGGGAGAGTCTTCTGCTGGTAGACCCGTTGGCGTGAAGGCTGCTAAAGCAGCTATTAAAAAGAAGAAAAATGGTAAAGAAGAGGATTTGTCTAAGTTACAGGTTCTGTTCGAACTCAAAGAAAGAGTCTCAAAGCAGAAATTGCTTGACCGTCTGCTAGCCAAGCCTGAGCCACTCTGTGAGATGGAAACATCTCTCAAGCTCAAGCTTATGTCTGAGATGTTGTGATGTGTTATGTTTGCAGGTTATTCTCTTGTGTTATACGTATGCTAGTAGGTTTGATGCTAAAATACTATACGTATGCTAGTAGGTTTGATGCTAATTATTATACGTATGGTAGTAGGTTCTATCTTGTGTTATACGTATACTGATACATATGTGTCTTGTCTGTTGCAGGTTCAGCACATGTGAAATATGTTGTTTGCTTCTATTGGTTCACGGATGCATTGGAGAAGGGCAATTGTTTTCCTCTGTAGGACCAATGAAACAGGTCACGGGTGCATTGTGAGATGCGCAAGTGGTTTGCTCACGGGTTCTTCTGTTTCACTTGCCTTCTATATATGCTTTAGTATCTTTGTTTCCTTTTATTCACAACTCTTTGTAATTTGTAACCTTTCAAACTTCTGAAATGTACTCCTATCTCCAAAACTTTGTAATCGGATATTATTAAGTCTTTGTTTCCTTTACTTCACAAGACCAAGGCAGTTTGTGTTTCAAGTCTTTTGTTTTGCAAGTTTCTGAATCATCTTTTATTAAGGCGAGAGCAGGTATCATCACCTTCTATATATGCTTTACTAGTGTTGTTTCTTTATAGCTTGATTTAGTGTTGTTTCTTTCTAGTCAAAAAGATTACAAACATGATATATAGTTTAAAGAAGATAATAAAAAGTGACCCATCTAATAGTCAATTCATATCATTTTAGATATGTATTTAAAATGATTTATAACCAAATTTTAATCAATGTGTACCAAGTAGTAATTCGAATTGCATCAATATTTCTGTATACAGTTGCTCGTTTGATGATTTTTGTTTTTTTCTGTATTTAGAGAATATAGTGAATATATGTTTTATAGTTTATAAGAATATGAGTTTAAGAATAAATTTAGTGAAACCCAATAAAGATTACCTCTAAATTTAGTGAAACCCAATAAAGATTACCTCTATAAAATTAAAACTAAAATACTTACGTTATAGATTAATAGCATTTCAAATACTTTTATTGTTATTTCACTTAGTTTTTGACTTAATTTTCTAAATATAACAAGGTAAATATTTTGTTTCAGCGAGGGATAAGTAAAATGTCATCCTCTTCATCCGATGAACTAGAACAGAGATTGGACGACGTTCTCGACAATGTCTTAGAAGAAACATTCGAGAGGATGGTTGAGTCCCAATCCAATAAGCAAAGAAAACGTGCTTATGTAGAACGAAACCGCGAAGAAGGAGACAAACGTTTATGGCATGACTACTTCAGCGACAATCCGACATTTCCGACATATCTATTCAGACGCCGTTTCCGCATGAACAAGGATTTATTCTTGCGTATTGTTCATCGCCTCTCAGAAAACGTTCCTTTCTTTCAACAAAGAAGAGATGCAACTGGTAGGTTAGGACTTTCTCCACTACAAAAATGTACTGCCGCAATTCGTCTACTTGCTTATGGTTCGGCGGCTGATACGGTTGACGAATATCTCCGACTAGCTGAATCCACGGCTCTTTCATGTTTACACAATTTCACTGAGGCAATAATACTTTTATTTGGAGATGAGTATCTACGCAGACCCACAGCTGAGGATCTCCAACGACTACTCGATGTTGGAGAGATGCGCGGGTTTCCTGGAATGATAGGAAGCATAGACTGTATGCATTGGGAGTGGAAGAATTGCCCAACCGCTTGGAAAGGACAATATACCCGAGGATCAGGAAAACCGACAATTGTACTAGAGGCTGTAGCTTCTCACGATCTTTGGATATGGCACGCTTTTTTTGGCCCTCCAGGTACTTTAAACGATATTAATGTCCTCGATCGGTCTCCGGTTTTTGATGATATTATACATGGTCGAGCTCCACGGGTACAGTACATGGTCAACGGACACATGTATAATTTGGCGTACTACCTTACTGACGGTATTTATCCCAAATGGTCAACATTTATCCAATCTATCTCACTCCCTCAAGGTGATAAAGCAGAGTTATTTGCTAAAGTTCAAGAATCGACCAGAAAAGATGTGGAACGCGCTTTTGGAGTATTGCAAGCTCGATTTGCGATCGTCAAAAACCCAGCTCTTTCATGGGAAAAGGAAAAGGTTGGCCACATTATGAGAGCATGTATCATATTGCACAATATGATTGTCGAAAATGAACGACATTGTCACACTCAGTACGATACATCTGATTTTGAAGAAGGGGAGTCCTCCAGAAGTTCACAGGTGGATATGTCTTATACTACCGAGCGGTCTAATCTCAGTAATGTGCTTCAAGCGCGGAATAGTCTTCGCGATCGGCGTATTCATGAACAATTAAAAAACGATTTGATCGAAAACGTTTGGATCAAATTTCGTGATCAAGTTTAATTACAATTTGTATCTTTTTCTTTAATCATGCAATTAAAATAAATCTTTCATGTTTATAATTTGTATCTTTTTCTTTAATTATGCAATTAAAATAAATCATAAAATGAATCTTAATTTCAAATATTTCACTTTTTTTTTTAAGGACCCCAAATGGAGTCCACCATTAGAAAGAACTTTATGTTATGAATCCTTAACTATTTAAAAAAAAAAAAAAAAAAAAAAAAACAAAAAGGGGGTTAAGGATCCCAAATAGGGATCCACCATTGAGGATGCCCTAATTAGTCTAAATCCGCAAGACCGGTCACTATAGTCTATAAGTCTGTATGTTCATTTTGAAACTCCAGTAGAAAAAAATATCTAAACATCGAATTAAACATGAATATCCTCTATACGCAGCTCAACAAATTATTCATTTTCTAAAAAAAAGGAAGACAAGAAGGACAGAGGATGAGCATAAGGTCACCAGCGTTGCATGTTTTTTTTTTGTTTGTCGACACCATCGTTGCATGTTAATCGTCAGAAGGGTAAACATTATCTCAATTTAATAGGTCAATAAGTACGTACTCAAACAAGTTAACAATAAATAAAATAACATTAATTTGTCATTATGGGTACATGAGGTCGCACGTGGTTGCTTTGGGATCACCGTCGTCACGTGATTCAAGAAAGCTAAATGAAGAGAAAAACAAGGAATTGTTGAAGGAAGCACGATGATAATATTCGCGTGTGTACAATTAAACGAATAATCAGAGATTTTTGTTTCACAGAAAGAGAATAAAAGAAAGTAGAACCACTACGAAAGCCTCTGATCAGGCTCTGACTGAGCAAGAGGGTTTTCTGAGTAGATGATTGCACAGTACAAGACTGAACCATGACAGGCTGGGTCCACCAACCACCGTCACAGTCACTCTACACTCGTTTTCCTCACTAAAATCACTTATATTATTTTTGTTCTCTTCTATTTTGATTTCAAATATATTTTTTAGTCTGTTTAGTTGTTTTTCCTGGTAAAAATCTATTTAGCTCTATCCCATAGTGTTTCCTAATATTGCAACAATTACTCATATCACATTAATTGTGTTGGGAAACAAACTATAAACTTTATAATATATAAGCGTACGTTACTGATTTTAATCAAATCGTTATGCAAATGGACTTCACGCCTACTTGCAATTTATAACTTTTTTTTTTTTAGCAACTATAACGTTTTGTTTTACAACCAAAAAGAAAGTTAGATTGGGGTCTATGAAAGTGAACCTTCTGACAGAAGTTGCCAGTTGTCGGTAGTAAGATAAAAAAACATATATTAAATTGAATATAAACAATTTATCTCTGTTGGCTCCTCCTCTCGTTTGGTGACATTTTGTTTTGGAAGTGAATGTCCAGTAAAGTCGAACCCTCTAATTCAACATTCGTACCAAAAAAGTCGAACCCTCTAGTAACAAATGCTACATTTTTTTCAATGAAGCAAATGGTAAATTTGTTTTGGAAAGCAAATGCTAAAAAAATATAAAGCAAATGCTAGAATATTGCAAACGGAGTAACATAATACTCTCTGGGTAATATAGTGTTAACGATAGATGTTGTAACTTGTAACCTAACTAAAACATAAGAGCAACCACATCAATGAACTTCTGTGAACCCCTTCTTTTTATTTATTTTATTATTATTATTTTTTTCGTTTAAGTTTAAAATAAAAAAATAAAAATTTCGGATCAATCAATGACTGACACATGGTGAACACGAGTTCATAGAGGTTCATCGAAATGAACTTTTGAGAGAGGTTCATTAGAATTTAATTTTAATATTAATTTTTTTTTTTTGGTTTACGTGTGAACCTCCCCCCGTCATCCCTTGATGGTGTGAGACAGAAGGTGATGGGCCTAGGAGAGGAGAATGTCCAGAGAAAAGGTAAACAAGATGATAAAAAAGAAGGCCCAAAGAGTACTCGTGAAGCACACATCACAACGGTCGTGAGAGGATCTACGACTAGTCTTGGTACGGAAAGGAGGAGGCTGAACACGACAAAGCCAGCTACTCTGGTCAAGAACAGATTTGATACCCTCTTATCCTTAAACGATGACTAGGCTCCTTGACAGCTATGATGTTGATAAGATCTAGAGTGTTCCATAGTCTACTATAAAAGACTCATGTAAACCATTGTAAACGTTAAGCTGAAATAATATTCATTCAGATTCCTGTCTCTTATTATCATCTTCTTTATGGTATCAGAGCCATAGAAACCTTAACAGGTTCATCTATGGCGGATCCACTTAACCCTTACCTGTTTCACAGCAACCTTCATGTCCTAAGTTCTGTTACTTTAAAGCTCAGTAATAGCAATTACTTGCTATGGAAGACACAGTTTGAGTCTCTTCTTTCTAGTCAGAAGCTTCTGGGGTTTGTCAATGGTGCTACGGTGGCTCCGGAACAGACGCTTCAGGCGGTGCGAGACGATGTCCCTGTTCAAGAACCTAATCCTCAATATGAACAATGGTTTTGTGCTGATCAACTTGTGCGATCATGGATCTTTGGAACACTCTCTGAAGAAGTTCTTGGTACGGTTCACACGCTTCAGACGTCCAGAGAGGTGTGGTTATCTCTTGCTGAGAACTACAACAAGAGTTCTCTGTCTCGTGAGTTCTCCTTAAGATGCAGTCTGCAACTTTTGACCAAAAAGGAGAAAACTTTAGCTGTCTACTCTCGTGAGTTTAAGGCGATCTGTGACTCACTGAGTGCTATAGGCAAGACGGTGGACGAGTCAATGAAGATCTTCGGCTTCTTGAATGGTCTGAGCAGGGAATATGACCCTATTACGACGGTAATCCAAAGTTCTCTCTCACGATTACCATCTCCTACGTTTAATGATGTGGTCTCAGAGGTCAGAGGTTTTGATGCAAAGTTGAAGTCTTACGCTGATACAACATCCAGTAATCCTCACATGGCTTATAGCTCTCAGACTCAGCCTGGCCGTCAAAACTTCCGACCTGCAACACCAACGTACAATCCATCGCAGAGAGGAAGAGGTCGCTCAGGTGGTTACAGAGGCAGAGGGGGTTACAACTCTCGTGGTTGTGGCTTCTCTCAACATCAGAATACCAACACTGGTGGTGCTCGTCCTACGTGTCAGATATGTGGCTGCATAGGTCATACGGAGTTGAAGTGTTACAACAGGTTTGATAACAACTACCAACCTCCAGAGGCTAACTCTTCTATGCGTATTGCTGATGAGTCAGGGGGAGAATGGTATCCAGACTCTAGAGCAACAGACCATATCACGTCATCCACGGCTCATCTGCAAACAGCACATCCTTATGGTGGCGATGAGGCAGTCATGGTTGGGGATGGAGCGTACTTACCTATCACGCATGTTGGATCCACTACGATCTCTTCTCAAAGAGGTAATCTCTCTCTTAATGATGTGTTGGTTTGCCCTACTATTACCAAATCTCTGATGTCTGTGTCAAAACTCTGTGATGACTATCCTTGTGGAGTGTTTTTTGGAGTATGTGTATGGGCCTCGCAGTAGAGGACTTTACGTGTTGAAGGATTCGCAGGTTGAAGTTCACTTCTCTAACCGTCACACCACAGCTACTGAAGATGTGTGGCATCAACGTTTAGGACACTCCAACTCCAGGATTCTTCAACTACTCCAAAGCAACAAGGATATCATCATTAATAAGAGCAGAAGAACCTCCATTTGTGAGCCTTGTCAGATGGGGAAGAGCTGTCATCTGCAGTTTTTTGATTCTCAGTCTTTAGTTTCTGGTCCCTTAGAGAGGATACATTGTGATCTCTGGGGGCCTTCTCCTGTATTATCTAATCAAGGGTTCCGTTTCTATGCAATCTTTATTGATGAATATACAAGGTTCTCTTGGTTATTTCCCCTTAAACAAAAGTCAGAGTTCTTTGAGGTCTTTGTGGCATTTCAGAAGCAAGTAGAAAACCGTTTCTCTGTTAAGATAAAACAGTTCCAGAGTGATGGCGGAGAAGAATTTCTAAATCTACAAATGAAGAAACACTTGCTTCACTGTGGGATTGAACACAAAGTGTCTTGCCCTTATACTCCTGAACAGAATGGCCTAGCTGAAAGGAAGCACAGGCACATCATAGAGCTTTCCCTCTCCATGATGTTCCACAGTCATATGCCCCTTCAATTTTGGGTTGATATCTTCTTCTCGGCGTGTCACATAATCAATATGCTCCCTTCTCCTGCTTCTAAGAGTCCTCATGAACGGTTGTATGGTCAGAAACCAGAGTACACAGAGGTGAGGGTAATTGGTTCTGCGGTATATCCCTGTCTGAGACAAGTTACAAGTCATAAGCTAGAGCCAAGGTCATTGCAGTGTGTGTTCCTTGGGTATTCTTCTCAATACAAGGGTTATAGATGTCTGCATCCACCTACTGGTAAGGTATATATAACGAGACATGCAGTGTTTGATGAGGAGTGCTTTCCATTTAAAGATAGCTATAAGGAGTGTGTCCCACGATATGAGACTCCTATCCTTCGAGCTTGGCAGAAGATGACTACATTTGTTCAAGAAGAAAGTGAAGGCCAGATTTCCAGAGCCTTACCTCTTCTTAACAATGGACCACCTACTTTGGTTCCTGCTGAGCAGCATCAAGGTAATGAGACTCCTCCAGTAATTGTTGAGCCAGATCAGGAAGCTGCACAAGTTGTTCCTCAACAAGAAGCTGCAGCAAATACTCATCCGATACAGACAAGGGGAAAGGCTGGTATACATAAGCCAAACACTCGATATGCGTTGTTGGCTCCTAAATACTCCATCAAAGAACCGAAGAACATCACTGAAGCAATGCAGCATCCGGGTTGGAATGGTGCAGTATTAGATGAGATCAACAAAGTGCACATGCTTCACACATGGGACTTAGTTCCAGCACCAGCAGGGGTTAATGTTTTGACAAGTAGATGGGTCTTTACGGTCAAACTTAAACCTGATGGTACTGTGGAGAAACTAAAAGCACGGCTGGTTGCAAGAGGTAATCACCAGGAGGAAGGACTTGACTACCTGGAAACATTCAGTCCAGTTGTTCGAACAGCTACTATCAGGATGGTTCTGCAAGTGGCAATTGTGAAGGGTTGGTCTATCAAGCAGTTGGATGTGTCGAGTGCATTTTTACATGGGGAATTGCAGGAACCGGTATACATGTATCAACCTGCAGGTTTTGTTGATCCAAAGAAACCTGATCATGTATGTCGTCTAACTAAAGCTCTTTATGGACTCAAGCAGGCACCAAGAGCATGGTTTGATACTTTTAGCAATTTTTTGCTTGATTTTGGTTTCTCCTGCAGCAAGTCAGATCTGTCCTTGTTTACGTTACATCATCAAAACCAAACCCTGGTGTTACTGCTCTATGTAGATGACATCCTTGTCACATGAAACTCTGATCAGCTGACAAATGAGCTACTAGAAGCATTAAGCAGACGATTTTCTATGACGAATTTGGGAACACCAAAGTACTTCTTGGGGATAGAAATGAAAGCTCACAGTGGAGGTATGTTCCTGCATCAGAAGGCTTACACAAAGGACATATTGTATCAAGCTTCAATGCTTGATTGCAATCCCATGCCGACTCCTCTGCCTCAGCGGATAGACAAAGTCAACACTGATCCATTCCCTGAACCTACATATTTTCGGAGCCTTGCAGGTAAACTGCAATATTTGACAATCACTAGACCTGATGTTCAGTTTGCAGTTAATTTTGTGTGTCAGAGAATGCATCTTCCCAACATGACAGACTTCGGATTGTTGAAGAGGATATTGAGATATCTGAAGGGCACTATGAGTATGGGTATGAATGTGATGAAGAATTCAAGTCTGGTTCTGTCTGCGTATTGTGATAGTGACTGGGCTGGTTGTAGAGAGACAAGACGATCAACAACTGGCTTTTGTACTCTGCTTGGACCGAACCTCATCTCCTGGTCTGCTAAAAGACAGGAAACGGTATCAAGATCTTCCACAGAGGCAGAATATCGAGCTCTTACATCAACTGCTCAGGAGGTCACTTGGCTGTCTTATCTTCTGAGAGATCTGCGAGTGTCACAAGCTGAACCGACAAAGCTTCATTGTGATAACTTGTCTGCGGTATACCTTAGCACCAACCCTGCAATGCATAGTCGGTCTAAGCACTTTGACACTGACTATCATTACATACGGGAACAGGTAGCTCTTGGTGTAATTGAGACACAACACATTCCTGCAAAGCTGCAACTTGCAGATATCTTTACTAAACCTCTGTCTCGGAAGGTATTCTTTGAATTGAGACACAAACTTGGTGTACAAGTTCCACTGTACACAAGTTTGCGGGGGAATGTGAGACAGAAGGTGATGGGCCTAGGAGAGGAGAAGGCCCAGAGAAAAGGTAAACAAGATGATAAAGAAGAAGGCCCAAAGTGTACTCGTGAAGCACACATCACAACGGTCGTGAGAGGATCTACGACTAGTCTTGGTACGGAAAGGAGGAGGCTGAACACGACAAAGCCAGCTACTCTAGTCAAGAACAGATTTGATACCCTCTTATCCTTAAACGATGACTAGGCTCTTTGACAGCTATGATGTTGATAAGATCTAGTGTTCCATAGTCTACTATAAAAGACTCATGTAAACCATTGTAAACGTTAAGCTGAAATAATATTCATTCAGATTCCTGTCTCTTATTATCATCTTCTTTAGATGGAAGTGCTCTAATCACGCTCCTATACTTTCTCATATACTGTATATTAAAAGTAGATAATCAAGAGATATGTGTTAAAAGAAAAGATAGCAAGAGATTATCCTATAATTAGTCTATAACTATAAGCCTGAAAATATAACATTACATGTTCTGGAAATTTATCGAAGTTGATTTCCTAGTGGAGTACCAACTAATACTTATCAGCACAAAAGTTTTTTGAAGAACAATTATTTCATTGTGAAGAATTATCCAACACAGCTCTCATTTTTCTTTTTTACATTCTGCATCGCTTCGTCTTCCTTAATGTACTTTAACTAAAAAATGCTTATTTCATCTTAAGGCATGTGAAGATGAGAACAGTCTTCACATGGAGCCACGTGCCTTGTTTCTTCACTGGTATATATTTACTGTTCTAATATAATATTTTTTAGCTTCAGAACTTTTGTGTGGATAGGCCAATAATTGAGATTGTCGGCTCGTCGCAATTCACCAATTTTTCGTCCGAAGAACTCCTTTGACACATAGAAATACTATTGGTTAATAATAGACTAACCCAGTCAGACTAGACTAGTCTATTATAGAACGTTTGATGTATTATATTTAGAGCTTAAAAGCATTTGTCGTAAACTCTTGTTAGTATAAACTACCGTTCATTCCAACCTAAAAAAATTCAACAAAGATGCATTTCACCATCCGGTTTTTGGTTCACATCAAGGTTTGTAACCAAATTGGTGCGCAAGTGTCTAATCAAATCTTGGAATGTATGTAAGTAAGATTTGCTATCTCGCTCGCCATCCGGTTATATTTGATATGTCTAATACGAGATCAAAAGATGAAATCAAAGCACTAGTTTCTTGTCGATAAGGCTGAAAGCTTTGACCATGTTGCAAAAGCCCTTCAACTGCCTACTTTAGAGTGAGATTCGAAGATATGTTCTTGTTGGAATTAATATGTTTTGGTTGTATATACTCATATTTATGTACTAATGTGTATCCTAAAATCTTATTCAATATTTTTACTCTTAGTATAGAACAAAAGGGATATATCTACCCGCAAGAGTTAGGATGACTGGTGGTGCAACATGGAAATTGAGCACAAGATAAATGTGCATATGTATGATTTATTTTTAGCCGAATATGATAACAATATTCACAAGTTCACAACAATTGGTCCCTCTTTTTATATCATGCATGTGTCGTATACATACGAGTTATTATATAATTGAAAATAAACGAATAAATATAGGATCAAGGAGCACTGCTTGAAAGATACACATGAAGAAAAATGATAGGAAAATTATACACAAAAGAAGACTACGAATTTATAGAACCAAAGTCCAACGCAGTTCGGATCGTTGGTAGACTCATCTCCTTGATTATCTCCAACTATTCTCCCATATCCCCATTACATAACTGTTATTATTCCATACTCATAAAATAGTAGAAAAATTCATCACTGGTAGATCAAATAAAAAAATATTAGCAAAGCTGTATATTCATACAAAGCACTATTTTAATTTTCTTGATTTAGTAGGTTTTGTAGAGCAGGGAAGAGCATACACCGGATCCATCTGAACTTTTTATAAAAAAAAATTGTAAACTAAAAGAGAAAATATCATTTCATTCATATATTTAAGCTTCCTTGTTTTCCATTTCATACTCTAATCTATAAGTATAGCAAGGAGTCATTACTCACTATGAAAGAGATGTAAACCATAGTTGCTTTCTGCTGGGAAAAAAAAAGTTGCTTTCTTACATCAACCATGAAAAAATCGACCCATTTATTTATCTACTAATATCATCGAGCAAAGCGGGATTTTACATACTCTTAAAATTAATTATGGTTGTATTTCGTATAAATATGCACTATTTTAGTTTTGATAATCAATCCGCGCAAAATAATATTTATGTAAATAGCACATGCATGTCCAAAGAAAATGTAGACAGATTTATTAAAGTCGATAAATAAAATTAAAAAGTGATGGGGTCAGCTCAGTCTCGGTGCATGTTAACTCGATGCACGTTCTCGACCACTTCACTCTCTCTCTATTAAAGACCTAAACCAGTGACCACTTTGTGTGTGAGCACGTCTGAGTTGAAGTACGAGTCCTAGCGTGTGTGTGAAGAGTAATAATGGACTTCTACGGCTTATCTTCACCAGACATGCTACCTATTGACGACCTTCTAGACTTCTCCAACGACGAAATCTTCTCCTCTTCCTCCACCATCGTTTCCTCCACTACTTCTTCCGCCGCATCTTCTTCAGAAAACCCTTTTAACTTCCCCTCACCGGTCTCCACTTCCTTCCACACTTCTCCTCCTCTCACCAATTTCGCCCATGATCTATGCGTTCCCGTAAGTTCAAAGTTCAATTCCACTGCGTCTAATTTTTTTGTATTTGTCAAAGTCTGGTCCTAAGATTTACAAGACCTAAAACAGTTACGGACTAACTATTCAATGATCCATACATATATATAAATTTTCTTTTGTCAAATATATATATTTAGTCCTAATCCAGTGATTTCACCACTAAAGTTTTGAAGAAAAAGTAAATGTTTCTATGTATATGACGCCCTCTGTTTTGTCAACTTAAGGTTCTTTTATTTTCTTAATTTTCTTCTTTCTTTTTTTCTCAGAGTGACGATGCAGCTCATTTGGAATGGTTATCACGATTCGTGGACGACTCTTTCTCCGATTATCCATCGAACCCACTAACCATGACCGTGAGGCCTGAGATGTCATTCACCGGAAAACCAAGAAACCGTCGATCAAGAGCCCCAGCACCTTCCGTTGCCGGGGCCTGGACACCGACGCCAGAATCAGAGCTTTGTCACTCCGTCGCAAAACGTAAGCCCAACAAGAAACTCGAAGCGACGGATGGAGGTGGAGTGAGGAAGTGCACGCACTGCGCGTCAGAGAAAACGCCTCAGTGGAGGACGGGACCGCTCGGGCCTAAAACGCTTTGCAACGCCTGTGGAGTTCGTTTCAAGTCAGGGAGGCTTGTGCCGGAGTATAGACCTGCGTCGAGTCCGACGTTCGTGTTGACTCAGCATTCGAACTCTCACCGGAAAGTTATGGAACTTAGGCGACAGAAGGAACAACTTGAATCGGCCGTCCAGTTTCCGGCGTTTCAGCCGCAATGATTTGCGTTTGCGTTTGGGGTTTTGGAGTTACGAGTTTGGTGAGTGTCGTAATCGTAACGGCGATGATCACGTGACAGAGGGTATTAGTATAAATCAAATTTCTGCTAATCACGTTATTAATTTTATTAGTAGTTTTCACTTACATTTCTTTTCCTTTTAATTGGTTTACGTTTTACTCCTTAAGTTATATAGTTACATTATTTATGGGCCGCATTTAATTTTCTCCCTTTCAGTTATAAAAGCCTCCCAACTACCACAATTGACGCTGCTTTATGTGACTTGCGATTCAAATTATATCATACATGTTGCTTCTTCATACATGCATGGATGCTTAAGAAGTTGATTACACACTCGCGAGGCCATTCGTTTTAGTGCTTTCTTAAAGAAACTTATCATAGTCAAATGACACTCAAGTTGATTTGTTTAGGTTGTAAAATTAAGCTTCATGTCTGTCAAGGGACTGTAAGAGACACTCGTGTAAAGAAAAACAAAAAAAAATTGCTATGTCGAGACACTACTCAAAGAGAAACAACAGAACTCAAGAACATGAATACAATCTGACTAAACTGAAAAATACTAAACGGTAAAAAAGTGAATGCGCATTGCTTGCTTGTTTCCTTCATTTGCTCTTCTTGACAAAGTAGAGCTTGCCCATGACACGAAGTGATGAAGAACATCAACAAAAGCAATGAAACCAATGCTCATAATTAATACGCACAGCATTTATAGAAATCTAAGTTCACATTATTTTGGAAAAAAATGTGGGCTAAAAATTATTGAGATTTAAATTGTACTTTCATATATTCAATTTAGAGTTCAATTTATAAGAAATTGCACTTTCATAAATTTTGTTCTCTCTCTGTAGACTTGTTGATAAGAAACAACTTGTTATGGAAAACCTATTCAAGCTTGAGGCCAAGCCCATGTTTTTCTATTTCCATTTCATGAGGCAGCCTATTTTACTACTTAAAAATTAGTCACGCTCCACAATGAAAACTTTTATTTTCTACTATTGATCATCCCAACAAAAGTTTGTTTCTCCACACGGATTTTATTAAAAGGAACTCCAGGTGAATACAAATCCCTAGTTAACTACAAAATTTTGAGTTTTAAAGAGAGGAAAATTAACCAAGAAAGAGAGGTGAGTCATGAATGAAGCTTCGCGAGACATACGTACATGTAAGTACGTATATCAGTTAAAGCATTACTAGTATTATTTTACATAGATCGTGACTACGATTTACCAGATCGAGACGCAGACATATAGTACGTACTGAGTTTGACCAAAAAAAATATAAATAAATGTAAGATATTGTAAAAATTGTCAAATTAACATAAAATAAGTACTGCTTGGCATATATCGGCCATTCTGCATTCTAGTTTAACGATTTATTGTTTTATTTATAAATTATTTCTAGTTTAATTACATCAATTACTATTGTTTATAATTGAGTGCTAACGGACCTACTTTTAAAGACTTTTATGAGATTAAATAAGTGTTGGATGATTTGGAGACGAATGTTATTTTCCCTCTTGGTAATCCTGCACCGTTTAAGAAGATGGGAGTGAAGCCACCGAGTGGGATTCTATTGCATGACCACCTGGCTGTGGAAAGACTCAGTTGACCAATGCCATAGCCAATGAAGTTGGTCTTCCCTTTCATCAGATTTCAGCTACAGAAGTCGTTTCCGAAGAGAATATTAGAGAGCTCTTCTCTAAAGCATACATGACTGATGCGATTGGATCAAAG
Source organism: Eruca vesicaria subsp. sativa (assembly GCA_932364175.1). Classification (NCBI taxonomy): domain Eukaryota; kingdom Viridiplantae; phylum Streptophyta; class Magnoliopsida; order Brassicales; family Brassicaceae; genus Eruca; species Eruca vesicaria. The sequence goes on from CAKOAT010506265.1 coordinate 223,058, forward strand.
AGAAAGAGAGAGAACCAGCAAAGGGATGAGATGGAGAAGCCGAAACTAACTCAATTATTGACTTGTATGGATGGGCCTTGTAACAAAAGAGATGAAAATGATACTGATTCTAGTCCTGGCTATGTTCTTGTCATTGGAGTTACTAATAGGTCTGATGCTCTTGATCCTGCTCCGAGGAGAAGTGGGCGATTCGAGTGCGAGATTTCTCTAAGCGTTTCTGATGAAGATGCCAGGGCTGAGATACTCTCTCTTTTAGTTCAAAGACTTAGACTTGATGAAGGTTCCTTTGACATGCTCCCTTAACACCGGGTTTTGTTGAAGGGTGTAGCTAAGACCATCTCCATCCATTAGTACCTCTAATGGGTACTTCAAATTAAATTAATGTTTAATTTAGTGATTTGAAAGCTTTAGAACCTTTATTAATGTATTTAATTTTTTCATCCTCCATTGGGAGAACTTCATTGAGGTACTTAAAATTTTATTTTTTTTTAATTTATTTTTAAAGTTGAATGATTTGAAAGAAAATGAAACATAAATTTTTTATTGAAAATGACATAAAAGCATAATAAAAATACAAATTACAAATCGTAAACGAGAAAAACGGATTAGTTGAAATCTTCAATTGTTCCAAATTTTTGCCATATATTCTCAATCAAATCCGCTTTCAATCGTTGATGTATTGCTCTATCACGAATTTGATTCTGAGTGTTCATCATATTGTTGAGATTTGAAGACATATATGTTGAAAACGAGAAATCCACTCCTGAACTTTGGTTTGAATCCGGACTTTCGAAAACTGAAACATCAAACTGAGTATACCCATCTCGTTCGTCTTCTACAATCATAGTATGTATAATGATACATGCTCTCATTATCTTTCCAATTTTTATTTTATCCCACAAAAGAGCTGGATTTTTGACTATGGCAAATCAAGTTTGCAAGACCCCAAAAGCTCGCTCGACATCTTTACGTACAGCTTCTTGATGTGTAGCGAATAAGGAATGTTTCGGACCTTGCGGAAGTGGAATAGATTGGACAAAAGTAGCCCATTTTGGATAAATACCATCTGTGAGATAGTAAGCCATTTGGTACTCGTATCCGTTGACAATGTAATTAACTTTTAGAACTCGACCTTGTAATATATCATCAAAAACTGGTGACTGATCAAGAACATTGATATCGTTTAATGTACCCGGAGGTCCGGAAAATGTGTGCCATATCCAGAGGTCTTGTGAAGCTACAGCCTCTAGAACAATTGTTGGCTTTCCTGATCCACGTGTATATTGACTTTTCCATGCGGTGGGACAATTCTTCCACTCCCAATGCATACAACCAATGCTTCCTATCATCCCGGGAAATTCGCGTAGCTCTCCAATATCGAGTAGCGTTGAAGATCTTCTGGCGTGAGTCTTCTTAGATACTCATCTCCAAATATATTTATAACTAGGATAAGACCCGCGTCTTGCGTGGGATGAAGTTATTATTTTTATTATGTTTTGGAAAATGAAACAAAAGTTCGGTTTCATCTAGATTAAGGATGTTCAATCTAGATATCGGGTTTCAGTATTTTGGTTATTAAAATATAACTACTATTCTAAATCCATATTTACTTCAGTTTGATTTGGTTTATATATTGATTTTCAGTTTATTCAATTTTATACCAAAATACATCATTATTTAATTTGAAATCATATTATATATTATAAAAATAAATAATATGATCATATTTAGAGTCATATTGTCAAAAAGTCATTTACTAAAAAATATATTATATATTTAACTAAAAGAATAAAATACAAAAAAAAGGCTTCTATGATCTAATAAAATGATCAAATCTAGAATTAATATCAAATCTCTAAATTTTGAAAATAAAAATAAAAACAAAACAGAAGCATGAAAGAAAAGTTTTTATATTCTTCCATATTTAGTGTTCATCAAATTAATATGTCTTCGATTGAACACAACTCTGTTTGTTTAAAGATTAAAAAATTGTAAAGAATATCAACTAATTGTTGTCCATCAAATTTATAACTTTTACTTCAATTTAGTTTTTATTAAAAAAAAAAGATGAAAAAAATAAGAAGCCTCAGTTGCACTAAATTGTTAGTTAATTATATTTCAAATGATTCAAGTGATTTACAAATCATAATTATAGTTCAACTCATGTAACAAATAGATATACATATTTACATGTTTCAGTTTAATCGATTATAAATCAAACCATATCCAAATCTTACGGTTTTTATAAAATCACATACATTCGGCTTGTATGGTATATACCAAAAATAACCATATTATCGATTGTGTTAATATCTTTAAAAAATAGAAAATTTAAAAAAGAAATAATATATTTAAATCATTGATAACAAAAATTTTCAATGTGAAAAATTTCATACGTTTATAATTTATAAATGTTCTTGAAAATTCATTGAAATTTTCGAAATTAAAATAAGTATGTAATCTTATACGGTATATAGTTTAATCTATATATATATATTTTATTATTGAATGATACTTTTTACTCATATGGTTTTAAAATCATGTGTATCTTTTTATAATAAAAATGTTAAACTATTGATCATTAAATTTTAACATAATAATTTTAATAGTTTTAGTCATTTATTCTTGGTTTTTTAAATTCAAAATATAACATATACGAAAAAAATCTAAAGTTTAATTTTATAGCTAATTTGATTGTTTGATTTATTTTAATAATATCAAATTAAAAAAAATGATGGAGGAGATACAAATTGTTATCAAATATTTATTATTAAAAAAATTAATTGTCATATATATATTTGTCATTTATGGTAATTCCGTAGCTTTTATTTAAGGAAAGAAAATAAAATAGTAATTATATCATAAATGCTTCTATCATAAATATCATATCATATCATATAGTTTGACCAACAAATATATCTAGCGACATATAAAAATCGAATGTGGACCAACTTATTTTTCAATTGAATGTAATTGACTACCTAATTGAATGACACATAAGCATGGGCATGGGTTCTTTTTTAATTATTACAAAATTGAGGCTACAATTTTTTAAATGTTTCTCAATTAATATATAGGAGATTCCTTGAACAAAATGTTAATCTAAGCATAAAAGCGCGGTGGTCTCATCAAGACGAAGTATTCGTCAACCGCATCAGCTGGGCAACCATATGCCATCATACGAATTGCTGCCGTTGGTTTTTCTTTCTTACATGGAGATAAATTACTAGTAGTCAATATTTTCATATCAGAAACTAATATGGACAAATGTCTTATCATATATCTACTGTATATCGGTGGTTGGATCTTTAACTGGATAAAATTCATTGGATTAAGGATGATGCAATAATAAACAGATCGAATAGACTATTGCTTAAGTTTATTTTCACAGTTATACAATTTAAAAATCAACACTAAAATTTCTTAACTATTTTAGACAGAATTTTGAATTAGTGTACCGTTAAAAACTGCATTATCTATACTATTAAAAGTGAAGGCACCCTTGAAAAATCGACTAATAGAAGTTATGTGCACCCTTCATTAATGGCATTTTGGTAATTTATTTTCGTCTTACATCTATATATATATCAATTTGTTAGAAATCATATCACATATTGCATATACCCGAATTATTCTCTCTTTTTCCATTAATTACTCTAATCATTATTTATTCTCTCTTTTTCCATTAATTATTTTTCTCTTTTCCCATTAGTTACTCTAACCATATTTCATACTATATTTCATACATTTATTGATTTCCAACATTATATTACACTATTTGGTATAACATCATATATGGGCTTTATAACCACATTTCATACTATATTTCATACATTTATATTATATTATACACCTTATATTACATGATTTCAATCTATAGATTTTCGGTATTATACTTTTATGGTTGACTTTTTTTTGGTATATAAATCATATATAGACTTTATAACCATATTTCAAACTATATTTCATACATTTATATTGTGTTATACACCTTATATTACACGATTTCAATCTATATATTTCCAACATTATACTTTTTTGTTGACATTTTTTGGTATATGCATCAATACATGGACTTTATAAACCTTCATTTCATTTATATTGTGTTATAGATCTTGATTTCATGATTTATCTTTATATATGAAATATGTTTTCATGTCTCACTAAATTTACCCGTATTTATATTTCATACAAATATATTGTGTTATATTCAATTTATATATTTCCAACACTATACTTTTTTGGTTGACATTTTTTGGTATATGCATCATACATGGACTATATAAACCTTCATTTCATTTATATTGTGTTATAGACCTTATATTACACGATTTCAGTCTATAGATTTCCAACACTATACTTTTATGGTTGACATTTTTTGGTATATGCATCATACATGAACTTTATAAACTTTCATTTCATTTATATTGTGTTATAGACCTTCATTTCATGTTTTTCTTCATATATGAAATATGTTTTCACATATCACTAAATTTACATGTATTTATATATCATAGTTAGACGACATATAGTGATATCAACCAAAAATATATATCATCACTCTCATGTTGACATTTACTGGATAAGATACGTTTTGTTAAGAAAATATTGCAAATACGGTTTTCTATAATTATCTTCCTACTAAAATAAAGAAATTGATTTACCTACAAGTTATAGATTACCCACAATCAATATGTAGATTCCATAAATTTCGGTAACTTACCGTCGTTGGATTACCATTAACTGTTAAACTTTAAACTTCCTAACTAATTCAAAATCTTTAAGAAATATTCTTTATACCTCATAAGAGATATTTTAAAAAAATCGTATGAAATATTCTCCCCTACATTCGCGTAACCTAATTGTATATTGTCCATACATATTATAAATATAACTTCTCTTAACCATTATATTTATCATCTCTTCGAAAACCTAAAACAAAAATGGCGAATAATTTGCAGTTGTCTTTCTTGAGCGATATAAAACCGAGGAAGACTGTTGTTGCATCCAATTCAAAATCCTTCATACGTGAAGACATTTCATGAAAGACTAAGGGAGTCCATGGAACTAATCCTTTGTGATGCAAATGTAAATTTATCCTTTTGTATAGATTTTTGATTTCGATATCTTCATTTCGTTAAAATTTTAACCTAAATGATAATGTTTTATGTTTATATAGGGAAGTAAAATCCATGTCTCGTGTAACAAGACATACATTCCTTGAGACAGATGTTTGTTAATCCTGAAATACCAGAGACAGATGAATTTAAACAACGGTATTTATCTTCTTCAACAATAATGTTTTCCTTTATAATATTATTGACTAAATTATAAAACTTATTTATAATCGCAGAGGTAATGATGATTCTCGAGCGTTAACCCTGGTTGAATCAAAATCGCAGAGGTAATGATGATTCTCCATCGATCCGTTTTAGGATTATGTTTGTTTAGAAATGATATTTTAGTTATGTTTTGAAAATCGCGTTATGATGATTCTCGAGCGTTAATCCTGGTTGAATCAAAATCGCGTTTTGTTTTCACCCGATAATTTTCATTTTAAATAATATTTGTTTTTTTCTTGGTGATTTATTGACTGATTTATTTATATGAAAAATGCATAGTGTTGTATAAGACAGATCAATATACTATGATATAATAAACGGAAATCGATTTATACTATATTTGCTGCATATTAAAACATAAAATGAGATACTTGGAGTAACAAATCTCATTTGTTACTCTAGAATCTTGCAATATTTAAGTTCTTCCTTATATACTTAGAGTTATTTTTGACTTTCATAAAAAAATTATTTTTGAGTTACCTTTGACTCTCATAAATTAATTTAATATTTTATTTTATGGTCAACAAAAAAATATCCGCCCTTCTTAAGCGCGGGTCAAAATTGAATATTATTTTTATTGTTCAAAAATCATAGATGTAATTATTTTAACTAACATAAATAAACTATATAAGATACGCGGGTCAAACTTGAATATTATTTTTATTGTTCAAAAATCATAGATGTAATTATTTTAACTAACATAAATAAACTATATAAGAAGCGCGGGTCAAAATTGAATATTACTTTTATTGTTCAAAAATCATAAATGTAATTATTTTAATAAACTATTTAATCCAAGCGCGGGTCAAAATGTAATATGTGTTTTAATTTTTCATACTCTCACAATACTTATTTTTTTGATTCTCTGTTCAACCACAAACTGACTCGGTTATGCAAAACTCAATAAAAAGATCCTACTAAAACGTTAAATATACATCAAATTTCACATATAAAACTATCATATAATAAAAATAGAATCATTTGATACATTTTGTTACAACCAAAATAAAACCCGCGCTTCTCAAGCGCGGGTCAAAATCTAGTATATGTTAAGAAAACTATTAACAAAAATTTATAAGTGTTTCACTTGATCTTAAGTATAGAAAAATAAGAATTCTTAATAAATTCAGATAAACCACATTGTAAATATAATGACAGTTGATGTATGTATGCTTGCACACCACAATATAAATGAATGCAAATCTAATTTCGAAAAACTAACAAAACCTATTATATTTTCCCCTCATGCTTACTAAAGTTAACCACCACCAATAAATCAGATAAACTTTCATTGAACGGTTATGATTTTGTTATAGGTTTTGTTTCTAAAATAACAAAATCTCATCATTTGTTCTAATAACCTTTTTTAAGATTTAGTTTTCCTAAATTTTAGGATAGCTATTATTGTTTTCTTTTTAGTTGGAAATCTAGAAACTATTTAAGTCTGATTTTTCTCAAACTATAACAGGAAAAAGCCATCCTTATTTCAAGAAACATGGCATTATTTTCAGGCAAATATTTTTGCTTTATCGTTGCACTCTTTGCAATCTCATTGAAGCCATGTTTTTGCCATAATAATACTCGCTGGAACAGCGCCGGCATCACTTGGTATGGCGACCGAGAAGGTCCTGGCAGCACAGGTAAATAATTAAACCATTAACTGAACCGCAACACCTAGATTAAGTTTGAAAATAATTTTGCATTTTTATAACCGGTTCTTAAAACATATATATAGGAGGAGCTTGTGGATTCGGTGATGCAGTGGCAAAACACCCGTACAATTGTATGGTTTCAGCCGGAGGACCTTCATTATTCAAAGATGGAACGGGTTGTGGGGCATGTTATAGGGTATTTAATTAACATTTAGATATAACAATTTATAATTAACTGAATATCATATTGTAATGTAAAACTCTACTAACATCGTATACATTAAACGTTTTAGCTCGTATGTGACCATCCATTATGCACTAAGAAACCGATTAAGGTGATGATATCAGATGAGTGTGCCGGCTGCACAAAAGAGGCGTTCCATTTTGATCTTAGCGGTAAGGCATTTGGTGCATTGGCCAAACGTGGCAAAGGCGATGAATTACGTAACCTTGGAGAACTCAAGGTTAGGTACAAACGGTACGTATTTGTTAATGAAGTTTGTAAAAAAGTATTTGGTTTAATTTAGTTAGATTGTCGGAAAGAAAATAGTTCAATTTCATTTGGTTTAATAACTTTACCCAAACCAAATAAGTTTACTCATGTACATTATGGATGTTGCATGTTTATATTACGCAGTGCATGTTGCAAACATCCAAAAAGTAAAATAGCTATTCATGTTGATGCCGGAGCAAATCCTTACTACATGTCATTCGCCGTTAAATTTGCAAACGGTGATGGAAACTTTGCATGCGTGGAGATTCAACCGGCCGGTGGAAAATACCTGAAAATGGAGGAGATGAGATCTGCCGTTTGGAAACTTAACCCCGGCTGTGCATTGAAAGGTCCATTCAACGTCAGGCTTACCTCCGCCGTGACCAAAAAAGTGATCGTTGCTAAAGCTGTTATCCCGGAAAAATGGAATCCCGGTGCTATTTACCATTCTCTTGTTAACTTCGCCACTCCCAAGAAAAACAGTCACAAGTAACATACATGAATTGATTTTTTCCCTTCAAACAAATAGTAATGTTTGGAAGAAAACATGAGGCTGTTGAGGTTATGGTTGATAGTAAATTATTTTGATAATTGTAAACACTCGTTATGTACTTCATATATGGGCTAAGAGTTGTAGTCGGATGGCCTACAAAGCCCATGATTTTATAAATCTAAACCGTTTTGGTTCATCTTTCAATGTGGAACAGAGTCTTTAGACCGGATCGGACCACGCTAGGAGACGAGTTAAGTGGTTTAGGGCATCCACATTGATGAACCCCCACTTGGGGTTCATCACTATTTTTTATTATATTTTTGGTGAGACCATGAATAGTGGTGAACCCGCATGAAATGTACGCCTCCATCAATGAACCCGAAGTTGAGGTTCATAGGATTAAAAAATTATTTTTTTTTTAAAAATATTTATTTATTTTTTTTAAATTTTAATATTCAACAGAATAAGAATTTTAGACTTCAAAAAAAAATTCAAAATTTTTCTAAGAAGTCATGAACATTTAAAAATATAATTTTTATTTATTTTATAAATAGTTTTATTCGATACATTGATAATTCATGAAGATACAAAGATTACTAATTGAGATTACCAAACTTTTGCCAAACATTTTCAACCAAATCAGCTTTCAAACGAGCATGGATCTGTGAATCTCGAATTTCATTGCGAACGGCATGCATATTACCGGCATTCAAAGTTGTAGTCGTGTGAACCTGGGAACTTCTGCTCGACTCTCCTGTCTCGAACTCAGATGTATCATAAAGAGTGTATGAAAGTCGTTCGTCCTCAACTATCATATTGTGCAGTATGACACAAGCTCTCATAATCCTTCCTATTTTATTTATGTCCCATAGTAGAGCTGGATTTTTAACGATTGCAAACCTCGATTGCAATACTCCGAAAGCCCGTTCGACATCTTTTCGAACGGATTCTTGACGTTCAGCAAATAGCTCTGCTTTAGGACCTTGAGGAAGTCGGATGGATTGGATAAACGTTGACCAATTCGGATAAATGCCGTCGGTAAGGTAGTACGCCATGCGATAGTTGTGGTTGTTGACCTTAAAATTAACCTTAGGAGCTTGACCTTGTAAAATGTCATCAAACACTGGTGACCGATCAAGAACATTAATATCGTTCAGGGTACCTGGTAAGCCGAAAAATGAGTGCCATATCCAAAGATCGTGTGACGCCACAGCCTCTAAGAAAATTGTCGGCTTTCCTGAACCACGTGTGTACTGGCCTCGCCAAGCCGTTGGGCAATTTTTCCACTCCCAATGCATGCAGTCGATGCTTCCTATCATCCCTGGAAACCCACGAACCTCACTAACATCGAGTAATCGTTGAAGATTTTCTGCCATAGGTCTTCGTAAATACTCATCTTCAAACATATGTATTATACCTTCGCTGAAATTTTCCAGACATAAAAGTGCAGTACTTTCCGCAAGTCGGAGATATTCGTCATTTGAATCTGCGGATTGACCATATGCTAGCATTCGTATAGCTGAAGTACATTTTTGAAGTGCAGATAGTCCGTACCTTCCATGACCATTTCTTCTTTGCTCAAAGTATGGAACTTCATTACTTAGACGATCGACAATGCGAAGGAACAAAGGTTTGTTCATTCGAAAACGCCTCCTAAACATTTGAGGTGTGTATGTAGGATTTTCACTGAAATAGTCGTTCCAAAGTTGGATGTGTCCTTGTTCCCGATTTCTTTCGACATAAGCTCGTTTCGTCGGCTTGTTGGGTAGACTATCCATAAAAGAGTCGATGAAATCATCCACATGTTGATCGACTATTTCATCGAAAAGTGCATCTTCTTGATCACTTGATGAAGAAGACATTTTTTGAATATCCTAACCACCAAAAAACAAAATATTTGATGTTAAGATATAATTATTTAAAAATTTTAACGTACCTTTAATAACATTTAAAAAAAAAATGTATTGTTAATGTACCTTTACTACCAATTTTTAAAAAAGAATCGTGAAGTTTTAATAACATTTTTTAAAAAGTTCATTGTTATTTCACTTTTTATTGGCGTGCAAATGAAACTTTTAAAACTTCAAAATTTTTAAAACTTCAAAATTGGAGTGCATTTTGAATGAGAAATATATATTGAAACAAGTGGTAATATATATTGAAACATATGTTATGCTTAATTTGAAACTGATATTGGATAGTTTACTAGTAATGCACAAAGAGAGACATACAAAACATAAAGATAATGAAAGTGAATTGTAAATATAAACCTCAAACTGATCGACTCTTCAACCTCCACAAAACAAAAGAGAGCAGAAACAGAGAGATATAATAGTAGGAGTTCTTTGTTGCAATGACAAATGAATCAAGCAACATAGTTTATAAAGAGAGAGAGTTCTAGTACATTACATAAACCGTGACAAAAGTACAATAATCAGTGTACAAACAAACAAAATTGTACACTGAACCCGTGACCTCTCCAAAGGCAACAGACAGGAGAGACCAAAAAAAATCTAAATCCGTGAAAGAAACATACAACAAAGCCAGCACCCGTGAACCATCCTTGACCAAGTACCTGCCACAAAAAAACAATGCAATAAGTTAAAAGATCCAATAAAGCAATAAACACAAAATCAATCAAACAAGTTAGTAACAAAATAAAGCAAGCAAGTTAACCAGATCAAAGCATTTCACAGATTAGTTTGTTCTTAAGCTCGAGTTCGTTAGGTGATAGGTCACTGTCTTTTCTGGCAAGGAGATGCTCAAGGAGCTTCTGTTTGGAAATGGTTTTTTTCTCAGCTAGAATGTTCTCTATTTGGTCGAATGCTGCCTCATTAGTGTGTTTCTTGCGTTTGGCAGCCTTGCTAGCCTTAACTCCAGGAGGCCTAGCCTCTTCCTCGCCAGGAACCGGCTCCGAAGCTTCCTTCCTTTTATCTTTTGGACCATCTCTGGACGATGGCTGTGCTTTCCATTTTTGATCAAACCGGAGCTCCCTCCAACAATGTTCAAGTGTGAACTTGGCTTTGTAGTCATTTTCGTAGATGGTATGAGCACTCGTCATGACATCATTGTCACTTTCCCCAGTACCTAGCCCCTTCAAAGCTGCATCATAGGAACCCACAAACTTCCCCACCAGCTCATTAATTCTCCCCCACCTCTGCTTACATTGGCTCATCTCTCTAGGGACTTTTCCTATGAGCTGAGGGCTTGAATTCAAGTATTCTTCAATCCTCTTCCAAAAGGCGCCTGCCTTCTGCTCATTGCCCACAATTGGGTCCTTGCTGGTGTTCAACCAAGCACTGATAAGGACCAGGTCTTCTTTGGTTGACCACTTCCTCTTCAACGGTTTTCCTAACCCGGGAGAGTCACTACGTGGCTCATGATACTCTAAGTCTATTGGTGCATTACCCTGGGAAGCTAGTAGGTTCGCAAACGAGGGAGAGTTTAAGGAAAAATAATCCATTGGTTTTGGTTTTGGTAACGGTTTTAAGTTATTGTGGTTTTAGATGAGGGTTCAAAGCCATTTTAAACTACAGTCATTAACACAATCGAACAACCAAGAATTCATTACTGTTAATTACACAACTACTTAACCTCACAACTCATTCAATACACATCACCTCAAAACATTTATCTCGGACCACCCAACCACCAAAGAGTTAATGTAAAATGTACTTTTAAAACTGATTAAGTAGATGCTTTAATAAGTACTAGAGAACTAGTTCTTCTTGCAAACATTACGTAATATATACTTGCTTTAATAAGAACTAGAGAACTAGTTCGGACAGTTTTTAAAAAATCATGTTACTTATTATATCAAGTTTTAAAAACAATTTACTTTAATAAGAACTAGAAAACGTTTTTAAATGTTTTAAAAACAATGTTTTTAAAAACAATTTACTTTAACATGTTACTTCATATAAAACAGTTTTAAGTAAATACATGTTATTACATATATACTTTAGTTACAAGTAGAGAACAGTACCTTCGGTTTTCATTCGTAGCAGACTCTCTCCAGGTCACCGATGTGCACAGTGAGGTACTCAACCTGACCAGAGAGCTCTTTAACTTGCTCCTGCACATTGAAACTCCATCGAGATTGAGTTAGTAAACTTAGATAACAATAAAAAAATATTCAATGAAACAGAACGTGTAATAAAGGAGTCTAACCTCCAAGAACTCTATCTGTTTGTTGATAGTCTCGACCCCCTTGATCACCTCCTCTGCCTCCTCCACCCGCTTAGTCAACCTTTCCAGCTCCTCCTGGACACCAAATACCCAAGGCTGACGGTAGTGTAATCCATCACCCTAGTTAAAAACATTAACACAAGCAAGTTAGGGAAAATGTTTTATAATTTAAACAAACTATAGAGCTTATTAACTCAAAACATTTACCTCGAATTTCTTGCACGAGAAGAAACGCTTGCCAGGAAGAGTGTCGTAATCTTCCTTCACACTCAGTTCGTCGATGATTCTCCCACCACACGGACACCTTCTTGGTATCCCATACTCTGAGTCAGCAACGTATCCAACAATGTTGATGTGCTCCTTTTCACTCTTCCTGTCTCTTCTCTCTGCATCGGGATCCATCTGAACCAGAAAAACAAAGAATTAGAGACATGAAACGAAACCAAAACCAAAAAGACACAAACTTTCACATAAAGACACAGACTTTCATATTAAAGACTAAGCAAACAAGAGGATGATGATAATGAGAGAGTTTCAATCAAAGTATTTCGAAAACCCAGAGAAACGACTCCTAACACTAACAATTATGCAACCCTAGCTCGAAATCCCCAAATCGATTTCGATTTCCCGAAATCGATTTCAACCCTAAATCGAAACCCAGAGAAACGACTCCTAAAACTAACAACAATGATGGATTAGAACCCTTTACCGAAACCCCTAAGTCAATTAAGCAACCCTAGCTCGAAATCCCCAAATCAATTTCGATTTCCCGAAATCGATTTCAACCCTAAATCGAAACCCAGAGAAACGACTCCTAAAACTAACAAAAATGATGGATTAGAACCCTTTACCGAAACCCCCAAGTCAATAACTAAACCCTAGCTCGAAATCCCCAAATCAATTTCGATTTCCCGAAATCGATTTCAACCCCAACGACTATCTAACCGTTTAATCCACTCGATTCTCACCTTAGATCGTTGAGGAGACACTCCGACGTCGATAAAATCGATCAAATATCACGAGAAACGAAATCCCCTCTCAAATCGCCTCAGAGCTCTCTCAACCCTAATTTGTTTTCGCGAGAGAAGAAATGACTTTCTCTCTCCCAGATCCCTCTTTCCCCCTCTTCTACGCGGATACGGCTTGGCCACTCAGAGAGGGACGCGTGGAGTGACCCCGTATCATACGGGTTCACACGAGTGAACCGGATCACTCGAAAATGGGCATTTTTTTTTTTTTTTAATTTTCGGCCCTGACAATCCCGGCCCATGAATCCCTCTAAAACCCTCGCTGTGGATGCCCTTACATGTGAACGAAAGGTGGTGCACATAACACAATTAGCAAATAAAAAAAAAAAAAAATTCTACTAGGACCTTTTCACAAGTTTGGTAAATAAAGATTTCCCAAACTCACTTAGAAAGTCTCTTTGTTGTTAATCACCTAACTGTAGGTTTGAGGTTAAAAGTTTTAAACGCGTTTTATTAGAATATACAAATACGAACAGAAAATATAATGCAAAGTTTTTGTTATTAGAACAAAACTCTAAATTGATAATGGGTTTGCACAGATGATGGCATCTTGACTTGTTCTTCTTTCTAACACACTGTACCTTCTTTTAACCAATAAATATCCAAATTAAAAGGAACACGTCACATGTTTTAATTTATCTATCATGATTCTACGCACTTAAGCTTTAATTCATCTGCTATAAACGTATTTTGAATTTTTGAGTCTGTTGTGAATAACTTGTAAGCTGGTCAAATCACATTGAATTGAGCCTGAACTTTTGGACAACGTTTTTGTTTTTGCTGGTCCGTCGTTACAACCACACACTATTCCTATAAGACTTTCTTACAACGATAGAACTCAAATTCCGAAAATACCCTTACATGCTTTCAAGTAACTTATTTTATTTTTAGGCGAAAGTTTTAAAAAAATAAGGACCTAAAAATAGACAGCATCCAGCTGCATTGCGTTGCGTCTGCTATTTCTTGTGAACAGAAAACTTCTTAACTATTTTTAAACACAAAGGGTAAATCGGGAGATTTAAGAAAATGTTTGTAGAAACGGGCAAGGGCTCGCATGTTACATTGTCCTTTCTTCAATTTCATGCATACGCTTTAATTAGATTTTTCTCCACTTTCCGTTTTATAGATCAAATTAAACTAAGTTTTGTTAAACAGTAACAGAGAACTAAATAAACAAATTTAATTTAGTTGGTTTCTTATAATCTTCTCGAGCGTGTTGTATACAAATATATATATATTGGTGGGGAGGAATGCTTGTAGATTCCACTTCTCTTTTACCTTTTTCTTCTTCTTCTTCTTCCTCTCTTTATTTGTTATTGAAGATGGAGAGCTACTACAAGTGTAGGTTTTGCTTTAAAAGCTTCTGTAGTGAAAGAGCTTTAGGTGATCACATGAGATCTCACATGCCAAGTCTTAAAGAACAAGAGGAGGAAAGGGCGAGTCAACTCAGTGATGAGACAGAGTTAGATGTTTCTTCGTCTGAAAAAGGAGAAGATAGAAAGAGAAATGGGTTCTTCAGAGAGAAGCATCAGATGATGGAAGACAATGAAAGCGAGACCGAGTCCTCGAGGAATATTACCAACTCGAGACGTAAACGATCCAAGCGAACTCGGAAAATCGGTTACAAGACCGAGCCTGAGTGCGAGCCTCCTCAGAGCTCAGGTTCGGATACAACGACGGATGAAGATCTAGCCTTTTGTCTCATGATGCTCTCAAGAGACAAATGGAAGAAGAAGAAGAAGAAGAACAACAAAGTTAGTAGTAAAGAAGAGATCGACACAGAAGCATCACAAGGTTACAACAAATCGAGCAAGAAAGGAAGATTCACGTGCGAGACTTGTGGGAGAGTGTTTAAATCTTATCAGGCATTAGGTGGGCACAGAGCAAGCCACAAGAAGAACAGAGTTTCAAACAAAACAGGCCAACGAAGCGAAACAGAGTATGATAACGTGGTTGTTGTTGCTCCAGAGAAGAGAATCCATGAATGCCCGATTTGTCTTAGAGTTTTTGCATCGGGACAAGCACTTGGAGGTCACAAGAGATCTCATGGAACTGGGAACTTGTCTGTAAATCATCATCATCAAGTAAGAAGTGAGTCAGCGAAACAGAGGATGATAGATCTTAATCTTCCTGCACCAACCGATGAAGAAGAAGTCTCTGTTGTGTTTCAGTAAATGCTGAATAAAGGTAACAGACTTCGCGTGATTCGGGTCATCCAAATTTTCCTAAAGCTTGAATATTATTATTATATTTTGGGGTCGAAGTTGAACTAGAAAAATTGTTTATTTTACATTCAAAGGAGGCTACTTTTACATGTTCTAACGCCAATTCTCCTTTTTCGTATTGGCCTCACGTCGTGTTGTCTATCCATATCATTTGAAGAACATTAGCTTCTACTTAGTTTATAAACTACTAATGTATATGTTTATATTAAATCATATATTCTGGGAGTTCTTGCTTCTTCTTCGTTAATATTGAAAGCTACTATTAATAATAGTGAGCTACTATTAATAATAGTGCCCACTTGACTTATCTCACTTCTCTTTGTATTAGAGTTAGTCAAGAATCTGTAAAGATAAGAATCCTTTTCAAGGTCCAGAGATATTAATAGTCTTGTAGTAAAGAAGACGTTACTTCAATAAAGCCCTACTCCAAACTTCCAACTTCATAGTCAGGGTACATTTGTAGTGTACCTATCACATATTTTTGCCAAAAAAGAAAAAAATTCCAATTTCTCGCAATGCATATGCCAATTTTTTTAATCAAAAGGTTAGGGATATCTTTGAAATTTATGAAAATTGAAACAATTATAATCTGGAGGCAAATTATCTATATGCTTATATTATTGATGATTTAGAAACCACAGAATCCCTACATCAAAATTTAGGAGCAAGACAAATATTTCGTTGTCTTTAGGATCCTGCTAAAAAAAAAAATTATTATTTCTTAATTTCACTAATTCCTAGTTGTTTTAGGTGCAGTTCACTTTATTATTGGTTAGTTAAAACGGTGTAAAAGTCTAGGTTGCATAAGTAGATTTGCGTTTGGTCTACCAGAAATGTAGAATTATTCTTAGAGTATACTTTATTCTATACTTATGGCTTGAAGCAAAACCCACTAACTTTCACCACCCCAATAGAATCCAACAAATTGTGATTCCGAGTGGTTGTATCCAAGTAATTGCAAGCTCGACTAATCTCAGTTCTCACAATATTCTTTGTCAGACTAATTACTTGGGATTTGGTGATATTAGTTTCCTGTAATAATTTCATCTGATATGATCATTTTCCAAATTTTGGAGGCACTAAAGTGTTTGAAGTTGGAATGAAAAATCTAGTAAGTTAATTGAAAAAGGAAACTGTAGCCACATAGTAAATGAAATCACTTTTCAATAGGTGCATCTTCCCTTTGTGAGCCGTTGGTACAAAAAGGATCCTGCGACTTACACTAGCTAACCTTCACGAAATTCGCATATGAAAGGCATAAACAAAAGCACACCTAAACCATCAACCAAAAGTAAACAAAATAAATACGATTAAAAAGTTGAGCTAGTTTGGTCTACTCAACTGGTAGCTTACTTCACAAATTTGCTGCTGTTGATTAGACAAGCACTCATGCTTATGAAAGACAAAATCAGGTTAAGACGGCCTGAATACAATATCTTATTTTTAGTTTTACTTTTGTATACTTTTAAGTTTTAGAATATTTTTGGATCCAAAATTTGTATATTTTCAGAGTATTTTGTTCTAATACTGAGGCGAAAATTGGATACAACAGAGAATGACAAAGCAAGGTTGGTTTAGTTGAGAGTTTAAAAACTGCATGAACTGTAGTGAAAATCTTAGTAGGTTTAGAATCTATAGAGTTTAATATATATGATAAATAATCTTATGAAAAGCAAACATATATAATACGTACATTTTATTTTTAGCTTTGGCTAATCTGAGAATTTGGAATTTTAGTTGGAATATCATCTTTAGGTTGTACTAAAACAAAGAAAGGGTTTTTGTAGAATTGACCTGAAACTTGAAGTCAACCACAAAACTAATCTCTTTTTTTTTGGAACTTTATTTTGCCCAATTCACCCCACAAATTCATATAATTCACGAAAATGCCATCATTTTGTTTTTTTTTTTCGAAAATAACATATTTACTCTCTCACCCTCATCATCTTCAAGTAATTACAAGATTGCCATTGTCATCAATACTCCAACAACCATGAACAACCAATTTTGAAGCTCTTAATGCCTCCAAATTCCATTTACCCTTCTTCTTTCTCTATTCTCGTGAACTAAACAACACATTACAACACATATCTCTCACTTTCTCTCCACAATGAGCTAAAAAAACCCAAGATTTTGATTCTACATTTTTTAGGGTTCATATAGTCAAAGAAATTAAAGATTCAAGGTGGATTACCTTCGTTTGAGCTCCTGAGTGCTTGATTCTACATTTTCTAGGGTTCATATAGTCAAAGAAAGTGCTCNTCTCTCACTTTCTCTCCACAATGAGCTAAAAAAACCCAAGATTTTGATTCTACATTTTTTAGGGTTCATATAGTCAAAGAAATTAAAGATTCAAGGTGGATTACCTTCGTTTGAGCTCCTGAGTGCTTGATTCTACATTTTCTAGGGTTCATATAGTCAAAGAAAGTGCTCTCACCAATTGAAGGTATGAAATCGAGTTCTTTTTTGCGATCTGTTCGTCAGAACGACTGAAATTTCAGTCGTCTACTTTCGTCCAGTCAACGCAGAAGTTATTTTTGCAATTGACTTTGCAATTTGTTTCCAGAGACGACTGAAATTTCAGTCGTCTACTTTATTTTGGCTACAAAAAAATATCTTAAGAATCTAGACGACTGATATTTCAGTCGTCGTATGTTAGTTTTGCATATGACTAGAAAATTTCAGAATTTTGACTTTCTAGGACGACTGAAATTACAGTCGTCTGCGAAAAAACTGAAATATAAATTTTTTATTGGAACGCACGACTTATAATAGGTTAGTTTTGCAATTGTGAAAAAAAACTTTAACTTTCTAGACGACTTACAATTCAGTCGTCCGCCAGACGTCTTACAATTCAGTCGTCCATGATTTTATTCCGAGATTCTGGCCAAACCTCGTAAATCCTAGACGACTCAATTATAAGTCGTCCCAGGGACGACTGAAATTTCAGTCGTCTAGATTTTTTTAAATATTGAAGTTTGTTTTCGCAATTGCAAAACTAACCTACGACGACTGAAATGTAAGTCATCCAATTTCAATAAAATATTGATATTTCATTTTTTCGCAGACGACTGAAATGTAAGTCGTCCTAAAAAGTCAAAATTCTGAAATATTCTTGTCAAATGCAAAACTAACCTTCGACGACTGAAATTTCAGTCGTCTGGATTTTTTTTATCAAACATACTCAGACGACTGATATTTCAGTCGTCCCAACTAACTGATTTCAAAGTTAATTGCAAAAATAACCTCTGCGTTGACCAGGCGACAGAATGTTTAGTCGTCTGGACGACTTACATTTCAGTCGTCTGCTTCGATCTCTAATAAACTTTCTTTTTCTTTCTTCTATGTTTGCTAATGTGTTTTATTTTTACTATCTCAGATGATGCATCAGTTACGTGGAGAATGGTTGTTGGAAGATGGTTGTTGGAATTTTGTGGTTGATCGTTTCAAAGGAGCAAGATTGTTTTTATTGAATGAAGATTCAACACATGCTGAACTTGTGGCAATGGCTCAAGAAGATTATAACATGGACATGAGAACAGTCACTGTGGAGATTAGTTACTCATTACCAGCTCCAGACCTTCCTCCTATTCATGTTACAAGTGATAGACAAGTTCGAAACTTGCTCGAGATAACCAAAACGCAAGAAGTACGTCTTTGTGTATCAAGCTTTTGCAAGATGAGAACGGTTTCAGAGGAAATGGATGAAGCTGAGGATGCGGCTGATGTGGGGGATGAAGCTGATGTGGGGGATGAAGATCAGGAGGGGGATGTAGCTGAGGATCATGATAGGGAGGAGGATGCTGACATCCCTGTTGTCGCTGAAGATTTTTATGATCATGAGGATTACAGTCAATTTGGAAAGGTTAAAGACGAGGATGAGGAATAAGATGATGAAATTTGTTTTGAAGATTACGGAGAGGCATATGGCTGTGAGGGAAAAGGATCATCTGCAGAAAAAATCTATGTAAACCAGAGTTTTACTAGCAAGGATGCACTGCTTTCAGAGTTGCGGTTGAGCGCGGTGAGGCGCAGGTTCTCCTTCAGAGTTTACAAGTCAACAAAAACTCTCTTTGTGGCAACATGTCGGGTTAGTGGTTGTCAATGGAAGATCAGAGCAAGTGTGAAACATGGGACTAAGACGTTTTGGGTAACAAAGTATTTGAAAACTCATACATGTTCCACCGGAGACAGAATCGCTGGGTGGAAACACTCTACTCCGAAGTACATTGGTCGACTCTTCATAGATCGTGTTGGAATCATTGATGGGTTGAATCCGCAGCATATCAAAGATGCAATGAAGAACATGTTTGGCATGACACTTGATTACACCACTTCATATAGAGCATTGTTATATGCGCGAGAATTGGTGTGGGGATCCGCGGAAGATGGGTATGAGCGACTTCCTTCATATTTGGAGCAAATCAAGGCAACAAATCCGGGTTCTATCACTGCTATAGAATATGATTCTCAGAAAAGATTTAAGTATCTTTTTCTCGCTTTTGGAGCTTCTATCAGAGGTTTTAAGTATCAGAGAAGGGTCATTGTGGTAGATGGGACTCACCTAAGTGGAAAGTATGAGGGTACTATGTTGGTTGCAGCCGCACAAGACGGTAATTTTCAGATATATCCATTGGCTTTTGGGATCGTAGATTCTGAAAATGATGAATCTTGGGAATGGTTTTTCACAAATTTGGCGAGTTGTGTATCTGCTGAGCATTCTCTGGTGATAGTCTCTGACAGGCACACAAGCATTATAAGTGCATGTGAGAAGGTGTTTCCTTGGGCAACACGAGGAATATGTTATTATCACCTTCAAGAGAATATTGTCAAAAAGTATAAAGGGAAGCATCTTTTGTACTTGGTGAAAGGTGCTGCTTATGCTCATACACTTTACGACTTTGATCGGTACATGGCTGAGATACATAGTGCAAATCCGGATCTTCATGAGTATCTGGTGGACGCCGATGTGAGCCTATGGTCAAGGATTCATTTTCACGGAGACATGTACAACTTAAAAACGAGCAATATCGTTGAATTAATTAATTCCGCACTGAAGCGAGCAAGAGGGTTTCCTATTCAGTTCCTGTTGGAGTTCATAAGGGAGAAGCTAGGAAGATGGTATTGGAAAAAGGAGAGGAGATGCGTTGAGTCTTACAACTCAACATAGTCGAGGTGTTGAACACTTGCTTGCTGTTCGCGAGGAGATCGCAGATACTCTAAGAGTCCAACAAATTGATGGATGGAAGTTCTTTGTGAAAGGTGGCCATAGAGACTGCAATGTTGATCTAGAGCTTTCCAAGTGTGATTGTGGTGTCTATCAAGTTG
>CAKOAT010507376.1:1310-43221 GCA_932364175.1 Eruca vesicaria subsp. sativa
TTTTCTAGTTCTTACGCTTTCGGCGATTCTTTTTGTACCAGTTCAACGCAGATTCGGAATAAGAACCTCTTTGCTCTCTATTTTCGTTTATTCACATATAAATTCTAAGTATTTTCGTCATCTTATTTTCGTTGTGCGGTTCTCGCAGATAGCCGGTTCCTCTGGAAACTTAGGGTTTTCCCGAAGTTTCCTTATTTACTATTTATTTTACAGTAGGGTGAAATCGACTCCCACATGTGTCTCAGTCGACTGTGGTAGGCAAGTATCGGTCGACAGGGATGTGTTGATGTCGATCGATGAGGAGCGTAGGTCTTTGCGAATGCTACGTTCCAAGCCGTGAGGATCTTCTTTGTACAAAAGGTGTTTGTTCTTGTTGCTTCTAGTACTGCTGGGCATGTACCTGAAATAGACAAGAAAAAAATTTTGGTGTCAGAAGATAGTTTAAACAATAAAAGAAAAGTAACCTAGACCTAATCAGATTAAATCTAATGTTTATCAAAGTTCCCCGGCAACGGCGGCTAATTTGATATCACTCAAATGTTTAACCATAAGAAGTGAATTACTCTCTCAAATAAGAGGTTTAGTTGTAGTACTTAGGGATCGAATCCACAGGGAATTAAGGAACACAATAGATGTAATCCTAAATGAATATGCTAGGTTGATTAGGTTTAAAAAAGTAAATTGCAGTTTTGTAAGCAATGATAAGTTGCTTAAGAGAATAGGTTTTGGTTTTAAAACAATAAAAGAAAGTAGTTAGATTCAAGGTTGCTATTCAGATATTTAGGATTATAATGCTACAGATGTTTTAATGAATTGCTTGCAAGATATATGAGAACTTTGATTCTTAGATAGATCTAATAGCAGTCGCTAAATAGACACATCCATTGATCTTATTGCTGGCAATATCGACCGATGGTACGATTGCCAGATCGGATGATATAGGTTTCCGTCGATCGATGACTCTATAGGAGTATCGATCAATATCACATAAGATCGAATCAAAACTGTGTTCACCAAGATCATAGACCGGCTCTCGCACAACCCTAGAGGATCTAAGCTCATGCCAAATGATTTCAGGACAATGATTAACAAGTTAAATCACATCCATGATCATACTCTAGGTAGCTAATCTAGAGTAAGCATTAGGGTTCATTTGGANCAAGTTAAATCACATCCATGATCATACTCTAGGTAGCTAATCTAGAGTAAGCATTAGGGTTCATTTGGATAATGAATATCAACAATTCAACATTCCATAGTTGGGGCTAATCCCTCATAACTATTTGAACCCTAAATCTAACAAAGAGATCTACTCAGACATAGCTGAGAGATTCATAACAGCTAGGTAATAATAGAAAATCATAGATTAGAGGATTGAACTTTTGGTTCTTGGAACAACAAATCTCTTTGTGTGTTTCCTCTAAATCTAGAATTCTATAACCTTTAAGAAATTAAGATGAAAAGAAATACTTTATAGAATAGAAAAAAGTGAAAAGAAAAGTATGCAAAGCTTTTCAAGTACAAAAGGAACTAGAACAATATAAACATTCAAAAAGCATGAAAAGCATGTCTAGCCAAACACAATGGCAAAAACTATAAATAAGAGTTCCATTAGGTTAAAAACTCGTCAGGGGCATTATTGTAACATTGGGAAGACTTGGGCTTCAAATCGGCCAAGTTAGACTTGTTCTCCACGCATCATATCGATCGATGGTACATGGTGTACATCGATCGATGGAGTATCTCGACTTCATCTTCAATAGAAGCGTCATCGAACGATTACACAGGGTGTGTATCGATCGATATGTGTCCTTATTGTCTGATCTTCATAGTCATCTCGGAAAACTCTCCTTTAAGCTCCAAAAGGGCACCTAAATCATTTTACTCCAAAATGCTCATGAACCTGAAAACATACCTAATAGACTCTAAAACATATATAAAACTCATAAAAACATATCAATACCATGGCTTAAAGCGGGTCAAAATCATGGTATATCACTCTGGGGCGTTGTCGAGGGCCGTCGATTTCTTTTTCTTTTTGGAAGAAACGTCGACCGGCAGATTTTTTCGTTTTAAATCCGTGGCGTAGCAAACTTGCGAGGTCTCCCGATTTCCCCATATGGTCTCGATTCCACACGGAGTCGGAAACTTAAGACACATGTGGTACGTCGACGGAATCGCTTGCATCGAATTTAACTACGGTGTCCCTACGATTGCTTTGTAAGGCATGGGTCGATCGACGACTTGGAATTCGACGTTTTTCACTATTCTCCCGGTGCGAACCGTAAGGTTGATCGTTCTGAGGGTCATGGTGATTTCTACCGAGAGTCCTACTAGCGGGCTTACGTTTTCCGTGACTTCAGACAGATCGATTTCCATTCTCTCCAGAGTATTTTTGAAGATGATATCAGCCGAGCTTCCGGTATCGACTAATATCCTCGCGACATCCATATTCTGGATTGTCAGCTCGATACCGAGAAGATCGTTGAGAGGTTTGATCGAATCGATCATTGCACTTTTCTCGAACGAGATGACGTCGCCGTTCAGATTAGGCATGTCTTTTCTCGTTCGTTCTAGCGATTATTGTGTAAGAGAATCCGACCCCCCCCCCCTCCTTCTAGCGCCAAACTGTGGGAACCAAAATCCACACTGTCGATTTTCCGTCAAATATGGAAACTTAGGGAAAACCCTAATTTTCCCGAGGTCCTGGATCTCTGCAGAAATCACTAAAACAAACGAATCAATAGAATATGGATGAACAACGAAGAACAGAGAATGAAGAATTTGCGTGAAAGCTTTTTGTTGAATAAGAGATCGACAACTGTTACAAAAGAGAATTGCAGAACTTAGACGTCGAAACGTTCTAAGGATCCGGCTTGCTAGTCTAAACGCTAAGTCCTTAATTTCTAAGCTAACAGCCGCCTGTCTAGGTCTTATTTTCGTCTCCTTGCTTTTGCCCTATGCCTCTTGCTTATATACTCCCTTTCTTGGCGGTTTGGTCCTTCCATTTCGCCCAGATTCGAGTTTATCAGGAATCTTCCATTTTTCTCGATATTTCCTTTTTTCCCGCGGGAATCTTCTATTTTTCTTCGATTTTGCCATTTATCTCCAAACTTGACATCTATCTTCCTTCTGCGAGTAAATCGTCAAAACGTTATCGTATCTTCGGGTTAGATTTCGTTAATATCGCGAGATGGGTTTTTATCACGTTTTAGGACCTTCCGGGCCGTTTTACGATAAATCCGTTTTGCGACTTTGTACGAGATCGTTTCCTGATCCAATGCCGTTTTTAGTAAATTCCCCGAGTTTAATCGTAAAGTTTAGCTATGTTCGTTTCTCGGTTAATCGTTGCCGTTTTTACGATTCACTCGATGTTTTTATTAAAAACGCATTTTTTACGATTTTTACGAAAGATCTCGAAATAAATAGCATAGTTTAGGCAATGTTCGGTGTTTCGTTTAACTGTTTCCATTTTATACAATTTCCTCGAGTTCTTCTCGAGAAAACAAAGTTTTACGGTTTTTATCCTAAAACTCTAACGATAGGACGGATCGAGACGAAACGAGAGACATTTCGACCGTGGTTTGGAACATGATCGTGTCGAAGGACGTAAGCCTTGAATCAGGGATATGGGAGATCGAAGCTCGGGATGGTCGGCTCGACGTACGGCAAACCAAACCGAACCGATTCAGGTCGCCGTTGGGCGAGCTGCCCGGGAAGTTTCTAGCTCGCCCAACGGCGAGCTAAGCCAGCTAGTCGTGTCGGGAATAGCTTGCGTTTTACGGCGGTTTCGGTTTTTCGCGGTTTTGTGCTTAACTCGGACGATCGTGTAATCGACGTTTGTTTCGTTTTTCCGAGATAACGATCTTCCGAATTTTCCGCGGATTTCCTTTGTTCGGAAATCTCTTTTGGATTTATAAAACGATTTCTCGAATTTTATAAAACGATTTATCGAGTTTTATAAAACGATTTCTCGAGTTTTATAAAACGATTTCTCGAGTTTTATAAAACGATTTATCGAGTTTTAAAAAACGATTTCTCGAGTTTTATAAGACTATTTTTGTATTTCGTGGAAAGTAATGATTCTATCTTTTACAGAAGTTATCGTAGACGTTGATTTCGAGATTACGGTTTTTGACACCAACAAACGCCTTGAAAGAAATCGTTAAGAGTAGAAAACCAAAATTTTCTTTGTGTTGTGGTCAACGGCAAGTTCAGTTGCCGTTACTTAAGCCTTTACCAGAGATTATAACGAAATTGCTAAGAGATGACAATGATACCAGCAGATACTTTCGGGAGAACATCAGGCAATTAAATATGGTTTTCCCGTTTACTTCTCTAGGTGGTAAAATTGATCGATCTACTCCACCATGCCCTGGACCAAAAATGGTTGTTCTTCAAGGAGAGAATTATCACTTAATGGGTAGTTTAAAACCACCCGTAGGAGCAGATCTGAAGTTTAGCCAGCTTTATTGTTGACACTGAAAACGAAGTTCAGAACAGGTCAACTATTGTTGGGTATGTTTAATTAAATTTTCTATTATATATATATAGAACGCCTTTTGTTCTCCAGCAAAACATCTCTATAACGCTATTTTATAATATTTTCTACCAGGAAATATAAAACAAAGCATGAGAAGTCTAAAAAAGAGAGATTGAGGAATCAGGTTATTGAACGGATAGTGAAATTGATTGACGAAGTGAATCCATATGTGAATGAGTTTAGATCTGCCAGAGAAAGGTTTAAAACTTATCCTGAAGAAATACTTCATATGAGGATTATTAGTAATAGGGAGAAAGATGGAAGGACATATAATACTCCTACTGCATCAGAGGTTGCCGTACTTATCCCATGAGATTTCAGTTTGGATATGTATACAAGAGATATTGTTCTGGAAGAGAAGCAGACATGATGGCTTAAAAGGATCAGTGAGATGCATCCATCTTATTTGGCACTTCAATACCCTCTTATTTTTCCATACGGTGAAACTGGATTCAGACTCGGTATTAATAAAAGAACAACTGATGCTACTTCAAAGCATAAGAGAAAGAATATCAGTATGAGGAAATGGTATGCTTTCCGGCTTCATGAAAGGGAGGGAGAGTCTCATAGTCTTCTTCATTCTAAGAGGTTGTTCCAGCAATTCTTGGTTGATTCCTACACTACCATAGAGTCTAACAGACTGCGTTATCTGCAAATGAATCAGAAGAGTCTAAGATCAGATTCTTTTGACTCTATTCAACAAGCTGAGAATGATGGGAAAATTGATATACACGACCAGGGAAGTCGTTTTCTATTGCCAGCTTCATATATTGGAGGACCAAGATACATGAAGAATATGTAATTGGATGCCATGGCGATTTGCAAACATTTTAGGTTTCTTGATCTATTCATAACTTCTACTTGCAGTCCTAAGTGGCCTGAAATTACCAGGTATTTACAGGCAGGTAAACTAACCGCGGACGACAGACCTGATATACTTTGTAGACTGGTTAAAATAAAACTTGAATCCCTGATGATTGATTTAACAAATAAAGAGCTCTTGGGAAAAACAGTGGCATGTGAGTATCTTTTACATTTGATCATTTCTTCTTGCTAATTTTCCAAGTTATTATTTTAATTTTCCTATTTTTTTCTAATGCAGCTATGTATACCATTAAATTCCAAAAACGTGGTCTCCCTCATGCTCCCATTCTGCTTTTTATGGCACCTGACTCTGAATTTCCTAAAATTGAAGATATCAACAATATCATTTCAGCTGAAATTCCTGATAAAGAAAAGATATGATGATTCATGGTCCTTGTGGAGCTGTCAACATGAATTTGCCTTGCATGGAGAATGGTAAATGTTCTAAGCTCCATCCTAAAGTTTTTGCTGAGAAGACCACGGCTAACAGAGAAGGATTTCCCGTCTACCGAAGAAGAGAACAGTCTGATCATTTCGTTGAGAAAAAATGGCTTCAAATGTGACAATAGATATGTCCTTCCTTATAACAAGAAACTATCACTTTGGTATAGAGCTCACATTAATGTTGAATGGTGTAACCAGACTGGCTCTATTAAGTACTTATTTAAGTCTATTAATAAAGGACACGATCGGTGTACTGTAGCTGTTGAAAGTAGAGAAAAGATTACCAAAAAAAAGGAGAATCTGTTGAGATTGTCTCTACTGATTCTGCTTCAACTGAGGAGAAGAAAAAAAAATCAAAGACTTCTTCAACTGCAGGTATTTTTCTAATACTTATATATGAGTATATTAATGTATATGAGTTATTTACGTATACATAGTTATTTAAGATGACGCATTTGTTTTAAATGCAGATATGTGTCACCATCTAAAGGTTCGTAGAGAATTTTTAAGTTCTCTATACACGATCGTTCCGTAGAAGTTGAGAGGATTCAGTTTCATTTACCTGGAAAACAGATTATTGTTTTCAAAGATGATGACACATATGAAGAGATTACAAACCACGTTCTGATTGAAGATACCATGTTTTTGGGCTGGTTTGAATTAAACAAGGTAAACGCTTTTGCTCGGACACTCACTCTAGCTGAAATTCCAATTTGGTTTATCTGGAATAAAAAAACAACGCAAGTTTACTGATAGAAATAGAGGATTCAGTATTGGTAGAATCAACTACGCCCCAAGAAAAATTAAACAAGCGTTTTATATGCGTGTCCTCTTGAATATTGTAAGATATTGCACATGTTACGAGGATATTAAAACATTCAACAACGTTGAGTATTCGTCCTACAAAGAGACATGATTTGCTTGAGGTTTATTAGAAGATATCAGGAATACATTGATGATATTGTGAGGACAAGTTTTTCAGGTTCAGCGTCATATATGCGTCAATGTGTTGTGATCATGCTCATGTCCGATAGTCTTTCGAAGCTAGAAGTTGTTTGGGAAAACATTTGGGAATTATTATCTGAAGATATTGAGTATCGTCTAATAAAGCTATTAAATAGACAAGGTATGTTTACTCTCCAATAATACACTCTAATAAATTTTGTAAAGTATAGTTAATATTATTCCAAGGCATAAAATATTTGTAGATTATATT
This sequence comes from Eruca vesicaria subsp. sativa, assembly GCA_932364175.1. Classification (NCBI taxonomy): domain Eukaryota; kingdom Viridiplantae; phylum Streptophyta; class Magnoliopsida; order Brassicales; family Brassicaceae; genus Eruca; species Eruca vesicaria. The sequence goes on from CAKOAT010507376.1 coordinate 8,378, forward strand.
TGAGTGAAGAGGAAATAAAACAGCTAACTCCTCACGAGAGTGGGAAAATATTGAAGAGGAACGGTACTTCTTTAGAGGCATGGGAATCTATGCCAAAGCCAATAGCTGATTTTGCACTCCGGGAGAATTTTTTGATAATGGACAAGCTTGGATATGACAAAGAGTAGTTAAAATCTGATCATGATCTTGATTTTGAAAAAATGACACACGAGCGGAGAAAGATATGAGGTTCTTAGTGTTGTCTTAGAAAAGAGAGGAGCTGTATTTTTTGTTTATGGGTTTGGTGGAACTGGGAAAACGTTTTTGTGGAGATACCGAGGAGAAATCTGTTTGAATGTTGCATCAAGTGGGATAGCTTCTTTGTTACTACCAGGGGGAAGGACATCACATTCTAAATTTGGGATACCAATTAATCAAGATGAGTTTTCTACTTGCACACTTGATCACGGATCTGACCAAGCGAATTTGATTAAAGCAGCTTCTCTGATTATTTGGGACGAAGCGACGATGATGAGCAAGCATTGTTTTGAATCATTGGATAGGAATAAGGTTGACATTATTGGGAATAATGACAATTTGCCTTTTGGTGGCAAAGTTGTTGTCTTAGGAGGAGATTTTAGACAGGTTTTGCATGTAATTTATGGAGCTGGAAGAGCTGAAATTGTTTTGGCATCTTTAAATTCCTCTTATCTTTGGAAGCATGTCAAAGTGTTGACGCTAACAGAAAATATGAGGTTGATGTCTAACGATTAATCTCCTGAAGAAGCTAGAGATTTGGAAGAGTTTTCACAGTGGATATTAGATGTTGGAGATGGAAACATAGGTGACAACAATGATGGCGAGGCTCTAACTGATATTCCTGAAGAGTTTCTTATTCTTGATGCAGAAGATCCGATTGAGTTTATATGCCAAGCTGTGTATGGTGATGTTGTTTCTTTACAGCAGAATAAAGAACCTAAGTTTTTCCAAGAGAGAGGAATACTCTATCCAACTAACCAGAATGTCGAGAAAATTAATCAACACATGTTGGATAAACTCGATGTTTAGTTATTAATTTAAGGTTATGAATATGATTTTATTATTGTACATTCATATATCAAGTTAACATAATTATTCTTTATAAATATTTCAGGTGAGGAAATGATCTTCTTAAGTTCTGATACGATAGATGCTTCAGATAAATTTTCAGTTAACGATCAAGCTCTTACTCTAGATTTCTTAAGTACCATCAAAGTCTCAGGTTTTCCAAACCATAGTCTTTGCTTAAAGATTGGTTGTCCTATTATGTTGCTCATAAACATAGATCCCACTAGCGGATTAATGAATGGGACTTGACTTCAGGTTACAGAGATGTACCCTAACATTATAAAGGCATAATTTATTCCAGGAGATAAGGATAAGGTTGGTCGAGTAGTTCTTATTCCTAGGCTTTCTATTATCCCTTCTGACAAGAAGTTACCTTTCAAGATGAGGAGGAGGCAACTTCCTACTTCTGTGGTGTTTGCCATTACAATCAATAAGAATCAGGGGAAATCTCTATCAGAAGGGGGCATTTACCTACCAAGGCCTGTTTTTTCTCATGGCCAATTATATGTGGCTATTTCAAGAGTTGCATCCAAATATATGTGGCTATTTCAAGAGTTTGCCTCAGAGACAAACAATGAATGTCGTTTACAAAGAGATCTTCCAGAATCTCTGATTTTTTAAGAACATTGTTTTCATTTTTATATACTATCTAATTTAAAATGTATTTCCATTATATTTTCTCTTAAATTTAGTTTAATTTCATTCTATATTCGATCATTTTCAAGCATCTATATTATATTATACAACCGAAAATGTTACCAAATCATTCTTCCACTACCTACAGAAAATCACATAATGTGGTTGAATCATGTATTTAATCGAATCATTTTAATTTTTATCTAATCCATTTTGAAAAATAGATGCAAATTTTTGGTTTTAATATAAGGCCCAAAATTATATTAGGCTGCATAATTTTTAATATCTTTTGGGCTATTAGAAATATTGCCTAATTATGTTAAGCCTTTAAACCCATTAATAGATCAATAGGTTTAGTTCTTATCTATATAAGACTCTTCTATTGTCTACAATAACCATAATATCTCTTCATCTTCCTCTCTCTCTCTCAAGAAAACGATATTTTCTTTCTTTGTTCTCTCAATCCTTTTGCATATAAGACATGTTTCTCTGTTGTTGGATGTGTTCTTGCTTAATCTATTTCGAATCTATGGTTGGATTAACTGTCGCTAGGTTCGTTGTTGTTGAATATTGTCATTTTAGGGTTAGATTTTTAGTTACGGTTTTATTTTCGATTCTCTGTTTATTTTTTAAATCGTGATAAATTTAGAGGATCTAACTATAGAAGATATTTTGGGGTAAATATATATTTTATGTGAATTTATGTTAGATCTTACGTCTACATAATATATATTTAGGGTTTATTATATTTCCATATTTTTTATATTTGTTTCCTAAAATTTATGCATTTTCGGATTATGTTTGTTTAGAAATAATGGTTTTAGTTATGTTTAGTATTTCTTAGAAGTTTAATGCTTAGATACTAAATATATTTTTTCTCTTAATTAAACAACTATTCGATTTCTAAACTTTATCTTTTTCTTATTTATTAGTCTTATTTTTAGAATTTTGTTTGTTATGATTTTGTTTTGATAATTCCGAAATGTATTTCTGATACGATTGACATATATCTCATCTTCCAAAACGAATCTTTTATAAAGTTGTTTCAAAGATGTTCTTTCCAAGACCTAATGATTTGAGATTTTGGTCATCTTATCCATATTTTAAGATAAATATTTCATATATTTATTGAGTTTATCCATGTCAAACAATCATTACTCTTTTTGAATTCTTTGTTATATGCAAAAATCAAATATAATAATAGGATAGTTTAATAATCTTCTTTTGAAAGTATCTATGCATTGGATTGTTTAATCTATTGGATAAGGCATTTGTTTATATAATATTTTTAATATCTCAAATTTTACATGATTTCATGGTATGATTTTACATGTTAGATCATGGTTTATTATCAGAATTTCTTCTATTTTTAAAACTATATTATTTTGAATCATAGATGTTATTATTTTACAACTTAGTTGGAATTTTATTATTAATTTTAGTGTTCAAAAATCATAGATGTAATTATTTTAACTAATATAAATAAACTATATAATCCAATTATCATATATTGGATTTAACTACAAATTTGTAATACAATTTTGGGTCTTTGCAATAGTATTTATTTTTTAAGTTTACTATGGGCTATGGATCCATCCAATTTTTGTTTCAATCTAATATGTGTTTTAATTTTTCATACTATCACAACACTTAATTTTCTGATTCTCGGTTCAACCACAAACTGATTCGGTTATGCAGAACTCAATGAAAAGACCTATTAAATAAGGCTGGGCACAAATTCTTGATACTCGGCTTGTACTCACTACTTGACTCGGTTTGGTTTAAAAAACAAGTACTTATTATAAACAAGTCAAGTAACAAGTAAGCGAATTTTATTACTCGCAAGTACAAGTCAACTATCAAATTTTATTACTCGCAAGTACAAGTCAACTATCAAATTCATTTTTATTTTTAACTACTTGGCTTGTTACTTGGTTTGTTACTTGGTTTGTTACTTGATATCCTCTACTTGTCTCATTATTTGTTATATATTACTTGGTTTATTAAATAGTTGATATCCATTTTATTAGTTAATTAAATTTATGTATTACATTTTATTAGGGACCGTACAAAATTATTCGTTGCTAGCTTCCTCTTCGTTACTTCATAGGTACATGATCTTTAAAGATGAGTATTTGTTCACCGAATTAACTATCAAGTAATCTATTTAAATTACTTATAATTATAACACAGATATCATATAGTAAAATAAAATTAATTACTTGACTTTGTTTTGTTTGTTAATGAACTAAGATACATTTTCCTAAATCATAGTAAAATAACTCGTTTATATTTTCACTTTCGTTAGTGCATCAACATAAGTTTTAAATTTATATAAGCATCCTTAAACTTTTCTATTTTTTATATAATCAATCTTTTGAATTGACAAAAATATAAAAAAGAAACATCAAATAATTTACCGTTAAATTCTAATGAATCATCAAATTATTTACTAATAATTATCAGTTAAATTGTAAGTAATTTACAAGTAACAAGTGATAAAAAAACAAGTAACATGCAAGTCCGATAATTTTTTGCAACTACTTGAAATTGCAAATACTCGTTTTTAACAAACCTAAGTACAAGTCAAAAAACTTACTACTCGTACAAGTCAAGCCGAGTACTAAATATACCAAAAATACCGAGTACTCGGTTTGTAACCCTACTACTAAAAGGTTAAATATTCATCAAATTTCACATATGAAACTATCATATAATACAAATCGAATCAGAATGATATATTATGTTACAACCAAAACAAAATCCTCGCTTCTCAAACGCGGGTCAAAATCTAATTTTCTTTAATGGATAATCATCATCCAAAATCAGATTTATCTTAACATGGTTTGTTAGTGTTACATTTTTACGTATAAATTAACCTTTGGTCGTTCAAAATATTTTACTATATAAGTTGACTGGCTTTTGCAAGATTTTCCCATCTACCAATATATATACTTCCTTGTCAAGAAAGTGAGGTAAGAGCTTCAAAAGAAACTTTAGCCCAAACGTATCTTACATATTTGTCTTGTTGAGACACGGTTCTGTGTATTAAGTTCTCTTTGACACAAAGGGTTTTACATGCAAATTTGAGTTCAGTAGCAGAGAAGCAATCTTGTTTTTTAACGTATTGAAAGATTCAAATTTAGAAGTTGGATTTAATATATAATTACAAAAAAAAAAACAGAACTGAATATATACTATAATGCTTATAGTTTTTGAAGTATCTCTATGAATTTACGAAAACTTAGTGTATGAATCGACTAGGTTTGAAATTCTATTTCGTTACCACCAACAGAATGCTATCATTGAGTTTCAAATTAATATTATCTAGTTTATTATACGATATGCTGCTACACTTATCGTATCAGGTAATAGATGTATGCAGCGATAACTGCATGATTTATTGGAGGGCGGATGAGCAGCGAGTTACATTTAAATTTTGTGGGAAGGCTCGTTATAAAGATACAAGTGGAAGAGTTCCAGTGCCATACAAAAGGATGTGGTATTTGCTTTTGACGGAACGAAAAGGTTGCAGAGGTTGTATCAGTCTGAACGCATAGCGCAACCAATGAGATGGCATGCGGAGCATTCAACAGATGGTGAGATTAGAAATCCTTCATATGCAAAAGCTTGGAAGCATTTCCAATCAACATATCCATATTTTTCGTATGAGAGAAGAAATGTCTACCTTGGATTATGTACGGATGGTTTCACCCCATTTGGCAAGCATGGGAGACAGTATTCTCTATGGCCAGTCATTCTTACACCATACAACTTACCGCATAACTTGTGCTTGCGTCGAGAGTTTCTCTCCATTCTCGTTCCCGGGCCAGAGCATCCTAGGAGATCACTTGATGTGTTTCTTCAGCCACTAATATATGATTTGCAACAAGTATGGGCTCAAGGTGTTGAAACATACGATGTTTCGTGTAAGGAAAACTTTCAAATGCGGGCAATACTTATGTGGAGAATAAGTAATTTTCCAACATATGGTATGTTATCTGGATGGACAACGCATGGAAGGCTATCATGTCCATATTGTTAAGATAACACTGATGCTTTCCAACTAAAACACGGAAGAAAAACGTGTTGGTTTGACTGTGATAGGAGATTCCTACCACCTGATCATCCATATCGTAGGAGTAGGAATTTTTTTACAAAGAACAAGAGAGTATTTGACAGTCCACCTCCGGAAATTTGTGGGGAAGATTTGTTGACACAGCTAAGGGATTTTGGTGCAGAAAGAATGCCAGACGTCGGTGGACATGTGCATTATCCGGTAGATGCTGTTGGAGAACTACATAACTGGCACAAAAAGAATATTTCTGGGATCTGCCATACTGGAAGGATCATCTGCTGAGGCATAATTTAGATGTCATGCATATTGAGAAGAACTTTTTTGACAATCTCATGAACACGATCCTTAACGTCCAAGGTAAAACAAAGGATAATTTGAAGTCAAGACTGGATTTAGTCGATATATGTGCTCGTTCAGAACTTCATGTTGATGAGAATGGTAGGGCTCATTTTCCTATATACCGACTGGATGCAGAGGCAAAGGATGTGTTCTTTGAGTGGATTTCAAAGGATGTGGAATTTCCAGACGGTTATGCATCAAATTTGCGTAACTGCGTCGACAGAAACGATGAAATTTTATCGGCTTGAAGAGTCACGATTGCCATGTAATGATGCAGCGCCTCCTTCCATTTGCCTTCAAGGAACTATTACTACAAAATGTTTATGAAGCAGTTGCAGGAATAAGTGCTTTCTTCCGTGATTTATGCACGAGATCAGTGACTCTTGAAGGTATTGAAAATTTGAAGACTAACATAGCTGTGATCCAGTGCAACCTTGCAAAGATATTTCCTCCATCATTTTTTGATGTTATGGAACATCTTGTTATTCACCTGCCAAGAGAATTGGAACTTGGTGGTCCAGTGCAGTATAGATGGATGTATCTGTATGAGCGGTATATGTTCCATCTGAAGAAGATGGTGAAAAATTTAAGTAGGGTGGAAGGTTCTATAGTCGCAGATGATCAATGAAGAAACTTCAAACTTTGCCGAGTACTACTTTCCAGCAGAAGTGCAGACCAAAAACAGAAGACCTGCTCGGCATGATGATAGAGGCAAAAGGGCAACATATTATGTTACAGTACCAGACATCTTCACAGATGTTGGACGACTTAGTGGAAAACCAAATGACCATCGACTTACTGAGCAGGAGCACAGTCATTTGCAAACATATTTTCTCACCAACTGCGAAGATGTTCTTCAATAGGAGAGGTAAGTAAATTACAAATTTTTATTTTAACAAGTTGAAATTTAAATCTTAATTAATTAATTACATTTGTGTATATGTACAGGATTTATATGAAAGAAAAGCGGTTCGAACATAGGTACGCCACAGAGGAGGAACTAGAAGAACTAAAGCATAGAGAATTTGCTGGATGGATGTTTTATTATGTGAGTGCTGGTATGGCGAAAGGTAAAACATTTGAAGATTGGATACGCGAGATGGTGTGTGGACCAAAGTATGTTGTGAAGTCATATCCGAGATTTTGTACTCGAGGATATGCATTCACAACTCAAAAGAGGAGACGTTCAAGTATGACTTATGATGCTGGTGTTTGTTCTGCATCAGGAGATGATGTATACGACGGAAACATACGCGAGATTTTGGAAATCAATGGGCATGGTTGGATTGCGCTGTACTGTTTTCTATTATGATTGGTACGACAACACTCCAGATCGAGGTGTGTGAACAGATGCATTTGGTGTTACATCAGTACATTCGAGGCGAAAGCTGCAATATTATGATCCTTTCATTCTTGCTTCTCAGGCCGATCAGGTAATTAAATATATATATATATGTCAATTATTCAAATATGTATTAATATATGTATTAAGTTACAAATTTACAAATAATTTTTTAAATGTTTTACAGGTTTGTTATATCAAGTAGGAACAGAGATGATCCATGGGTCATTGTTACAACACTCAACCCGAGAGGCCGAGTTCAGGGAAGTTCTGAGCTGGAAGACCCACTACAACCAAGCACATCGGGCAACTTAAGTGCAGCAGAAGATGTAGCCGCAGTTGACCTTGTTGTAGATTTTACCGATTTTGGAGAGGAAGCCGTCGTTCACGTAGAGGATGAATCAGAGATTGGAGAGTTTCACCAAGATCCAGATTCAAATTCATCTGGTGATGATGATGACTCGGAAACAGAGTACTATCGACAATCTTTTTTTTTTATACAATTCCGAGGAAATACCGAGGAATAGGCATAGTTCCTTGGTTTCGCATTTATGGATTTAATTTAGGGGTTACCTTCCTCGGTAATTCCTTGGAATATACCGAGGAAATTTCGAGGAACTAGGCCTATTCCTCGGAATTTCGTCGGTATATTCCGAGGAATTACTAAGGAATTAAGATATTTGAACCGAAAATAATGTATTTCCGTTTAGAAATTGAACATGTGACTTAAATAAACCTTATTTACTGTCTTAGATTGATTATAATTTGAAATACTGGTGTGTTTTCAAGTAATAAACTCTCTTCCAATTGTATAAACGAAATTCCTAGACAACAACATAAACACTTATACACTTTAATGAATGGAAATGACAAGACGTGTACTCGTTTTCTAAATTTTGTAATTTCATGGTTTATGGGGATATATTGAAAGAATCTTCAATGTTATCCATTGAAAAACTATCAAATTGTTCAAGGAATGGTCTATCGTATCAAAAATTTGGGTTTTGAAACCCCAAAAAAGGTTTCCTCGGAATTTCCTTGGTATATACCGAGGAAAGCTCTAACCAATAAGAATTCATGCAGAGCATATTCCATTTTCCTCGGAATATACCGAGGATATTCCGAGGAACATGGAATATTTTCATTAACCGGGAAATCGGACCGCCAAAAATTTCGCGAAAATCAAATTAAGTGTATTCCGAGGAATCTTGTCCGTCGGAATCTCGGGTTTATTTTTACCCGAGAAACTTCTTCATCCTCATTTCTCAGATCTCTCTCAAACCTCCATTGCGATTCTCCGAGTTCCTCTGTCGATTTCCACCGCGAAAACTCCTTTATCTCCTCTATTTCTTCTGAAATCATGTAAGTCCTCAATCCTCATCATCCTTAGTTGTTTTGATTAGGATTTGAAGTTAGTTTTAGGGATTTTAGATGTTTTAGTTTGTGATTTTGTTACGGTGATTGGTAGATTAGGTTTTGATTAGGATTTGAAGTTGTTGTTTGTGTTGTTGTTGTTGTTGTTTTTGTTGATTTTCAAAAATAATTTTTTGAAAATTATCAAATCCAAAGGTTTTTTTGTATATAAAATCTATTTTGGGAAATATTAAAACGTTTTTTTATATTTTTGAAACCTTTTTCTGTGATTTTAATTTTTTTTTAATTATTAAACTATTTTCCTATTTATTAAAAGGTTTTTTGTAATTAAAAAACTATTTTTTACTTATTAAAATATTTTCCTATTTATTAAAAGGTTTTTTGTAATTAAAACTATTTTTTACTTATTAAACTATTTTCCTATTTATTAAAAGTTCTTTTTGTGATTTAAAACTATTTTAAAAATTATTAAACTATTTTCCTATTTATTAAAAGGTGTTTTTAATATTTATGAAACTTTATTGTGATTAAAAAACTATTTTTAGATTTTTAAAATCATTTTTATATTTATTAAAAGGTTTTTTAATATTAATGAAACCTTTTTCTGATTAAAAACTCTTTTTGGATTTTTAAAATCATTTTTATATTTATTAAAAACTCTTTTTTTAATTTGCAGGTCTAGTGGTGATCGGCCCCGGTCTCGTGTTCGTCGTTCCGTACCCCGAGGTCATAGTGGTACAGAGAGCCACTCTCTGGGTTCTTCATCGTCTTCTGATCAGATTCTTTCTCCCGCTGCTGCAAACCCTCCCCCTCCTCCAGTTGTTCCAGGAGTGATGACTGTTGAACCGTTGGTTCAACAGCCCGGTCGTGACCATCTTCTCTATCTCACTCAGTATCTAAAGGGACAACGTCAATGATGGTAATTAAGAGTCTTTTTATTTTATTAAAAGTTGATTCATTATTAATAATTTGTTTTTTATATTAGGTTCGACCGATCCGCGAACGGGATCAGCGCATGCATCAACCGGATGATGTACTCAGACCTCAAGAAGGGATATCCGACTTTCACTCAGTTCCCTCTCCAAAAGCAGGAGATGTGGTTTCGTTAGTTTGCGGTAAGTATTCTAATTTTTTAATTATATTTTTAATATTTATTATAAAATTTCTACTCATTGTGTTTTTTTCAGCAAGAGTTCACCTAGAATCCCGATCATACGGTCTTCATCCGTAACACCTTCGTCCATAAAGTTATGGACAACTACGAGAAGCAAATCTATGAGTGGAAGCAGAAGTGGCTCGATGATAAGGTACCGGTTTATTAATCTATTTTTAAATTTATTAAACTATTTTTGAATTTATTTAACTATTTTATATTTTTATTTATTAAAAGGTCCCGAAGTCGATCAACAGCACGGTCTGGCAGGAGTTGTGTGTGCATTGGTAGAAGGACGCGACGAAAGACACCTCCTTGACCAACTCCACCAACCGCAACAGCAAACGTGGCGAGAAGGGCATGTACATACACAACTTGGGTGCCAGTCTACTGTCATTATGGGAAATCGCATGGTAAGTTCAATCTCTTTTTTTGAATAATTAAGTATTTTAATTTTATTTTTTATCCATTTCTTCTAATTTCTAATGTTCTTTTTAACTTATGTTTTTATCTAGGCAGAAGAAAATGATGACGAGCCGGTTGATGACTTCGAACTGCTGAAGAGGAAGCATACCAACAAGGAGACCAGGGAGATTGATGATGGCGTTGTGAAGGAGGTGGTCGACCTGGTCGAAACTCTGAAGAAAGACGAAGAGACCCGTCTATCTCAGCTTCAAACCGACCTAGACTCCACTTTGACGGCTTCAACCCACCTATCCCGGACTCGAATCAACAAAATCGTTGAATTGGTAAGATCTTTTTTTAAAAGTTCAGTTCATTTATTTCTTTATTTTCTATTATTAAAATTTTTTTTATCTTCTCTTTTAGTCGGTTCCAAAGAAGAAGGGAGGTTTGGTCGGTTTGGGTCATCAATCCCAATCGGTTCCTTCTGCTGCACAACCGCCTTCTGTTGATCCAATTGTTATGGAGGAGCTGAAGGACAAGGATGACCGCATAGCTGCGTTGGAGGCCAGAATGGCTGATAAAGAGGCGGGATGGGAGGAAATGAGGAGGCAGAACGAACGAATGATGGAGATGATGAAGAGGATGTACCTGAACAAGCAATTCCCATAATTTATGTTGTTTTTTTTTAAACTCTGAATGTCTTTTTTTATTTGTACAACTTTGAATATTATCTAATATGTTTTCAATTTCAATTTTTATTTTATATTTTCGAATTTCAATTTAAAAAATAATAATTTATAATTTTATAAAAATATATTAATTTTTGGAATATTCAGAGGAAGACTATCCCTCGGAATATTCCGACGATATTGTCCCTCGGAATATTCCGACGACAATATCCTTCGAAATATTCTGAGGGACAGTTTCCTCGGAATAATCCGTGGGCTACAGTTCTTTAGCTTATTCTGAGGGCTCAAGTTCTTCGGAATATTTTCAAAAAATGTTTTCGAGAAATGTTTCATCGGAAAACTCTGAGGACATTCCAACGAAATTTTTCTAAGAATATGTTCTCGGAAATTCTTCGGAATTTTGGTTCTTGGTATTTCCTCTGAATTTTCCGAGGAATTTCTGAGGAAACTTGTATTTCCGACGAAAAATTTCTAACGACCATGTTTGTTGGTATGTTTTCGGAATATTCTTATTTTGACGATATACCGACGAATATGGTTGTCGGAATCACGGTGTTTTCTTGTAGTGATCGAACGAAACTTCGATTAATGTTTTTTTCTAATTTGTCGTTATCCATTTCATTCCTTTGAAGATAACAATGATTCTATTAGTGAAAGATTGTCTCAAGGTCCAATAGTATAATACACCGCAATATATAATACCAACTTTATGGTTACACCCTCTATTATATCCACTTTCTTGTGTATGTGTTCCTTACGCTATCGAATAGTGTGGAAATTAACCCTCGAGAGATCTTAAAAGAAGTGAATTAATGAAATAAATCTTTGAGCTATCGAATTAAAGTTACAAATCTATACTACCCTTTGTTCTCCCCTTTTCTCATTTGCATCAGATTTACCGAAGTTCTTTTTTTTATTTTTCACTCTCTGTAATCAAAGTCAAAGATTAAACACTCTTATGTAATGATTTTAGTTGTTAGCAATGCAAATTAACTCTAACAAGAAGAAGATACAAAAAAAAGTTGTATAACATTGTACATGGCTAAATAGCAGAAACGGATACATGTTATGTTATTGTAGACGGTTCCATGTGTTTACATTATTACGTAACAAAAGAAGCACAAAAATAGAAATGATGTACTCCATCAAACATCTTGATTGAAGTCAAATTTAATCTTGCGTGAATCTTTTCTTGAGTTTTCAATTTACATAAATGGTTAAAGAAATCAATTTCAGTTTCAGTTTCAATCAACAATAGTTCCCTAATCATGCTTTGAAATCCGGAATGGTTTGGTTTGGTAAATTAAGAAGACTAATCTTCGTTTGAATTCAATTGGAGGCTTTGATCAACCATGACACATTGAAGCAGGTAGAGGCGTCTTTGAAGGCGGTGGAAGCAACCAGATGCAAAAGGGTAAATACAAAATTCCAAATTTGATGAAGATTGCTATGAGAGCATTACTTAGCATAATTCATTGAAATATTACTTATGTATACTATTACAGAAAATTAGTTAACTTTTTAGTTTATTACCTTGTGCTTAAACAAAATTTTCACTTTAGGTTTTAATCATAATAGCAGAACATACATATGTGAATATTCAAAATCACATGTTTAAATTTGGAAATATGGGTTTTAACCTAATTTCGATAAGATTAGTTGGGGTTTAGGTTATGAAATTATATTATTGTATTGAATCTACAAGAAAGAGTATGCAACAATTTTGCTAGTCTTTTATAACGAGACATTTGCATTTCCTTTTCTAGTATGGACATTCTCCTTTGAACATCATATCGTTCCCCACGAATTACTCTGCGAACGCCATGACACATGACATCATATTATCATCACCTAATCCGTTATAACTATTTTGATTATTTAACTTATTTATTCTATGACTCATATATTGTAGACTTGTCAAACACTATTAAAAGTAATATTTTTACATAAATTCTGACGAATGCATATATCACTTTGCTTTAGTTATGTGGTGGCTCCTCTGCACACATGTGTATATATACATACATACTAGAACGCCGAGAGCTAAGAAAGAAAACATATCAGATCTTCAATCTTCAAGAGATTGTCGTCAAAAAACAAAAACAAAAAAAAATCTTCAAGAGATTAGGGTTCTTGGTCAGAAGATATATAAAGAAAATGGTACGATCACCGTGTTGTGATCAAGACAAAGGCGTGAAGAAAGGACCGTGGATGCCCGAAGAAGATGACAAGCTCATAGCTTATATAGACAAGAACGGTTATGGGAATTGGCGGTCGCTTCCTAACCTCGCCGGACTTAACCGCTGTGGAAAGAGCTGCCGGCTACGGTGGATGAATTATCTCCGGCCTGATATCCGGCGAGGCGAGTTCACCGATGAAGAAGAGAGTACTATCGTTAGACTACATGCTCTTCTTGGCAACAAGTAAGATTTTTTATTTAGCAAAAAAAAAAAAAGGTTAGGTTTATTTATTAATTAAAAATTTCGAGTAATTATTTAACATCTATACTAAGAATTCCTCATATGATTCTGCCACTGTTTGCTTAGTTATTTACAATATACTAGATTTTGACCCGTGCGGATATATTTTTCAATAATATATTGCTATTAGTAATGTATATCATATACGTGTCATCATATAATTAATAGTATTTTATACGTACCATAACATAAATTATTCATGGAATTACGGGTCGGCCCGCTCTACTGCGAATTGAATCATTTTTTGATTCAAAATTTTGACACGCAAGTAGGAAAAATTATACCTTAACCTGACATCATATATACTTTAAAGTGCGGATATTTTTTTTTAATTCTACAAAAAATTGATAGTTAACGGATTATGTGTTTTTGTACGAGATAACCTACTACGTTTATGATTTGTGGAAGTTTTTTTTCTTGTAGTTTATAAAACAACAAAGATGTTTATTTTAGTATAGATTTCTATACTTTTTAAAATGTGATTTTGATATTTAACAATTATTTTATTGATTACCAAAATAAATTTAAAATATTTTTGGGAACACCACTATATAACTAGAAATTTTATGATATATTTTTGTAATCAAATCATATAAATTTGCAAAGATAATGATTTACATTAAGACAATTGTCTCAGATATAACTTGACATCATATATACTTTAAAGTGCGGATATTTTTTTTTTAATTCTACAAAAAATTGATAGTTAACGGATTATGTGTTTTTGTACGAGATAACCTACTATGTTTATGATTTGTGGAAGTTTTTTTTGCTTGTAGTTTATAAAACAACAAAGATATTTATTTTAGTATAGATTTCTATACTTTTTAAAATGTGATTTTGATATTTAACAATTATTTTATTGATTACCAAAATAAATTTAAAATATTTTTGGGAACACCACTATATAATTAGAAAGTTTATGATATATTTTTGTAATCAAATCATATAAATTTGCAAAGATAATGATTTACATTAAGACAATTGTCTCAGTTCTAACCTAGAAAACAAATATGAAATGTGAAGATAATGAATTAACATGAGAGTAATATCAAAAAATACAACTGTTAAAGATAGAAAATAAAAGAAAATGAATAATAATCTAATCATATGTGGTTTCAAAAGAGAAATCATTATGATAGATCATTTTCACATAAACCAAAACCAGAATCAGAAAACAAAAAAATTATGTGTACATATATAACGTCTTAACATTCTAAAATAAAATAAATTTAATAAATCCAAAGCAGAAAAAATAATATCATAAAAATCTAGTGACTTCGTTTCTCTGTTGTTAATGTTTCTAAATTGGTAAATGTTTCTAAACGATAAAGCTTTCCCAAGAAAGTTTGAAATAAAATATTCTTTAATAATTTTCAAAAGTATTATACATATAATGTAAGATTATTTTTGGAATATTTTGTTGGTAAAGGTAAACGAGAATATTTCATGACTGGATTGTACCAGAATTTTGGTTGAGAGATTTCACTAAAAAAAATTAAATATTAAATATATGAAATTATGAAAGAAGATATCTCGTCAATTGATTTTGCAATAACTTTTTGAATGACAGGTTTTATAACAAATATTTAAGTGTCAAATATATATTAGCTAAAATATAAATGTTTAACAAATAAACATTGGTTCTTGTTTATTTGTTGTTTATGTCATACTAATATTAAATTGAAAATAGAAGTCATGAAAACTTACCAATACAATCCAGTGTTTGAAGGTTGATACAATTCATAACTATTCTGATGAAATAAATCTGTGACATTAAAATGATCATGATTAGATCTAACCTAAACATAAAAATATGAAATGTGAAGATAGTGAATTTACGTGAGATTTATAGAAAAGATAAATGCTTAGTTCGTCCAAAAAAAAGAAGACAAATGTTTAGTTCACAGGAAAAACACTAAAGAAAACGAAAATAATCAAATCATATACTTCAAAAGAGAAATCATTATTATCTGTACATAAACCAAAACCAGAATCAATAAACAAAAAAATATGTATATATATATATATATAAAAAGTTAGCATTCTAAAATAAGATAAATTTACTAAACCGAAAACATAAAAAATAACATCATAAAAGTCATTAAACTTCGTTTCTCTGTTGAGAATGTCTTATATATAGTAAACTAGGTGTTTTTCTCTCACTTATAGGCATATCTCTTATGAATATTTATTAGTAGATGTTTCATTAATTTTTTACTTATATTTTCAAAAAGTACAAATCAAACATCAAATAATTATAAATGACAGAACTCAAACATCAGAAATAATTTTAAAAAATCTATTTTTATAATTATTTTGTTTGATTTATATTTAATTATAATATTTTTACAAATATTTTTACTTAAATTATATTTAATTATAATTTTATATCTTAATTTTAAAATTTATAATAGAAAAACATATTTTCAAGATAACAATATAATGGATAAGTTATTTATTTTCTAAAAATATAAAATGATAATTTTTTTTAATTATACAGGATTATAGAAATGATGACATATAGTTAAAATTACTTAAAATCATGGAGAACTAAACAAATCAGAAAATTTACTTTTTAAATAGTTTTGTTTGAGTGATTATTTATATTAATTAATAATAGATCATTTTTTATTTTTCTTTTAAATTATATAATATAAAAATATAATTTCAAGATAACAACATAATACATAAGAGTTACCTTATTTTATAAAACTATAATACTATTACTGTAAATTTATATTAATTATAGAATAACTACAACTCTTATATCTTAATTTTAAATTTCTAATAGAAAATATATATTTCAAGACAACAACACAATACATAGGAAGTATCATATTTTCTAAAAATCTGATACTATTAATATAAATTTGTTTTAAATATAAAATAAATTATAGAAATTATGATAAATTATCAAAGTAACCTAAAATCATGGAAAATATGACAAATCAGCAAACATCAATTCACTTCTTAAATAATATTATAGATTTTTTACATGTTCATTTAAATTTTTATAATAAAAATGTATTTTCAAGATAACAACACAATACGTAAAAATTAACTTATTTTCTAAAATATCATATTATTAATAAAAAATAGGTTTTAATTATATAATCAATAATAAAAAAATTAAAGAAATTATGATAAATGATCAAAATTATCTAGGATCATGGAGAAGTTGACAAATCAACAACTTCACTTTTCAAATAATTGTTTTGATGATTTATATTTAATTATTAATAATATAATTTAATGTCTTAATTTTAAGTAGGAAAATATATTTTCAACATAACAACATAATACACAAGAAGTATCTTATTTTAGAAAATATAAAATTATTAATATAAATTTGTTTTAGTTATATAATAAATATAATAATTTTTTATCTTAATTTAAAATTTAAGTTGTATATATAAAGTACAGTTTAAGATAACAACATAATTCACAAGAATTATCTTATTTTCCAAAAATATGATATATTCATATAAATTCGTTTTATTTATAAATAAATTATATATAAATATTAAAAAGATGATAAATAAACAAAATTACCTAAACTTGTGGAGAACATGACAAGTAAGCAAACGCAAGAATTATCTTATATTCTAAAAATATGATATATTCATATAAATTCGTTTTATTTATAAATTAAATTATATATAAATATTAAAAATATGATAAATAAACAAAATTACCTAAACTTGTGGAGAACATGACAAGTAAGCAAATTTACTTCTTAAATAATAGTATAGATATGATAAATAAACAAAATTACCTAAACTTGTGGAGAACATGGCAAGTAAGCAAACTTACTTCTTAAATAATAGTATAGATTGGTAAACGTTTATAAATTACATAGCTTTCATAAGAAGCTTTAAAATAGAATATATTTTAATAAATTTCAATATATATTATGCTTATAAGGTAAGATTATTTTGGAATATTTTGTTAGTAAAAGAAAAAAGAGAATATCTCGTGAGGAGATTCCAAAAGAAATTTGGTTGACAGATTTGACTATAAAAATTAAATACTAAATGTATATATATATATATATATATATATATATATTTAAATATTTGTAGTATAACATGTCATTCAAAAAGTTGTTTCGCTCAACTGATAAAATATTTTCCCTCTTAATTTCATGCATTTAGTATTTAATTTTTATATATATATATATATATATATATATATAAAATCTAAAACATAGACTACAATAACTTTTTAATTGATATATCTCACTATAGATATTTAATATGACATGATGTTGTATTAACATTCCTAGTTATATAAATTTGATATTTTATGTTCATATAAATCATACTACAAATACTATATTTGTTGACAAAAAATCAATTCTATTTGTTATTTACGATTTTAAATAAATAGAAAATCTTCTTATATATCGATATTCATGTTTTCAAACATACTTATTTTTAATACAATTATCCATGTTTTCAAACAATTTTAATGTGTATTTCTATTTTAATAATAAAAATAATAATGTAAAGTCCAACTTAAAAATTTTACTTAAAAAAGTTGTGATATTTCTATTTTAATAAGATAGATGTAATTATCTATTTTCTAAATTTTAATTTATCTTGGTCAGAATATATACATCCAATCAGAATCAAAACTTTTTTTATGACGAATCATATTGCATCACCATTTAAACCCAATCTAATTAAATGTCTATTGAAAAAAAGAAATCGACACCGGAAATTCACCCAATCTAATTAAGGTAAAAATCAAATCCTAAACCTGACATATAAGTTTAACAGCCGGATTATTATTCTACACACACTAACATTAACAGAACTCTATATAATACGAACCCATCGTGATACACAACATCGAACAACTTTATATAACTACCAACTCATCATTTTACATTGTACTACCAACTCATATGATATTTTAGTTCCAATATACATAGAAAATAAAATACTTTCAGTATTTTCTAACCAAACTGATACCATATCTAAACTTAATTAGGAATTTGAAATAATTTTTTGAAATTTGCAAGATATAAATTATAAAGTATAGTATCTTATATCAATTTAGTATACATATTTATCAACAGATTTACACCAATAATTTAGATGTTATTCTATTTTCCTAAACTGGTAATATTTATTAGAAATGTTGATATATTATGAAACCGTTATTTATGATAAATATCATTATCCTTTTACTAATTTAGGGAAACAATAGAAAATTTGAATATACGAATTTTAATTAAAAATAGGGTTAGTAATATATTTAAGATTTTGCTTCCCCAAATATCTGAACTTATCTAATTAGATTTCAAATTTGGAATATATGATCACCAAAAGTTAACAACAACGTAAAAACTTTAATTAGGAGGGATACATACATAAAATGGTAATTATTTTTGAGAATTTTAAACCAAACTGATATCATATCTAAACTTAATTCAAAATTCTATTATATTATTTAACCATTTATATAAAAAGTTTAAAATAATTTGTATCAATACAAAACATGTTAAAAAGATAAAATATTATATTTAGAACTAAACCAATTAAATAAGATCTAGGTGAAATAAGTTAAACACATGAAACAAGTTAAATAAACGAAATCATAATGCGGCTCAGAATTATCTGCAATCCTCATAATTTTAGTCCAACTTATAATAACAAAATTAAATCATATAAACAAAATTAACATAAATTATATTGAAAGTTTAAAAATATATAAACTTAGAAAATTTGTAAGTTTCATTTCATAAAATAAATTTTCACCAAATACTAATTATTCCAAAAATATAAATGTTCGTAACAAAAAAAGATGCTCATACAAAAATTAAAAATATATAACTAAATACAAACTAAAATTTTATAGAATATATTTTGATAATATTAGTCTCGTGCTTTTAAAGCGCGGATCAGAACCTAGTGATGATTAAAGTATAAAACATTCAGTTTTCATAAAATGTTTATGTAAATTGTAAATCTTCTTTTACGTTTAGTTTTTTCGCTTACAATGAACAAGTGAATTTTGTTGTAAGTGCTAAAAGTTATGGCCCCTGTGGGTTTATTTAGAAAAATATAGATAATGTGTCAAATAAAACACACAAAAGAAAAAAAAAAAACTAATGTGGCCCAAGGGTTATATATAATTTTCTTCGACTGTAGAATATTTTTGCTATTATAGGATTTAGTTTTCAAGAATCAAGACTAGTCTGACATTGAGCTTAATATCTCTAACCATTCAAAATCTAATCTTTGGTTATTGTTGTAATGCTTGAATCGAAATTTTCTTTTATAGATGGTCGAAGATTGCAAGTCATCTTCCCGGAAGAACAGATAACGAAATCAAAAACTATTGGAACACTCATATGAGGAAGAAAATGTTGCAAATGGGAATTGATCCAACCACACACAAGCCAAGAACCAACAATCTTGGCCCTATTCTCGACGTTTCTCAAATGCTCGAGGCGGCTATTGGCAACAGCCGATTTGGAAACAACCACACTACTTTGGAAGATCTTCTTAAACTTCAGTTGATCTATAAAATGTTTCAAATGATAACCCCCAAAGCCATAACACAAATCAATAGCTTCAGTATCAACTCACTGAATACTAAACCGGATCCGGTAATCAATAATATCAAAACCAATCCAGTGAGTCCTAAACCGGATCCGGCGGAGGTTGGACAATCGAATGCTATTGATCCACATTTTGTAATAAACAAAATTGAAAATAAAGATTCCATGCCTTCTTTTGAGGATGCTTGGGATTGTTTTGAAGATAACCAGCTTCCTGGTTTGGTTAGGGTTTCTCAGGAAAATCTGAAATCTTCAAAACCGGGTACTAGTAATACCAATGAGGTAAATGATCAAACCGGAGCAGGTATGATGCAAGATTATTATGGTGATCAGTTAGGTGAAATCCCATCTACTGGTTCGATATCGGTTACTCCTGAGACATCCGGGTTGACCTATCACGGTATGACTCAACACTCATCCGGTTCAGATGTCCTAGAAGACTGGGAGAAGTTTGTTGGTGATGAAACAACTGACTCTTGCTGGAAAAGTTTCTTAGAGTAATTCTTTTTTTCCATTTTTATTTTTAATATGTGCTATTAAGTACATATATATATATATATATATAGCCGTTCGTTGTCAAAAAAAAAATATATATATATATATAGATGGAGTTCCAAAAAAAAAAGTATATATATAGATGGTAACATACAATATTACTTCTTTTTTTTGTAACATACAATATACTTTCTTAAACTAAAATATCTATTAACAAAGTATTGCTATTTATTATGCAGTTTAACGTATTCTACGTCGTCGCCCAGCCCGCCGTGGTAGAACTGGATTTGGTTCAAGACGTATACTCATCATAGTTAAGATTCATACAAAAAAAAAGAAAAACGTTTGAAAATATTCTTAATTCTTTTTGTCACAAAATTATTGATTTATATGCTTGTATTCATTTTCTTGTGAATGAATGTTTGAATTGGATTTCTTCTATTTGGTTTGTTGGTTTGTTGTGTAACAGAAGTAAGAAACACATAGTGATCACATGTGATCGGAGTCATATTTTGATTATGCATACAAATATACGATTATTCTATTATACAATCAAGGAAAATTAATTCCTCCATATATATACATATACTAGGTGATTTTCCCGTGCGCATGCACGGACATGTATATTTATAAAATAAATATACAATAATAATTGATTGATATTTATTTTAATTTTTAAATTAATTTATAGTTTGTATGTTCTAATTTATATTATAATATTATATTACTTTAATTATATATATATATAATTTTAGATATGTTATATTTAGTAAGTTTTATTGTTCTTATGGTCGATTTAGTATCATTTAGATATATTGGATTCTATCTATTTCTCTGAATTCAACTATAATCTTTTATATTTTAAATATATTAAATTTTTGATTAATTGTCTTATTTGTATTTATGTTGGTTGTTATCTTAGAAATATAAGTATTTTTAGTAAGATTATATATAACTTAAGATTTTTTTGTGCTTAGAAGGAAAAAAAAAATCTAAAGTGTCTGAGTCTAAATTACATACATAAGTAACTAATGAATTTTTAGAAGCTTTGAAACACATATCAATATTTACAATAATTAAAATATTTTATAAATTCTAAATAAATTTATGCTTTAGATTGATTGGATGGTTAACTAAAATTTCTTTTAAATAATTTTAAAAATAAAAATTCTGATTTGCTTAAGTATTTTGACTATGGTTATATTAAGTTTCACAAACATAAATACAAAAAATTAAAAATCAAAAGATTTATTAAGAAAACAAATAATTTTAACTATTAAAATATAGTATATCTACCTAGTTAAATTATATAGTGGTATTTTAAAATAATTGTAGGTATTTTAAGTGTTTATGTTTGTGAAACTTAATATAACCATAATCAAAATACTTAAGTAAATCAAAATCCTTATTCATAAAACAGATAATTTTAACTATTAAAATATAATATATCTACCTCGTTAAATTATATAGTGTTATGATATTTTAAAATAATTGTAGTTACTTGATCAAAAGATGTTTATTATTAAATTTATCTCTATAATATTATTTGAGAAGTCACTTTCTTAGGTGTCGCGCTCACGTAACTCTTAAATAGTCAGTAAAAAGTGATTGTTTTTGAGAAATTATACTATATAAGTAAAATAGAATTTATATTTTTACTGTAATTGTAAGATATTATAGTCAAATAAATATACTAAAAAAATAATTTCAATAATACTAATTATAAAAAAATGTCAATTAAACATATATCAGTTTATGTTAGTTAATTATTTTATGTAATCATCTAATAAAATATATATATATATATACAAAAATAATTATTTTGAAAAATATATATATATATATATATATATTTTTTTTTATTGTTTAAAATTATTTTTTTTGTGTGAATATTTTTTATGAAATCACATTACATACAGATATTGTTTTTTTTTATCTAAGAATATATAGATATAAAGTAATTTATTACTTCAAATGTATATTTTATGTTATTTAAAATATATTTAAATTAAATTTTACTATTTTGTGAACTTTCCTTTTTTATTAAAACATATTATATATACTTATATTTTCGTTTTTAAATAGTTTTGTAAATTTTATAAATGTTTCCTTTTTATTTTATATTGTTATTTGGAAATTTTTAAAAAGAAAATAATATTTAATTGTATTTTTAATTCATTAAGGGTATCATAGTAATCAACCAACGTAAGAGTTAACGTGAGCGCGACACCTAAGAAAGTGACTTCTCAAATAATATTATAGAGATTGACTGGGAAACATTGTAAGCACATAAGCCAATTTCAAACCAAAAAAAACATTGTAAGCACGCACAAAACCCTTTTTCGAAACATTGCTTAGAAATAATTTGAGACAGAATTGTGTTATGTCATGGAAAATAATCATAACTTGGTCAACAAGTTATGCACAAAGTATAAGAAAACAAAGTCTACGTATTTAGCAACATAATATATACAAAATATTAACTTTCCTATTAACAAAATAGTAAAATCTCCCAATATCTCATAACAAAAGGTCTCTAGTTTTCAAAGCTATTTGATGATAAAGAGTCTAGAAAGAGATGAATTTAACATTTTATGAAAGAACTAACCAAGAATGAACAACCCTAGTTCGATCTACATGGTTGACGATCTACTAGAAGAAATATTCCTCCGACTACCATTGAAACCGATCCTGAAATCCAAAACCATCTCGAGACAATGGAGATCAGTTCTTGAATCCAAGAAGTTCGTGGAGAGACGTGTCAGTCTCCAAAAGAGCCGTAAAATCCTAGCCGCTTACAACTGTGACTGCGGCCAGCAGCCATGGCTCCTCCCAGGGTCTCGGTTCAAAGGCGACGAAGAGATAGTCTATCTTCACTGCGACGCCACCACCACAAGAGCCTCGATGACTTGCGAAGGTTTGGTCTGCATCCCGGAACAAAACTGGATCAACGTTTTGAACCCTTGGACAAGACAGGTCAGGCAGTTCTGTTTCGGAGTATGGTCGTCAGGTTACTCTCGCGTGATGGGGTTCGGTAGTGACAAAATTACAGGGAGCTATAAAGTAGTGAAGATGGAAATATGGAAACGGGATCATCATGTAGTGGAGTACTGGAGTGTTCTTGACGTTGAAACTGGTGAATGGTGGATGTTGACTCCACCTTCTTACAACATGTTCTGTCCACTTTCTCACGAGCTCTCAATAAAATCAGTGTGTGTGGATGGATCCATCTACTGGATACACAACGTTGGGGTCGGTTACAAAATACTAGCATTGGATCTTCACAGAGAAGAGTTCCATAACGTATCAGTTCCGTTAACGTGTGTCCCGCGAGAAACACATTTAGTGAACCTCGAAAACCGTCTAACCATAGCCCTTACTTATACTAACCCTGAATGGATACTAGATATCTGGAGCAATGATAGTAGTAGATGGAACAAGACTTACTCAATTAGTTTAGCTGGAAAAGGTGTTCCATGGGAGATTGGGAGAAGGTGGTTCACACCGGTGTCGGTTTGTAAGCAAGGGAACCTTGTTTTTACTGACAATCACAAGAGACTTTTCAAATACTATCCAAGGACAGATAAGATTCGATGTTTGTCCTTGGACACTAGTGTTATATCTCCTTTCTTGGAAACTTTGGCTCCCCTTCCTTTGAAATCAGCCCTTCCGTTTCCTCATGCGCGCAGGATATCCAAGTGCCGTTTGGTTTCGAAACAAGACAAGTTTGGGATAGTAGATCTTCTCATAACCATGCTAGTAGTTGTTGGTATTGTTTGGTTTCCTTTCTAGGAGTCTCTACTAATCAAGTGTCAAAGCCAATGTCCAAGAAATCAGTAACTGACTCTCTGTAGAGGACCGCAGATTATTTAGAGTCTAAGGGAGCTATAAATGTTAAGGAATCTTTTTATTTATTTATTATATATATATATACTAGGTGTTTTACCCGCATATGCGGGCATGATTTTTGAAAACTATTTTTTTAATGTATAAAACTTAATTTTTAATTGATTAATATTTAATTATATATTTTCTATTTTATATTTTTTATGATTGAAAATATAATACTGGTAATAAGTGAATATATTAATTAGAAATTATCTTTTAATTATAGTTGTTATGTATATAAATATTGTCAAGAACTTTCTTGTCAAGCACTATAAAATATAAAATTAAAATGCAGAATGCACTAAGCGGATTACAACCTCAGAAAAACAGAATGCAATCTATATAAAATTAAAGAACTTTCTTGTCAAGCACTATAAAATATACTTATATACAAAATAAAAAAACTTATGTTTTAATTGCAAACACGAGAAAATATACCTCTTGATAAAATTATTTTTTTCCAACATTTGGTTAGTTTAAATTTTAGAAAATTTTAAACGGCGGTTTATTTGAAGATATAAAATTTAGCAAAAAATAATAGTTCAGTAACATTAATTTTCATGTAAAATAATTTAATTATTCATTAAGGATATAAAAGACATCAACCGGTCTAACTTTTAATATGAGAGTTCAAAAATTTATTCAAAATTAGCATAATATGTTATTACTTACGATTTCAAAAAATTTAACCAAAATCAAATTAATTATAAATTACAACGCTCACATATCAAAAAAAAAAAATTTAACAATATAATCAATTAATTTTTTTTGTTTGATTCTATTTAGTTATAAACTTTTAGATTCTAAATTTTAACTTTTGTAATAGAAAATATAATTTCAAGATAACAACATAATACATAAGAATTCTTTTGTTTCTAAAGTTAAAATATTATTAATAGAAATTTGTTTTAGTTATATAATAAATTATATATAAAATTATTAAAAACATTACAACGCGCACATATCAAGAATATTTTAAAAAATATATTCAAATATTTTTTTTTCTGTTTAGTTATAATTTTTTATATTCTAAATTTTATAATATAAAATATAGTTTCAAGTTAACAACATAAAACATAAGAATTAACTTATTTTTTGAAATTAAAATATTATTAAAGGAAATTTGTTTTAGTTATATAAAATTATTAAAAACATTACAAAGCTCACATATCAAAAATATTTCTAAAACTATAATCAAATAAATGTTTTTATTTCTATTTAGTTATAATTTTATATTTTAAAATATATAATAGAAAATAGAGTTTCAAGATAACAACATAAACCATAAAACATAAAATATATTTTTTTAACAATATAATCAATTAATGTTTTTGTTTGATTATATTTAGTTATAAATTTTTATATTCTAGATTTTAACTTTTGTAATAGAAAATATAGTTTCAAGATAACAACATAATACATAAGAATTCTTTTGTTTCTAAAGTTAAAATATTATTATAAGAAATTTGTTTTAGTTATATAATAAATTATATATAAAATTATTAAAAACATTACAACGCGCACATATCAAGAATATTTTAAAAAATATATTCAAATAATTTTTTTTATATTTCTATTTAGTTATAATTTTTTATATTCTAAATTTTATAATATAAAATATAGTTTCAAGTTAACAACATAAAACATAAGAATTAACTTATTTTCTGAAATTAAAATATTATTAATGGAAATTTGTTTTAGTTATATAATAAATTATATATGAAATTATTAAATATATGACACATAAGTAATAGTAGCTAAAATCATGGAGTATGTGACAAATTAGCAAAATCACTTCATAAATTATATATGAAATTATTAAAAATATGACACATAAACAATATTAGCTAAAATCATGGAGCATGTGACAAATCAGCAAATTTACTTCTTCTGTAGAGGACTGCAGATTATTCAGAGTCTAAGGGAGCTATAAATGTTAAGAAATCTTTTTATTTATTATATATATATATATTTTTTACATTTATATAAGATATTTGGATTTTGGTTTTAATTATAAAATTATTTTTTAAGAGTTATCAAAATTAGATATACAAATTTGTGGATTTGTATTAACATTATTAAATAGATTTTGACTAATTTAGATCCATTTAAACCGATTTGGACCAATTTAAAACAGTTTGAACTTACTTGAATCATATAAAATCGGATTTTATGAATTATAACCGATGTGCCCCCTAGGCGAGGCTTAGTCGCGGTTGTGAAAACTAATACAAGTTACTTATCTTAATCTTATCATGTGTTATGCCACTAAGGGTAAATCCAACACAGTAAAAAAAAAAAAGCCATTTCCTAAACTTGAAGACACCACTCACAAGTCATAAAAACAAACTCTTAGTAAACTCACGTTTCTCACAAATCCTTAGAAGATATCTTTTGTTGGAACATCGGCGGTTGAAGCAGTTTGATCAGATGCGGCTGAGGTGGCTAGACCTTCAAGCATTCTGATGATCTCTGCAGTGTCGTCTAAATAGTATTTAGCTTTGCTTGGCTTTTGTCCTACGGTGCAAGCGAATATCTCAGCCACTGGAGATAAAGCTGGACCATCTTTTGCACCCATTATCACCTCAAACATATCCTCATCAGACCGATCATCTCCCACACAGAGAATGAAATCCAACAGTTTCCCCTGTTCTTGCATCGTCGTTAGAAGCCTCTCTGCCACAAGACCTTTGTTCACACCCTGGGACCAAAATAGAGAGAGAAAGTGAGATTATGAAAACATACAAAAAAGACAATAAAGCTAAAACTCTTTTTTTTTTTTTGTCTGACCTGTGGTTTAACTTCAACTAGTTGTTGTCCGGTTTTGACAGAGACTGGATCATTCGTGAGCACACTTTCTAAGTGTTCCATAAGCTCTTTAGCTTGACAAGATCCAAAATCAGGATCTGCAAATTGGTAATTCCAAACGAGAGCAGTCTCTTTAGTCTCTATTGTTGATCCATCTGTAGTCTCAGTGTAGAGTCTCATCACCGGCTCTGCAATTTGTTTCCACTCAAAAGCTGACACTAAACTCGATGTTTCCCACTCTGTTCCATCATTTGGTCTGCCCCATTATCAACAACAAAAAAAAAACATTTCGTTATCCAAAAGATCAACTCTTTCAATAATTAGATTCAAGAAAACATGAAAGCAGCCCCATGTGCATTAACCATAGCTTTATTTTCCAAGAGATCGGTTCTTTCAAGTGCTGTTAGTGCTTCAAGAAGATATGAAAGCAACCCTAACTTTTAAGTGTTAAGCAATGATTTTTAAACCAGAACGGAAACTGAACCGGATCATTATTTGAGTCACGGTTCAGTATGGTTCGACTGGATGAAACTTGGTTCAATGCGCATAAATATAGAAATTTAAAAGTATTGTAAGTAAATATGATAAATATTTAAATTATAAATAAATTTCAAATATAAAACATTATGAATATAATCTATTTTTGTTCATATTGTCGGTTTATGAACTTTTAATAATTTTAATGGCTTTTATTAAGTTCGATAACTTTGAGATCCAATTAGACTTATCTTCGAACTAATTATTATAGTCAACCCGGTTTCATGACTAGTTCATAGTCAAACATGGTCCAACCATCAGGTCGGTCCGGTTTTAAAAGCAGTGGTGTACTAAGAAGAGAAATGAAACTAAGTGTTACCTTATAAAGTATCCATGCTCTGCAGCCAAACCAAGACCATCACATGAAGAAAACCATTCAGTTAGAGTCTTTCTATCTTTCCCGCTGATAAGATAGACAATATTCATGGGGTCACTTGACAGCTTGTTTAAGGTATCGATCGTTTGTTGGCTAGGTGTTGTCCTAATGGACCCTGGCTGCACCATTGTGCCATCATAATCCACAAGAATGGCTCTGTTCTTAGTCCTCTTATAAGCAGAGACAATGTGCTCAATAGAAAGCTTCTTAAAACTCGGGTCAAGCGCCACAACTCGAAACCCTAACCCAAATCCTATCCCCCAACACCTCTTCCTCACATGCTCCGCGCAAGCCCTCTCAAGATCCTGTATAAAGCTGCGTGCCCAATAGGCAACATCATGGGTGCTCACATACTTGTGATGCTTCTCGTGACGCATCTGCTTCTCTGCTTCTGAAACTATCAATGCATAGTCCATTGCTTCAGTCACCGCATCTATGTTCCATGGATTCACTCTAATGGCGCCGCTTAAAGAAGGAGAACATCCAATGAACTCAGAGACAACGAGCATGCTCTTCTTAGCAGCACAAGGGTCAAGACCTATAGTCTCGTTGAGTTTGGGGTTACCTTGTCTGCAGATAATGTACTCATAAGGTATAAGATTCATACCATCTCTCACCGCTGTTACAAGACAACACTCTGCAATCACATAGTAAGCAATCCTCTCATAGAACTGAAGCGGTTTATCGATAAGAACCACAGGTTGGTAACCTGGTCTTCCAAACATCTCGTTGATCCTTTTAACCGTGGCTTGAGTCTCAGACTGAACCTCCTGAACGTCTTTACCACGGCCTCTTGCAGGGTTTGCTATCTGGACAAGCACAACTCGTCCTCTCTTCTCTGGATGCTGTTGGAGAAGCTGCTCCATCGCCAAGAGTTTGAGGCTGATTCCTTTGAAGATGTCCATGTCATCCACACCTAGAAGAACCTTTTGATCCAAGAACTGATCTCTTAGCTCAGCAACTCTGGTCTGAGTCTCAGGGAGGTTTAGAATTGACTGAAGCTGGCTTGTATGGATCCCAACAGGAAGAATCTTGATACTAACGGTTCTGCCATAATACTCAAGCCCTATGGTTCCTCTTTTGGACTGATAGGATAAGCCAAGCATCCTGCTGCAGCAAGAGAGGAAGTGTCTTGCATAGTCAAAAGTATGAAACCCTATCAGATCAGCGTTGAGGAGTGCACGCAAGAGCTCGTTTCTCACTGGAAGAGTCCGGTAAATCTCTGAAGAAGGGAAGGGGCTGTGAAGAAAGAACCCTAGCTTCACTCTATTAAACCTCTTCCTCAAGAAAGTAGGCAAAACCATCAAGTGATAGTCATGAACCCAAACAAAGTCATCATCAGGACTAATCACTTCCATCACTTTATCAGCAAAGATCTTGTTAACAGAAAGGTAAGCTTGCCATAAGGAACGATCAAACCTACCTCCAAGATCAGGGTTTAAGGGGAGCATGTAGTGAAACAAAGGCCATAGATACTGCTTACAGAACCCATGGTAGTACTTGGTGAATATCTCAGGTGGGATATAAGCAGGGACGCATTTGAAATTTTCAAGCAGTCTTTGAGCAACATCGTCTTGCTCGGCTGCTTCTACTTGCTCTTTAAGGCAACCAATGTAGACAACTTCCATGTCTTCACGCATACCGTCTTTGAGCTGTAAGAGAAGCGAGTCATTGTCCCAACTAAAAGTGAGTTTTCCTTCAGAGTTGCGATGGGATTTGATAGGAAGTTGGTTTCCAACGATGATGATTCGGTCTTGAGTGACTGAAGAAGGAGCATCAGAGCAGACACTGTTGCTGTTGTTGTCATCATCAAGCTCAGATAAGACACCAGTGACGGTTGCTACCCTTGGAAACCTCTTCTTTTCCCGGGAGAAGGAGTGGAAGTTGCCTGAAGCAAGATCCAAGAGGTTGGAATAAGATCTTGATACCATATCTCTTGTGTGTGTTTATATAAAGTCTCTTCCACAAGTGAATAAGGTTCAGAGTCTGCAACAGGAACAACACATCATTGATCATTAATTCATCTTAATAGCACATGAAAGACCAAATCTTTGATCGTTAATTAATCTGATTAACTCAAGAACACATTAAAGATCAAATCTCTGATATTCATTTACTAACACATCAAAAAATAAAAAATTTGATCATTAATTCATCTGATTAACCCAAGAACAACACATCACTGTTTAAATCTCTGATCATAAACCCATCTTGCTAACACAAGAACACATCAAAAACCAAATCTTTGATTTTAATTCAAATAAGACTTTGATAGACCATTAGTATCAAACATTAAGAGAAACTAAATCTGAGGAACAGAAAATGAAGATCAAAGCTATCATTTTTAGCCAAAAAAAAGTAGCAGAAACACAAGAAAATGGAACTGAAACTCACACGATCAGCATCAACAGATCTCAGACTTACACTCCAAATTTTTTTTTAAAAAAAAAATCTCAGACATAGAATATTAAGGTTAAATCTGAAATAAAAAGGACAAAAAAAATCACAAAAACTCTAAGAGCGAGCTTATATGCACAAAAGCCCATACACTGTTTTTTACAGAATCAAAATGCTAACATAAGTATGATTTCAAAGTTGTCAGAATCATGAACTGTAATAAGAAAAAAAAAACTAACAAAGCTAAGCTTAGAGCTTACACTGATACAAACAAGATCGGAACACACAGCTCTCGTGTTAAAAGAAAAAGGTTAGTAAAAGTTCAATCAGATTCTTAAGAAGAAAAAGAAACACATTAATTGCAAAGAAGATGGTCAGAAGAGAAAGGAGAAAAAAGCTCACCTTTTTTGGGGGTAATGGTAGTGAGTGTGAGTGCAGGTCTCCGAGAAAGAGAAAGAGAGAGAGAGAGCTTAAAAGATTCTTTTCTCCATTTCTCTTTTGTTCTGCTACTGCTTCACTGTTCTTAAAAAAAAGTTTTATTTTTTCTTATTGAAAAGACCACTTTTATTTATTTTCGCATTTTGCTTTATGTGTTAATTTAATTCTCTATAATTGTTGGGCGTAGATTTTAATGTTTTTGGAAGATTCTCCTCTGCTTTCTCTCAATAATAGCCTTCTGAGATTTGTGACCAATCAAAGTAGTGGAAGTAATTAAGGTGTCCTAATGATAATGAGTACACAATAATAATAATATAAAAAAAAACGCATCTGATTTTGGTATTAGAAAATTCATGATATGTGTGTAAATAGTTTGGTAAAAAATAATAAATTAAATTAAACAAAATGACAATTTCTTGAGTAATTTGAGTTTGCTAATAGTAAGTTGACAACAACGTAACAAAAAAAAGTTCTGATGAAATTTAGCGCAAGATTAATTGATTTTGTAATTTAAAATTTTCATTAGTATTTAAAGATGTATATAGCATTTTTTTAACATGTTAGATAAATATAGATCACACTTATATGATAAGAAGATCATTTAATAACCTGTGGAACAAAATATGAGTTCCACAATGCTTACAAAAAAAGATGTATTATATTTTTCTATCGAAATCTATTGCAATTCCGTTTTCTAACTTCCCCTTCTGTTTTGCTAAGAAAATAAAATAATATTCTTATAAAAATGCTTATTTTCACTTATGGTATGTGGCTTAAGGTCTTAGTAAGATATTAATTAAAATAATCATATGTAGACGTAGGGGACACAGGTATAAATATAATATTTGGTCCATCCTTTGTTTTCTACTTGTACCCATAATTTAAGGTTGGCTAATAGAGAAAATGGTAGCTCTTTTTTTTTGCTAGGCATCAGAATAATGCAAAAAGAGTTGGTACTAATGTTGATTAGTGGTCGTTTTCTATAAACAATAGTTTTGATGTTTCAGTTTTAATAATTTGTGAATAAAGAGACAACAAATATCTTGATGTCTTTGTAGATCGGGAACACAGGTCATGGACTCATGTCTACTTTAATTTACTCTTCTATTACAGTTGTGATTTGTAAGAAGTTTTCATTCAGAGCTTAGAATAATATTTTTTATAACTAAATATGAAAATAATAGTGAAAGATTGGAGAAAGTGAAAGGTTCTCAAACAATTTTCTGAGAAATTCATAAAAACTTTACGAGCCATTTGTCTCACCAAGAGTAGTAACAAAAGTTTAATTTTAATCATACAACTTTATATTAAAATATTACTATTTTTTGTTGTTGGAGAAATTTCTTCTAAAAGATTGAGATGATTTTATATATAAGTGATATATATGTATCTATGCTGTCTAATTCAGGTCATGTAAAATATTATTACCGCATGTTTCGTGTATCCATCTAGATTGACAATCTCATCGAGATGAGAATTACTGTTTGTTTTATGTTAAGATGAGAATCATCTAAATGAATTTTAATGTTTTACTTTAAAATAAGATTTATCCAGATGATTTATTTAAGTTAGTCTAGTTGGTGCATGTAGATAGGAGATAAAACATGTCAGATAACAAAAGAAATTTACCTTAATTCAAATAGAAACAAGGTTTAGAAAAAAATAATTACGATATACTTTCTCGAAAAACGACAAAATCACATTTTCAAACAAAAGAAATGAGAATTAATTTTTTTTGTCAAAATCATAAAATTGCATTTTTCACTAAAACCGAAAAAATCACCTTTCACTAAAATCACAAAACATATTTTTTCATCAAAATCATCAAACTACAATTTTCGCAAAAACATAAAATCATATTTTCTCGTCAAAACTAACAATTAGAAAATTAAGGTGACAAATTGTCATGACACTAGACAACAATGTCCTTTTAAGGAGATAAGGAGAGATTGTATGTGTACATTTCTATTTTATATTTCCAATATAATAAAATTCAAAAAAATTGTCTCTAAGTTGAAGTTGAAACTAAATTATACTATATGAATATATATATATATATAATATAGTATAGATTAAAACCAAATTTATGGAATATAATATAAAATTTGTAACACTACATGTTTGTTTTAAAACTTTCAAAATATGTTCCGCGTAAAAAAGAATCTAGGTTTTTAATATGTATAATACAAAACTAAAGAAATGTGTTCATAAAAACTAAAAACAATTAGAGTGGAAGGTGAAAGCATGCTAACTATATAAGGAAAACAAAAGGAAAAAAACAACACTACATATATGTAATCTATATATAGAGGTGTTTAGCAATCATTATATAATGTATAAAATGTACGCAACCATTAAGTTGTTATGGAAATTTGGTTAATTATAGATTTTTTTGGATATACAATCGAATTTTCCACTATGTAACTACCATTAAAACATGAGTTTTATGCCAACCAATAAAAAACTGCCTAAAAATCTGTCATTTCATATTCTGTTTTTTTTTTTAAAAAATATATATATTTGAAAAATAAAATGATGTTTTAGAAAATTAAATAAATAAATAAAAGTAAATAAAAATTATAATTGTAGCTATAAAAAAAGAGTTTTAACATTGTTAACGCCGTTAGTAAAACAATAAACCCTAAATTTTAAACATTAAATCATAAACTCTCAACTTTAGGTATATCTTAGATCTTTGGATAAATCTTAAAGTTTAGGATATAAAGTTTAGATTTTTGTTGCAAGTATTTAGGGTTTAGTAATTATGATTTAGTGTTTAATATTTATGATTTAAGTTTACGATTTAACCAAGTGTTTATGATTTACTTAAGGGTTTAGGGGTGTACGATTTAATGTTTAGAATTTAGGATATAGTGTTTTGTGGTGTTAACAAGGTTTAAAAAAATTGGCAACTATTATGATATTTTTATTTTTTTTAAATATAATTTAATTTAGCAAATATTTTATGTTTATTTTTTTTCAAAAACTATATATGTATTTTTATTGGTTGGTTGAATCTCTGGGGTTAACCTGAACAACTCTTAGATCATCTCTAATGGTTTACACTATTTTTTCTCTAAAATAAAGTAACACTAAAATGAAGTTGGTTGTTTGCTTCAGTGGAACGCTATTTTAGAGTTGAAAATAGAATGGTGAACAAAAAAGCAAGTTACTCTATATTTGGAGTAAACCTATTTATTATTCTATTATAGAATGAAAAATAAAGTATTATTAAAACAAATTTACTCTAAACTCTGTTGTAATGTTAAAAATAAAGTGAGATTGGAGATGCCTTAACGTAGAAAATCTTCCTCCGTGCATATCGCACGCGCTCAATCACCCTGACACTGACGGAGGAAACTTTGGACGGCGTAGGATCAGGAAGAAACATTACCGTTTTATGCAGGCGCGTAGGGTTTACTTACCTTTATATATCGAGCTTAATGTTTTGAAGAATACAATACATTTTCTTATTGACTAATTAATCCTTTCAACGGTTGTCAAGATTCTAAAGGAATGATTTGTTTTATATTTTGACGAATAATAATTTCTTTAACAAAGGAGGTGACTCATGAGGAAATAAAAAAAGCAGCCTTTGCAATTAAGGGTAGTAGTGCCCCTGGAGAGGATGGTTTGACTGGATTTTTCTACAAAAAATATTGGCATATTGTGGGTCCGAAAATTATTGACGAGGTTCAGGGTTTCTTTAAAACTGCAATTCTTCCTGCTGGATGGAATCATACACAGTT
>CAKOAT010507376.1:48324-91641 GCA_932364175.1 Eruca vesicaria subsp. sativa
TTCACTACCGCTGCTGAGTTTACTTGGTTTGTCTCTTTCCACCGTCTTTGTTTGGATGTCTCGGCATTTTAGTAAGTTGGGTGAGTTTGATTGATATTGTCTATGGTGTCTACTGGCATCTTTTGTCTTTGTCTTTTTTTCTTTTTTGAGTCTATCTTGTATCCCATGACATTCTCGATTCAGTGTTAAAAAAAAAAAATAATTTCTTTAATCTTTAAAATGTCCTTTCAGATAAACAACCCGACAAAGAATATATGGTTAGATTATCAAATTGGGGCAAATTGCCATTATTTTACTAAAGATATCTCCAACCATGACACCAAATTTTGTGTTGAAACTACATCAAATTTGATGTTTTGGTGTAAAAATATTTTAATCATCTCTAACCATGACACCAAACATTACGACAAAAGTAATATTATATATTATTTAATATTTTTTAGTTTTCATAAATCTTTATAATTTATTTGTAATTGATAAATAACTGTTTTATCACACTTAGATATTATAATTATTAAATTTTTGTAATTTAAGTTAATAAATTTATACATTTACTTTTTTTTATAATATTATATTAAAAAATTACAAACTATTAATTATAAAAAGCACATAACAGAATAATATATTTGTTTGATAAAAAATTATTAGCCAGTAATACAAGTTTATTTATATTATAAAATAAAAACTAAAAAAAAATATTTTAGTATTTGATTAATTTGATAGTACTACATAAATTTTAATTACTTACTATTATATATAAATTTACAATGTAATATTAGAAATTATTAATTACTGATTAAATATAACTTAAATAAAGATTATAGTTGATATTTTAAAATAAAAATATATTACAATATAAAGTAAATGATAACACTCATTTAGTGATTTTTACTTGAGAATAAAATAAAATATTATAATTATGTAAAAATAATTAAAAATACAAATAATATAGTATATTTAGATATAACTACAAATTTGAACTAATTGATAATAATAATTATATTATATTATTGAATGAAACATAATAAAATATATATATTTAATATTTGGTGTGATGAATAGTGTTACACCAAACTCTACACCAAATTTGGTGGAAATGTGTAAATTTTGGTGTTCCATTGGAGATGAAATCACACCAAATTTAGTGTTTTGGTGTACCATTGGAGTTGTCCTAATACTTTGTTTTTGGTGTTTAATATAATGATATTGATTAGAACAGTATAGTCGTACAGTATGTAGTTAATCAACGAGAAGAGAACCCTTCAAGTCTCAATAATTTAGTCCGATTATCTATTCATTACACCATCTCTAATAGTCTCTCATTTTGAGAGAAAACATAAAAAATAAATGAAATTATTCTCTAATAATGTATCATTTTGAATAAAAAAAGTTTACAATAGTATTCCTTAAATTCGATAGAATATTATTCAAAAATTTATTTTAGTTTTAGAATTTTTATTTATGCATTGACCTTTCAATTTTGAATATAGTTTTGTTTTGTATCAAATGATTGTGTTTTATGCTTGAAAAAAATGATTAACATTTTCATGATATAATTATAATTTTATATAAATAATTTTATAGTCTTTTAGAAACTAAATTTATGTAATAATAAATATATAGTTAAAATAAAATTGTTGCGGATAAAATTTTGTAAGTTTTTTAAAAACATGATTAAAACCAGTGAGAAATATTCATAATAAAATGAAAACCATTTAACAAAAAAAAAATATTCATAATAAAATAAGAGAAAAATGAAAGAAATCGTTCGAATAAAATTCAAAATTCATTTTGAGTTTCTCTAATTTTGAGGAAAAGTTGATGTTAACTATTGTAGATGCTCTCCTAAATATAATTCGTAAATATATATTACATGATTTTTTTTTTTTTGATAAATACATTTTGTCACCAGATTTTGATGAATGCCATGCCAGATTAAGAGGTAATTCAGGTGAATTTTTGAACAAGGATATATACATTGAAAATAATATACATGTACTATTAAATAATATATACACAAATGATGAGCAAATTGTTCGATTATTTCCCACCGTCTATATGTGTGGGTGTGCGTGTGCGATATAGACATATATTATACTCCAATATATATATATATATAAGCAGCATTAATGTTGTGTTGTATCATGATTTGGTCCATCAAAGAGTCAACACCATCATTCAATGTCAATATAATTGGTAACACGTCCCCACTATAGAGCGCCTATTCTAGGCTCACACTGCCTGCACATACATGTATATGTTTGTGAGTTCGTCGTCGATACATTGCATGATCATTGTTCTACAATAATGCATTCTATATAACATATATATTATTCCCAATACTGTTGGTGATATATGATATCATAATAATATTCTTTAGAAGATATGATAAAAGAAAGCACACAAGCTGGCTTTACTATGAAATCATCAACCAAACTCTTCCCTATCAAATATAATTATGTTCTCAGGGAAAAAGAAACGATAATCATATGATTTACTAAAAATATATTGGAGGACTTCTTTGAGTTGCCTCGAGTACTTTTTTTTCTATTTGAGTGGTGAAATAGTGTAATCATCATCATGAGAATTAAAGTCCAACCACCTTTGAAATAATGAGAAAGCTACCGGGACGTCTATATTAGCACCACGTGTCAAACTTAGAACATTTTGAATTTTTGCTAACAATTTTTTTTAATTTGATCCAACAATCACCACCCATTTCATAGATTCCTACAAACCGTAATCATAGATTAAATTACAGCGAAGAACCTATTAGATTTCACTTCAGGTTGATCTCAAATTTAACTACAATTCTTAAATTTAATCGATTACATAATACAATGTGAAAGATAGTCATCCGGATCCGTGGCGCAATGGTAGCGCGTCTGACTCCAGATCAGAAGGTTGCGTGTTCGATTGACGTCGGGTTCAAATCCCCGAATATATACCGGATAAACTTTTTTCCGTACTTCAACCACTGCACGGCCCGATAACCTTATTTAAAAAAGCGAAACGGCATGCACACTTCTATTTTCAGCTTTAAAACATTAAACGGCATGCCATCTGAGCTAAACGATCAAAACAACACGAAGAACAAACACAGTATCACAAACATCAAACAGCGTGCCATCAGAGCTAATCAATGAAAATAATACGTAGTCTCCAATACACTTTTTCCTTTGCAAATGTTTTTTTTTCTTCCTTTGCAAATGTTGGTAGTCACTAAGACGAACAATCAGAGCATTACAAACAGAAAAGTTTACTAAAAAAAGATTATAAACTAAGCAGTTTCTTCAGGTTTCACAAAGAACTCTATATAAGCAATCCGACTCGGTGGCTGATACCCTGCAGATTCCACTTGTGGAGCTAACGCTTTGGCAACGGAAACCAAGTGCTGAACTTTCAACATCCCTCCTCTCCCTATTGTCAGCTTGCTTCCCCTGTTTTCCCTCGCAACGTTGCCCGGAATATTCGCTGTTGTTGCCTTCAAGAACTTGTATTTGTACCTAATAAAAAAAAAAAAGACCGTTAAGCAAGTATCATTGATTAGTGTCTGCCTTATGAGTTGTTTAAGCCATAGGTTTGTAGGATTCGAACAAGTAACGCTAGAGAAGGAATCGGATTAATTGTTACCCGTAAGAGACTTCAGTATCACAATGAAAGGCAAGGAGAAGATCAGTGTTGGCATAATACATGAAGTCTATCTGCAAAAGAAGAGTTCATCCAACATGATTCTTCCACAGAGAGATGATACATAACCAAGAAACTAACAAGTGAGAAAACAAAACAAGACCTGTAAGTCTCCATGTCCTTCTCCTCTAAAGGTAACACAAGGAGGAGACTTTTGAAGGCTAATTTGTACACTTGATCCAGGCCACTCAAGATCATCTATTGCTTCTTTCAACGCAGCTGACTGATACATTTTATAATCATTAGAGAAAGGTCTGAATAGCAATGTATATCATATGTTTTTACCTTTACAGTAAAAGTAAGGGGTGCGGTTCCAGCCTGCTCAAAGTTATAGTCCCATTCACTAGTCTCTGGGATTCTAGTTCTTATCTCAGAGTAGATGCATGAGTTTAAGGTATCAACAGACCTAATTAACCACAAATGTCATCATTAGCAAAGCTACACGAACTACGAGGATGAATGATTGCTTCATCATACTTGAGAAGAAGCTCCATGTCAGGGCCTGGATACTTGATTTCTATAGTATTTGAGTGTCCAGGAGATGAGAACGTGTTCAAGCAGTCCACAAGAAGCCCTAAGCTGATTCCAAATCTAGGTCTCCCTTCAGCTCCATACTCGTACTTAGTGAATAGCTTGAACACACATACAAAGCATCAAATACATTCAGGATTCGACAATATGGTGAGTCGAATTTGAGGAAACTGATACCTCGCGTTGAAGATAGACTTTGGCTTGAAGACAGCCCGATTCCTCTACAATCAAGACGATTCCGTGTTCGGATAGCTCCACTAAAGCATCCTGTAAAGAGAGAGAGTTTCGAGAATCATCGAAACGAATCGCAATCTCTCAGAGTAAAAGAAGATCGATCGATGATGGTGGGGGTGGGGGGTTGAAGAGATAGAGATAAAGACCTGGTGGCGTTTCCAACGAACGCAAGTGAGGGCATCGACCATGCCTTGGACGTTATCGAGCTGGCACACGAGGTCCGGCGCGTCTGGCTCAATCGCCGGCGACGAGTTCATCTCTCTCTCTCAGTCGCTTCACTTTTTCCGCTTTCCCGCCAAAGAGTTATTAGTCTAATGGGCTTATTGGTTCCCTCGCTTTCCCCTGAAAGCCTCTTAAACGATTATGAGCTTATGATTAGGTTAAAGATAGGTTTGTTTAATTATTGGTTATAGTTGTTACGTGTGATTATTCTTCAGTAGACACCTAATTGGACACTTGTCCTCTTCTAAATAAACTTATACATGATGTCTTATCTCTTGCTGTGTAAGTCGGTTTGACCGACTATTACTCCCTATATATAATCCATGTACGAAGATGAAATGATAATGAAATAACAACAATAATATTCATCTCTCTCACGTTTGTATTCTCACAATACAAAGAAACATTTATCCTAAATATTCAACACGTTATCAGCACAAAGCTCTAATCATATATCAAACAAGGTTATACTGGTGAGAAAGAATGTCAAAATTTGAGACTATGGATGGAGATATGTGTTTAGCAGATAGTGCTACGACGCACACGATAATCAAAGATAAGAAATATTTCTCCAGTCTCAAAATAAAAGATTACGTTGGAAGCGTAAGTACAATATCTGGTAATGCAAAGATTAT
The DNA here is from genome assembly GCA_932364175.1 of Eruca vesicaria subsp. sativa. Classification (NCBI taxonomy): domain Eukaryota; kingdom Viridiplantae; phylum Streptophyta; class Magnoliopsida; order Brassicales; family Brassicaceae; genus Eruca; species Eruca vesicaria. The sequence goes on from CAKOAT010507376.1 coordinate 53,637, forward strand.
AATGGGCTCTGGAAGAGTGAAATTTTCAATGCCAAGGGGGATGATATTTGAAATAAGTAATGCATTATACTCCCCCGAGTCTAATAGAAACTTGTTAAGTTTCAAGGATATCCGAAGAAATGGATACCATATTGAGACTATGTGTAAAGATGGCATTGAATTTCTTTGCATTAAGTCCGAGGGGAAACATATATTGGACGATTTAAAGATGTTATCCTCTGGACTATATTGTACAAGAATAAACGTGACTGAGTCATACGCCGTGGTAAACATGAAGTTTACTGATACATTTAAAATCTGGCATGAGAGGCTAGGACATCCTGGTTCAGTCATGATGAGAAAAAATAGTGCAAAATTCAAATGGCCATCCGTTGAAAAACGGAAGAATTTTGCAAACGGGCGAGTTTACATGTAAAGCATGTTCTCAAGGAAAACTTATAACTCGGCCATCACCAGCAAAAGTAGGCAATGAATCACCAATGTTTTTAGAAATAATACATGGTGATATATGTGGGCCGATCAACCCACCGTGCGGGCCGTTTAAGTATTTCATGGTATTGATTGACGCATCTAGTAGATGGTCAAATGTGTGTCTTTTGACAACACGAAATACAGCTTTTGCAAAGTTTATTGCCCAAATAATAAGGCTGAGAACGCAGTTCTCAGGATATGCCATTAAGAAAGTAAGGCTTGATAATGCTGGTGAATTTACATCGCAAGCCTTTAATGATTATTGTATGTCAGTGGGGATTGATGTAGAACATCCAGTTCCCCATGTTCATACACAGAATGGCATGGCCGAGTCATTAATTAAACGGTTGCAGTTGATTGCAAGGCCGTTGATCTTGAGGACAAAGCTCCCAATTTCAGTATGGGGTCATGCTATTTTGCATGCGGATGCACTAATTCGGTTAAGACCGAGTGCATATCATAAGTACTCCCCATTACAATTGGCGTCTGGGCATGAGCCAGATGTATCCCATCTCCGTGTCTTTGGGTGTGCGGTCTATGTACCGATAGCTCCGCCACAAAGGACAAAAATGGGCCCACAGAGGAGATTGGGAATATATGTGGGTTATGTGTCACTAAGTATAATAAGATATCTGGAACCAATAACTGGTGATATGTTTACAGCACGATTTTTCGATTGCCATTTTAATGAAGAAGAATTTCCAGCGTTAAGGGGAGGAATTAAAGAAATTCCTAAAGAGATTACTTGGTGTACACCATCGTTGTTACACCTTGATCCCCTAAACGAATCAAAGAGAGATGGAAGTTCAGAAAATTGTGCATTAGCATAATTTGGCAAACCAGTTACCAGATGCGTTCACAGATACGAGAAGGGTGACAAAATCATATATACCCGCTGAAAATGTCCCATCAAGAGTTGTTGTTCCTAAAGAACACACTGATGGAGATACAATGAATGAGCCTAGGGCTCAGTTAAAGAGGGGGAGACCTGTGGGTTCTAAAGATAAAAATCCCCGAAAGAAAAAGAAATTGGTTGAGCAAAAAGGAAAGGTTCTAGAAGAACCTGATACTGAAAGATGTCTGAAAGAAGACATAGATGAAAAGGTTCAAGAAGAACCAAATAAAGATAAGGATCCAGATGACGAGGAGGGAACAAAAAAGTATGAGATTTCCATTAACTACGCCCAAAATGAAAAGTTATGGATCAGAAATAAGATAAAAGATGTTGATGGAATGTTCTCCTTTTCTGTGTCCAAAGAAATAGATCACGAAAGTGATGATCCTGATCCAAGGTCCATTTTAGAATGTATGAAAAGACATGATTGGGAGGAGTGGAAGAAGGCTATTGAAATTGAATTACTCTCCCTAAATAAAAGGAATGTCTTTGGACCTATAGTCATAACGCCTGAGAATGTAAATCATGTTGGGTATAAGTGGGTATTCGTGAGAAAAGTAAATGAAAAGAATGAAGTAACACGATATAAAGCCCAATTAGTAGCCCAAGGTTTTTCTCAGAGACCGGGAATTGATTTTGAGGAAACGTATTCCCCGGTGATTGATGCAATAACGTTTAGATTTTTGATGAGCCTTACGGCGTCAAAGAATTTTGAAATGCATCTTATGGATGTTGTGACTGCATACTTGTATGGATCATTGGATAATGATATATACATGAGACTCCCTGAAGGATTGAAAATGCCAGAGGCATTGAAAGAGAAACACAGGGAGATTTGTTCGGTCAAGCTACAGTGATCACTTTACGGATTAAAGCAGTCTGGTCGCATGTGGTACAATCGCTTAAGTGAATATCTCTTGAGAAAAGGATATGTGAATAATGCGATATGTCCATGCGTTTTTATAAAGAAATCGTCATCTGGCTTTGTGATCATTGCTGTATATGTTGATGACCTGAACATTATTGGAACTCAGAAGGAGGTTGATGATGCACAAACTCATATGAAAGAAGAGTTCGAAATGAAAGATCTCGGAAAGACAAAGTTTTGTCTTGAGCTCCAGATAGATCATCTTCGAGAAGGTATATTTGTGCATCAATCAAATTATACGAAAAGGTTATTGAAACGCTTTCGTATGGACAAAGCAACTCCTTTGAGTACTCCAATGGTTGGTAGGACTCTCGATGTTGAGGGAGATCCTTTTAGACCCTGTGAAGATAGCAAAAAGATGTTAGGTCCAGAAGTACCTTACATGAGTGCTATCGGTGGGTTGTTGTATCTAGCGAACTGTATCAGACATGATATTGCCTTTGCCACTAATCTACTTGCGAGATTTAGTTCGGCTCCTACTCATAGACATTGGAACGGAATTAAACACATATTCCGTTACCTTCAAGGTATGGTTGACCTAGGTTTAATGTATTTTAGAAAACCCGAGTTTGGTATGGTTGGTTTTGCAGATGCAGGATACTTATCAGATCCTCATAAGGCTCGTTCGCAAACCGGCTATGTTTTTACAATTGGTGGGACAGCGATCTCTTGGCGTTCGCAGAAGCAAACTCTGGTTGCAACATCTTCGAACTATGCAGAAACTATTGCGCTTCACGAAGCCTGTCGAGAATGTGTGTGGCTTAGATCAATGAGTTACCACATACAAGAAGCAAGCATAATATTTGATAAGAAAGAGCCGACAAAAATGTTCGAAGATAATTCGGCGTGTGTTATCCAACTTAAAGAAGGCTATATCAAGAGCGACAGAACAAAGCACATGCCTCCAAGATTTTTCTCGTATATACGACAGCTCAAGAAAAATAAAGAAGTGGACATCGAGTATGTACGGTCATGCGACAATCCGGCTTTGTTCACAATGGCCCTCCCGACTACAATATTCAGAAAACACGTTTACGGTATCAGAATGCGGCATTTGCGTGACTTATGAAGAAAAAGTGATGTCCATTATGCTCAGGGGGAGATTACGTCAATGTACTCTTTTTCCTTTTTTATGGTTTTTAACCCAACGGGTTTTTCCATGACTAAGGTTTTAACGAGGCAATACATAATACAAGAAGAATAATCAAGGGGGAGTGTTACGTGTGATTATTCTTCAGTAGACACCTAATTGGACACTTGTCCTCTTCTAAATAAACTTATACATGATATGTCTTATCTCTTGCTGTGTAAGCCGGTTTGACCGACTATTACTCCCTATATATAACCCATGTACGAAGATGAAATGATAATGAAATAACAACAATAAAATTCATCTCTCTCTCACGTTTGTATTCTCACAACACAAAGAAACATTTATCCTAAATATTCAACAATAGTCTTATAGTTATAGATCTATTATTTGATAACTCTTTTTTTTTGTCAACGGTAATGGATAACAAGTTGATAAATATTACATTTGTTATAAATGGTCATTTTTTCTCTTTTTTTTTTGTTATCTCATATTCACTCCATTTCATTTTAGTTATCGTTTTAAATTTGTACACACTGATTAAAAAACATTTATTTTACATATTTTTAAAATAAAATTACAATTACCTATACACCTAAACACATTTTAACCAATAAAAAAATAAAAAATATATAAATTTAATAAATACTGCATCGAAATTATAAAATGACACTTTTTTTGAAACAATTTTTTTTTCTCTACAACGACATATAAATCGAAACAGAGGGAATATTTTACTATAGATCTAAAATACAAAATAAAAATATTTTAATAAGTTTTTAATTGTTAGGACACATTATCACTTATAAATTGGTTGTTCGATCCTCTCGAATCTCAAAAACAGCTATGAGATTTGGCTTTGGTCCGGTGGCGCGTGAGCGTGCGTCCGGCACCAGAAGCCCTCCTTGCTCTTGCTCTGTCTTTTTCTACTTGCTTCTCTGGTGCTCCACTCCTCTGTCGCTTTTCTGATGGTTCTGGTGTGTCGTCTCTCTTCCGTTTGGTGCCCATGCTCTTGAAAAGGATATGCTGTAGTGGAGGTCCTAGCATCTCTGGAGCCTTGGCGCGGTGGTGTGTTGTGGTGACTCTCGCTTATTACGATCTAGTTTAAGTCTTGTTTTTAGTCTAGAGATTCTCAGATCTGGTTGGAAGCTTCGGGTCTTCGGATTGAAGTGATAGTTTTAAATCGAAATCCATTAACGCCAGATGTTGTGGTAGATTAATGGTAACCGTCTGTTTTGAGAAGGAATGTGTATTGTATGTTCCGGATTGGCCTTGCCGTGGTTTTTAGGCGCGACGCGTGGTATGCTCGTTCAGAAGTCAATGACAAGTTTTAGTTGAATCTGGAAGGAGTGAGTGGAGTAGAGCCATGTAGAAGGCATGTGGCAACCTGGCTCCTAAGTCCAGTGGCGAGTTTATTTGGATTTGGAGGGGGTGGTGGGGGCAGAGGCGCATATGAGACGCAATCTACAGCAACAGTTATCCATAACCTTTCGTTCTTTCTTTGGCTGGGTTTGAGTCTTCTCTAGGGGTTAGTCGTTGGTCTTGTCTTTGGTCTTATAGTCTTTGATTGTTATTTTGTTTTAACTTTTAAGTGTTCTTTATGTAGTTTTGTCACCGGGATTGTACATGTGCAATCGCCGGCTTATGGTTCCGAAGTTATACCTTTAAACCGTCAACTCTAGAATTCGTGTAGTTGTAACATGTCTTTTGGTTTATCTTATCTGAAATCAATGAAACAACAAATGACAAAAAAATTGGTTGTTCGAGACACACATATTGACGTGTAATATCTCTCAAGCCCTCAAACCATAATCAACTTCACTTTCTTCTAACTCTAACTAACCATAGATTTTCCCAACTCTAACTAATTGATAAAATAATTTTTAACAATGAAATTCATAAATTATTATCTCAATTATGAAATTCACCTATATTTTCTCCCCAACTTTGGAATCTCAGATCTACTTTTCTCAATGATCTAATCCTAATTTCGTGAACCCCTCAACTTCTTCATTATCAATTGTCAAAGAGCACTATGAATCCCAAACCTTCACCGTTTGTTTGATTCCACAATCTCTTTCCTACATGTTTGTCTTTTATCATATTTCTCCAATTTCTTATATTGTCCATCAATCTTTTATCGTGATGAACCATGACAAAATTGAAGTCGAAGAAAAAAGTGAAGATTACTAAACAACCAACGATACTGCAAAGCAATATTATAGGCGTCCCCTCGCGTCACCGTGCCTAGATCCTCCTCATCAACCGCCGGTGAGCCACACCATGGATTCCGAACTCAAGCTTTTTATGGATGGCAAAATCCTTTTCAAACAAACTTCTCCATATTTTCAACCTTGGTCCATGTATTTTAGATTATTTGTGATTTTCATCAATACTTTCTAATTGTGCAGATTTTTTATTGTATTTACCCCAAAACTCTTTAAATGTGTATTCTAGACCTTCCTCATTTTACAGTTTGGTCCTTACATTCATTGATTATTCTTAATCGTATACGGAGGTTGTGGTTGTTATGGATACGGAGGTGGATACAATGGTTATGATGTAGGTGGTTACTCGAGAGAAGGAAGTGGTGGTGGATACGCCAGAAATAGAAGACACAATGGTGGAGAGATACAAAAGTGAATGTTGTTAGTTACTCATGTGTTTCACAATGACGGTGAAATGGACGGTGGAGTTGGACAGTGAGAGAATGAGAAAAACTCGAAAAGGAAGGTTTGTGTCTATTGTCAACACTTACGTCTCACCAACCCCACAAGCTTCTTCTATAAATACATGCATATGATGAAGAGGCAAAATCATCCCAAAACAAAGAAGAGTGAGAGAGAACAAGAGAAGAAGAGAGTGTGCAAGAGAAAAAATACAAAAAATCTTTCTTGTGAGAAAGTTTTTCTTGGTAAGAAATTAAGAGTAATTTATTGAGTGTATTTGGGGTCAGGTGGAAGTTGAGAGCTTGTAAAATTTCTCGGATTGATGATAAAAATATTTGTAGCAGGTCCGGAGACGTGAAGGCCGAACTCCATTAACAATTTCGTGTGTCTTCCCGTTCCCATAAATTCTAGTTTCTCGCAAAAAAATTGATCCATATTTCCTAAAAATTGGTATCAGAGCTTGAGTTACGGCGATCGGTCAAATTTTTTTGTCGGGGTTACTGTTCATGTGAATAGTGATTCCATGAATAGTGAATTTTGTCGGTAACATCGGTTTGTCGACGGAGGTGTTTTAATACAAGTTGGTTTCAGAAACGATGGGAGGCGAAGACGGTTCGGCGCACAATATCGGGAAATTTGACCGTACAAATTATGTATTTTGGAGAATGCAAATTGAAGATTATCTGTACGGAAAGAAGCTACATCAACCGCTGAGCAAGAAGCCTGAGAATATGGATCAGGATGAGTGGGAGCTCCTTAACAGACAATTTCTAGATGTTATAAGGTTAACACTATCAAAAAACGTTGCTCACAACGTTGCAAAAGAGAAGACCATAGAAGGGCTCATGAAAGTTCTCTCGGATATGTATGAGAAACCTTCAGCAAACAACAAGATGTTTTTCATGAAGAAACTCTTTCATTTGAAGATGGAAGAAGGTGGCCTGGTTGGCGCACATGTTAACGAGTTCAACACGATTGTCAACCAACTGTCATCGGTTGAAATCGAGTTTGATGATGAAGTGCGAGCAGTGATTCTGTTGGCATCTCTGCCAAATAGTTGGAAGCCAGTCAATACTCCCCTGGCAAGTCATTTCTGGTTATCCAAAGAACAGTCACCAAAGACGGAAGACGAGATGACATATATGGATAAAGTTCCATATGCTTATGCTATAGGCAGCCTTATGTACGCGATGATATGTACAAGGCCAGATATTGCACATGCAGTGGGAGTTGTTAGCAGATTTATGAGAAATCCAGGAAATGAACATTGGGAAGCCGTCAAGTGAATTTTCAGATATCTAAAAGGAAATCCAAGTTTGTCACTATGTTTCACGAAGTCTGAGATGGGATTGCAGAGATATGTTGATGTTGACAATGGAGGTGACATTGTCAGCACAAAGAGCACAGCCGGGTATGTCTAACTTTTTGGCGGTACTGCAGTTTGTTGGGTTTCAAAGTTGCAGAAGATTGTATCTCTATCAAGCTGTGAAGCTAAGTATGTTGCAGTGGCGGAGGCAACAAAAGAGATGATGTGGTTACAGTCTTTTCTACAAGAGCTGAGACATGACCAAGGAAAAAGTGTGTTGTACTGTGATAGTAAAAGTGCCATAGATTTGACAAAGAATTCAGTTTACCATGCTCGGATGAAGCACATACATCATCGATATCATTTCATCAGATCAGCGTTAGAAGATGAAATGTTGGTTCTCGAAAAGTTCTCAAGAAATAAGAATCCGGCAGACATGCTGACGGAAGTCGTGTCGTGTGAGAAGGTGAGGTTATGTGCAACCTCAGTTGGCTCATTAAAGTAATAAGCTGGAAAGACCTGCTACATTGATCAAGGTGTGAAGACAGATTGAAATCAGTCTTCAAGTGGGAGATTGTTAGTTACACACGTGTTTCACAATGACGGTGGAGTTGGACAGTGAGAGAATGAGAAAAACTCGAAAAGGAAGGTTTGTGTCTATTGTCAACACTTACGTCTCACCAACCCCACAAGCTTCTTCTATAAATACATGCATATGATGAAGAGGCAAAATCATCCCAAAACAAAGAAGAGTGAGAGAGAAAAGAGAAGAAGAGAGTGTGCAAGAGAGAAAAATACAAAAAACCTTTTTTTGTGAGAAAATCTTTCTTTGTAAGAAATTAAGAGTAATTTCTTGAGTTTATTTGGGATCGGGTGGAAGTTGAGAGCTTGTAAAATTTCCTAGGTTGATAATAAAAAAGATCTGTAGCAGGTCCGGAGACGTAAACACAATTGGCCAAACTCCGTTAACAATTTTGTGTGTCTTCCCACTCCCATAAATTCTAGTTTCCCGCAAAAATTTGACCCATATTTCCTGACAGAGGCCATGGTGGAGGTTGCGTTGGTATCGGAGTGGAAGTTGTGGTGGTTATGAATATGGAAGTAGTGGATACAAAGGTGGTAGTTGTGGATGTGGATACAAATGTGGTGGATATGGATGTGGATACAATGGTAGTGGTGGATACAACGGAGGAGGAAGAGTTGAAGGTGGATGATACATTGGTGGAGGCCGATACCGAGGTGGATAGAGTGATGGTGGAAGTGATTATTCGAGAGAAGGATATGGTGGTGAATACGATGGAAATGAAAATCATGGGAGTGAAAATACAGAGGTGGAAGCCGTGATGAAGAAAAGAAGGAGAAATCAACGAATAAAAAATAAAAACTAAGAAAAATAATAAATTTAATTAAAGAAACTAAAAGAAAAATAAGTAACTAACTTGTTTTTATCCAACTACACTCGATCTATTTCTCCTTGGCTTTAATTGGTAGCTTTGCGGAATGGCGGAATCACCTTTGAAATGCAATTCCAAAACTTATTTATCAATAAAAAAATATGTGCAATCTAAGATAAAACACCATTTCGCATCTTTTGAGTTGTTGCTTAATTTTTTTTAAGGAAAAAATGATTACCGACTACCTAAAGTATCTGCCATCACATGGCTGACCATGCAAAGTAAAAAAATGTACACTCAACTACACGAAGTATATGGTATGCATAGTAACATCTATGAACTTTATGTTGTCATGTAGCTACCATCACAAGGATAATAACAATTAGTTACATCACAAGATAAATTACATTTATAATAAATATAACATATAAAAACGTATTACGATATGGAAAACGTTTTTATATTTTATATTATTATTATTATGAATATTTTATTTTAAAAAGTGTTATACAATAATAATAAAAATTAATTTTATTTCAGAAAAAACTTTTAACTTTATTTTAATTTTAATTTTAATTTTAATAGTTTATCCTTTATTTTTCTATATGATTTGTTAGGTGAAATTCTATTTTACACTATTTGTTGTAGCACAATTCATTTTTCCTTCACTAAGGATATATTCTTACAACTACATTTTTCACTAAATGGAAAAAGACTTTTTTTACCAATTTTTATAAACATATATAAATATAAATAATTATGTAAATAGCTAAGTCATTAAAAAAATATTTTTCANAGAGATATAAAAACGTTTTCAAATATACCTAATTATGTAGTTTCATTAAAAAAACAAATACTTTTCTATCTTACATTATAAATATAAATAATTATTTAAATCATGTATAAAAATAAATGCTAAACTAACAAACTATTAAAAATATGTAAAATTAAATAAAGTTATTTTTTTATAAAACAATATTAATATAAATATTATTATATAAAACTTTTTAAAATAAAAATATTCTTAATAATACAAAATCAAATAAAAAATATTTTCCATATCTTAAAACATTTTTTATATTTCTAAGATTTTCCATATCTTAAAACATTTTTTTATATTTCTATTTTTTATTAATGTAATTAGCCTTGTGATATAATTAGAATAATTGGTCTTGTGATGTTGCCTACATAACAACATAAAATTTATGGATGTTAGTATGCATATCATATACCTCATGTAGTTAAGTGTGTATTTCTTTACTTTGCATGGTCAGTCATGTAATGGTCAATACTTCAGGTAGCTGACAATCATTTTTCCTTTTTTTAACTAAACTTCCATTAAGTGAGTAAGTGTGTTTTTTTCATTTAATCTGGAGACATAGTTCAAAATTAATCTTCTCCTACCCTTTTTTTACGTAATACATCCATAAAACCACCAACATTTATACTTTTGCATGAGAATATAATTCAACTATCTTCCTCTATCACGTATGAAAAGTTAATTAACTCACTAATATCACTTAAACTAATAGTCATTGTTGCTTCAACCACCATCAATCACTAAATGCAATATTTAACATTTACTAAATTGTTTGGTTACATATTTAATGCCGAGTCAGTATATGCAAATTATTAGAAATGAGATTGTATGTTTGATTTTGACTTCACAACATTAATAGTTTTTTTTATTTGTTATAAATGTATCCAAAATTAGATGAACAATAATGGTATGTAATAAAAAAAAAATTTAAAAATGATTTTTGTTAAGCAATTCCATAAAAACATATCCACTCACATGTAATTTTGTTCCACAACTTTTATTCAACAAGTTTCAAATTCCACAACTTTTATTCAGCAACTAATTTATTTTTGCAATTCTACAATTAGCTAAGTTTACTAATCAAAGCTCTTGTTCCATTTCACCCAACAACAGGTATTTTTGTCACACTGTTGCATAGAGAAGATGGAAAGTGTTTCTCTAACAAGAAGTGTTTCCAAGTGTCAAAAAAACAAGAAAATGTCATATATGGTAACACATTCATATATGAATTGGTAACTTCTCTCTTTTGGTTGTTGGATCTTTATATTTATAATTTATGAGTGAGTAACACATAAAGATAATTTCTATATTTTTTTGTTTACCTAAAAAGACACATTCAGAATTTGACACACTTTATGTGTACGGATGCTAATGTTGTGGACGAAAATGACCATTTTCCCCCTTTGTTACAGAAACAGTCATGTATGTTTCCTTAAGAATGAAAGGCAAAAAACTAAATAGTTACTTATTTGTTTCAGGAAATACGTTTATCAATTATTGGGTTTATTTTAATTTGTAACTCCTTTTATGAGATACTAATAAACCACATCCAATGATAGAGAAAATAAAAATTCAAAACATAAAATTGTTGATAGTGGCTCATTAAGATTTGATTTTTCTAAAGATAATAATATTTTTCTTTTTTTCTTCAACGAAAGTGGGTATAAGTGTTTCAAATGTTTTTGAGTTTCATTTTTGGTTCTCTTGTGCTATTGAAATAGTTTTATATTTTGTCGGTCGGTGTAGGTCATGAATATGAATAATAATAGTATAACTTTGTTCTAAAAAAAGTGTGGATATCAAATACGTGATAGGAAAAGCGTAGAGAAATGGGTGGACAAGAGATGTGTGGACATGGGATCTATGGATTGGGGGAGGAGAGGGGATTATGAGTTGGGAAGTGTGGATAAGAAAATATGGATAGGAGAGTACATACATGTTGTATAATTGTGAATATAATTATCTAGAATAAAATTAAAAAATTTGTAAATTAAAACAATCCACAAAAACATGTCCTCGTCGTTATATCAAATCTACATAAGGTAAACTGCAAGATGTAGTGACTAACATATACCTAAACATATGAGAGTCGTTAATATAGGTACACATGAAAACTGAAAAAAGATTACAAAAAATCAAGCTAAGGACATTAGATATAAAAAACAAAATGTTTATAATCTAGAAAGACGTAGAAAATGATGTTGCAGACAGTGACGATGGAGAGATAGAAATCATCTATACACAAGGGAAACCATGACCAAAGACTTTGACAAATAAAAGGAAATGAGGTTACAAATTAATCAAACAATTTCTTGGAAAGTGAAGGATAAAGTTCAAAGAGACAAAGAAGTCACACAAAGAAAACTCATCAAAATCTAAAGCAACTATTAAGATTTAAGGAAAAGAGCCCAACTTTACAATCAGACGAATCAAAAACAAAGGGGAGATAGAGGATAACATAACCCTCAAGGCAGAGTAAGCCAAAATTGTAGAAAATTCTATATCCAAATCTACACTCAGAAACGTTCTCGTTAAAAGTAACAATGGGAGAATATGCGGTGAGGAGATGAACAATCTGTTGGAGATGAAAGAACTGACCAGGATGGAGGCTTCATCGAGAAGAGCTAATCCGCTTGGATGGAAGCTTCAATATGGAAAGAAAAACCACCGGAGAAAGAAGCTGTGATAGGAAACAAAGGCAGGTCGGGTGATTTTAGAGGTCCAGGCTCCGGAAAATGACCGGAAGCCATGGTAGAGGAGGAGGGTGGTAACAAAGGAGACTCTTGGCGGCTACGGTTTTTTTGTTTTCTGTTTTTCGCACTCTTTCCTTACAACCGAGAAACTTTGCTTCATCTTTGGATCAGTATCAGCTTAGAGACGTTAGGGAGGTTCAAATGAAGCTGGGAACACGGTCTGATGTTCGACCGATCAACAAGATGTTGAGGGGATCACAATGCGAAGAAGAATTTTTGTAACTCTTAGTTGCAAAATTTAGAAGATTCGAGATTCGAGAACGTAGTCTAATCGGGATTATGGTTAGATATTAGAAAGATATGATTGGGAAAGTGTTTTGGTTTTACGTATTTAAAAGTCAGAAGATAAAATAATTAAAAAAAGAGAGAGAGAAAACCAACAACTTGGTTAGGAAACATATTCTACTAGAGGAATCACACACTATGAGAGCATAATAGGCAATCAATACAAAAAAGTGTGTGACATATAAGAAGTGTCTATTGATAACATTAGAATGAAAAAAGTGTCTTTGGAGATAATTTTCTCGCAATTTATCCCATTTTGATGTGGTAATGAATGCTTCCTTCCGGTTTCTTTATCTTTCGGTGGGTTCGGGTGGGATTGACTTTGTTTATCTCTAGATCTTTTGAAATTGGAGTGTTGGTTGTAGGATTTTTATCCAAGTGTAGTTCGGATACATGAAATGTGTCGCTGTCGTATCCAAGAGAGGACATGAACTATGAGTGGTTCTTTCTTGTCGGATTGTAAAATCTGGTTTTTAGAAGGGAGAGATGAGCTCACAGTGTTCGTAGAAGTTGATAGTGCCGTGGGCGACAACGATATATCTCATTAAAAAACATTTCGAGCTGTTAAAATGTTGTGTAAATATAGTGTGCTAACATCATGTTTTTCGATTTATCCTTGATGTAGCTATATTTTTTTATGTTTTCGGTGTTTCTCAAAAATTATTTCGGAATGAATTCTAATTGTCTTTTTATTGTATTCTAAGGATTTCTTGTTTTTTCGTGAACTTATGTATTATATTTTGTATTCTTCACTTGAATGAAATTAACAGTTTGACAGAAAAAAAAAATATGAATTGATGAATCACAAACTCTAATTTTTGAGGTGAAAAACACTAGAGAGTAATGAAGAAAATATTTGATATACATATAAGTTTATAGAGGAATTGGACCCTTCTCACATCTGAGATAATAGTTGTAAGGGATTAAACATAGTGTCAAAAATTGTATAACTTTCTTTTAACCTTAAAAATTGTATAATTTGCTCTACTAACTTATATTTGGACTAAAAGCTTTTTCTTATTAGGTCTTGTTTGTTTGTATTTAAAAAGTTTTAAATTTTGTGCAGAAATATTTAGATGATACGAGGGATAATATTTTCAATACCCATTTTTAGTTTTATTGCTGAAAGTGAAAATTAATCGAATTATATTGACCATTTTTTTAGGATAAGGAAAACAGAGTTGGAATTTGCAGGGGGGGAAGTTCTTTTCAATGGAGGTCCTTGCGAGCTCTTCATTATCCCCAATTTTCACTAAGCCCAATACTTTAAACCCTAATTTCTCAATCCAGGTATAAATCTTTTTCAATTTCTCTCCTTGAATTCACATGGAAGTCGTGTCTGTTTAGCTGTAAGCCTGTAACAGAGAGTTTCAAGCTTTGCAGGTGAAATTGCTTGTATCTCAACCTTCAAAGATATTGAAAGGTATCGACTTTAGATACGCTCGAAACCAAAGGAGGAGTAATGCAAACACAGGACTCGTGTTCGTGTGTAACAGATGTTTGTGTCTTCTCGAAAGAAATGATCATAGGAAGTTTTCTGGAAAGTTCATGATGAAATCATCAGTCAGTTTCAGAAAAAATGTCTCTGTTGCATTGGTTCGACTAGTTTCTGTTCTGCTTGTCTCCTCCATTTCTGTCGTTACCACTGATTCACCTTCATGTAAGTTTGTTTTTTACAACCATCTTTAATTTGGGATTGCAGTTTGAATCTATTTGTCTTTGTAGGGGGTCTTAGTGAAGAGAATCTTCTCTTCCTAGAAGCTTGGAGAACAATTGATCGTGCCTATATCGATAAAACCTTCAATGGACAAAGCTGGTTTCGTTACAGAGAGACTGCTTTACGAAATGAGCCCATGAACAATAGAGAAGAAACATGTATGCCTTTGAATTTGGAACAACACAGCTTTAATTAACCTTATATAAACCTGCTTCTGATTTTGGTGTTTATTTGTTTGTGTGTTAGACATGGCTATCAAGAAAATGATTGCAACACTAGATGATCCTTTTACGCGGTTCTTGGAGCCTGGAAAGTTTCAGAGTTTGCGGGTAAAAGTTCCTGAGAACCGCTGTTCTAAATCAAGCAAATGGATTGTGTTGTAGTAAGATGTAGTGAATGTTTTGGTTGAAGGTAGTCTGGAACTCAAGGTGCGGTTACGGGTGTTGGGCTGTCTATAGGTTACCCTGCAGCATCAGATGGGTCAGCAGCTGGGCTTGTTGTTATATCAGCTGCTCCAGGTGGTCCTGCAAATAGGGCTGGAGTTTCACCTGGAGATGTTATCTTAGGAATTGATGATACGACCACAGAGACTCTCACCATATATGATGCTGCACAGATGTTGCAGTGAGCCACATTTCCACTTCCATCCTTCATATAGCTTTGAGAGATGGATTGTGATGATGCTTTGGTTAAAATGCAGGGGACCTGAAGGAAGCACAGTGGAGCTAGCGATCCGAAGCGGACCCGAAACGAGAGTCTTATCTTTGACGTATGATTCTCTTCCCATCACCTGCATTGCTTACTTTATCTTTGTTCATCTCCTATTATTGTTCAATTTAGGAGGGAGCGAGTTTCTGTGAATCCAGTGAAGTCAAGATTATGTGAACTCCCTGGCTCTGGGAGTAATTCTCCAAAGATTGGTTATATCAAGCTAACAACATTCAATCAAAATGCTTCTGGTATGCATTCTTTTGATGTTATCTTACAACATTCTGGTTTACAACCTCTCAAACTCGTAACACTTAATGTTGTAGGTGCGGTCAAAGAAGCAATTGAGACCTTGAGAGGCAACAATGTAAATGCATTCGTCTTGGATCTTCGTGACAATAGGTGATCTGATTATATAACAAAAGAAATGCTTTTCTTTTTATTTATGCAACAGCTTTTTCTTGAACACTTGAATTTTCTTTTGCTGCAGTGGCGGTTCTTTCCCAGAAGGAATTGAGATTGCTAAGTTTTGGTAAACCCTTATCTAAAGAGTCATAAAATTTCCAAGACTCACAGCTCCCTCATAATAGAAACTTCAACTTTTTCTTACACAGGTTAGATAAAGGAGTAATTGTGTATATTTGCGATAGCCGAGGTGTTAGAGATATATATGATACTGATGGAAGCAATGCTATATCAACCTCTGAGCCTCTTGCCGTTCTGGTATAAGTTCCTTCCTAAACTCCATTCACAACCTCTGAGTCTCTTGCCGTTTACCACTCACACAATCTTCTTCCTTTTTTCAGGTTAACAAAGGCACCGCAAGTGCCAGTGAGATATTGGCTGGCGCCTTGAAAGATAATAAACGTGCTCTGGTTTATGGAGAACCAACTTACGGAAAAGGGTAAACAAAAATGCGTGATCTTTGATTCTGCTCCTCCTCAAAGACTGAGCCTCTGTAACATTCTTAAGACTCCTCTTTACACATTTTGCAGTAAGATACAGTCAGTGTTTCAGTTATCTGATGGTTCGGGCTTGGCGGTAACAGTTGCCCGATACGAAACACCAGCTCACACAGATATTGACAAGGTCTGAAACTACTTTCTTGCCACATTTACTGATGTTACTGTAATGACACACCCTTTGTGTCTACACTACTCTACATTTATGTTCTTCATCCATTGTGTTATTGATCTACTTGTTGCTGGTCTCGGAATAGGTGGGTGTTACTCCTGATCATCCGTTGCCAAAGTCATTTCCAAAAGATGAAGAGGCTTTCTGTGGATGCCTTAAGGATCCTACAGCTGCTTGTTATCTCAATCAAGGCCTGCTTTTCTCTAGATGATATTTGTTCATATTCTCTAGATGATATTGCTTTGTTCAGCATATGAGTAAAATTCATTGACCTGTACTCTCTTGAAGATTCAGTTAGCTCAGTTAATCGAAACCAGGTATTTCACTTTTAAGAAAACACAGATAAAGGATTTTCCCTGCACCATCCACTTTGGTCTGTAACACAATATATTAGAGAGACAAAGTAATAGCACTCTCTCACAAACTCAACACTTAGACACTCTCAAACCAAACCGAACTAATTTATATACTCCAAAACAAGAAAACAAAGACCAGTAGTCAAACAGACTAAATGGTAGCAGGGTTGTGAAGTGAAAGATTGACGATGAAAGCACTTTTCCATGTTTACATGAGTTCTTGGAAATCAAACCGCGAGCACTATGATAACAATCAAGAGTACGATACCAAAAATCACCATGAGCAAGCACATCTGCAATATATAAAAAACAACAACAAGAGTCATTTTATAGGCTGCTCTGATCATCATCCTAAATCTCAAAAAAATTTCACGGTAATGATCAAAAGGATGAATATCGTTTTTACCAGAGTTGAACTAGATCTTTGCGTCTTTGAGGCTTTTGCAAGATGGGATCTTCCTTGTGCTGTTGCAGCTTGGGAGTTATCTATGTGAGTACCAATATCATCTGCGTAAAGCAAACATGTGTTTCATTCAGGATATGAGGACATACGTGAGAGTTTTATTATAAACATGGTTATAGAATATAAGTTTTACCGATCATGGTGCCTTGATCATGTACCAGCACAGCTAAGTCTTTGAAGATCTCGTGCACCTCGCCAATTTGCTGCTGGATTTCTTGTATCCCTTGCTCTCTTTCCTCAATTATAGCCTCATTGAATACAATCTCATTGTCCAACAATACAAGTTCTTGTCTGCAACAAACCAAGTCATCTCAGTAAAAAGAATCCGGACAAAAAGTCTTCACGTTTGTCTGTACAACTTACCTTTTTGATTCCACAAGAAGAGCACGCTGCTCTGAATGCTTATCTCCACTAACATCTATCTCACTGGCTGTATAGCTATACGCAACCAAGAACTCAATACACAAAACCACAAAACAAAACATAAGCCGTTTTGGATTATGTGCATTTACCTAGATGGAGGAGATGTTATGGTGACAAGAGGAGCATAGACAGTTTCTCTTTCAGCAGCGAGACGCTGAGCCTTCTGAAACTCTTTCAATACAGACTGAAAGTCCTTTGCAAGCTTAGCATCCACAATCTTCTTCCTCTGCTAAAACACACACGATACAAAAACAAAAACAAACAATTCGAACTCAAAACCCAACAGAAGACGAACAAAGAATCATAAAAAGACACTCACGTTTACACCTCTTTGATGATCAGTTTCACTAGCTTCTTTAAGTTTAGCTGATGTGTCTTTAACTAACTCTCCGATATGTAGTCTTGTCTTGTGCCTAAACAAACAATTAAAATTAAGAAACAGTTACAACTCACAAGAAAAGGAGATTACTTACAGCTTGTCTCGGAGCTCCGGCGTGTCTTTAGGAGTACCGAGAGTGTTGACGAGGCGGTGGAAGCTAGAGACGGCTGTGTTGATCTGAAACACACCGGAAGCTACGGCTTGCGTCGTGTCTCCACCATTGATGTTACTTGAAGATGCTAATGATCTTCCTTTTCCTGCCTCTAAATCCTGAAAACTCATTTTTTCCCCTTTCTTTCTCGATAAACCCACCACGAAAAGTTCGATCTTGACGGTAACGGAGATCGAGGGAGGAGAGAACGTGACGGTGATTTTAGATTCTGCGGCGTAATTCTCTCTCTCCGACAATTAGATTTGAGGAAACGTGAATCGCGGAGAGAGAGAGAGAGAGAGAGAGAGAGAGATGAGAAACGTGAACTGTCACGTTACTTGTATGTTTTCGGCCCTCACTTTTTCATAATATTCTATAAAGTGACTCGAGAGTTTAGAATCTTACAGGTATATCCTCCTCGAGAAGATTAATGTTATTAGGGGTGTTATAAGATAAGAATTTAAGAATCTTATCATAAGATCTCCAATAGAGTATTGAGCTACTCAAATACAAGAGATTCTCTCACGATGTGCACGCTACTCTCAGCTCAACACGTGGACGGTTTATATTGGTCGGAACATATAGATTTCTTCCAACCATGAGAATAGATTATGATAGTGATAAGAAATATAGGATTGCATCATTAAATTAATTAGATCTCAGTATAGACCTTTACGTGCATAAAAAGGGTCAAAAGTGGAAGAAGTTTTTTTTTCTTTGTAAGAGAAGCAATTACTACTAAACTGTTGATTTTATATTTTTAACGCAGCTTAAGGAGACGCTTATACCCCTGGCACGTGAGTAACTGCAATCCAGACCAAAAGCACGTGAGAAATCCGAAGACCTCTCACGTCGTCCGTTTTCCGAGGTGTGTTAAAAAGGGTCTCTTCCTCACAGCAAATCCGCTTCCTTAGATTTTTCTTCCTTTTGATTTTTCGTTTCATTTCTTCATCAGGTTAAAAGAAAGCGAACCACAAAAAAAAACTACGTTTTCGATTTGCGTCAAGCGATCTCCGCCATGTCGGTAAGTTCTTCTAACCGTTCCTTCGAAACCAACTAGTTTCGGTTTTTTAGTTTTTTGATCTGTCCCGACAAGATCCATGTTTCTTTTTGATGTTGAGGAAGATGTGAACAGATCTGTTGCTATGCTGTAAGATTTGTACGAAAATGGGTGTTAGCTTCTGGTTGCAAGTTTTGATTTTGTAATCTGTAACTGTAATATGCGATTCATTTACCCAAAAGGATCAATTTTGAGATACAGATTAGCTTTCCTTTTATGATAATGTAATGCCATTGCGACTCTCATCTTTTGTATCCCTGTTTTCATGATACAATGTTCATAAGGTTGTTTCAGTAGTGTGAAGTCAACCGTATGATGTATTAAGTGTCGTAACATTGCATCTTACTTGCAGATGATGACAACTGTCAAAGTGAGCAATGTTTCTCTAGGAGCAACCGATCGTGATCTCAAGGAGTTCTTCTCCTTCTCTGGCGATATTCTCTATCTTGAGACCCAAAGGTTTGGTTTCCTCTAGATCTTTACTTTTTTGTTCTTCAGCGTCTTTACACCTCGTTTGTACAGCGAGACAGAACGGTCAAAACTGGCGTATGTCACTTTCAAGGATCTACAAGGAGCTGAAACTGCTGTTCTTCTCTCGGTATTTCTCACCCTCTGTCACTTCCTCTTATGCTTTTAAGTGACTGAGTATTGATGAGATTTTTACTTCAGGGAGCGACGATTGTTGATTCTTCAGTCATTGTCACTATGGCTCCTGATTACCAACTATCCCCTGAGGCTTTAGCTTCCTTGGTAATAATAACCTCACTTTTCTCTTCACATCTTCACTCACAACTCACAAGCAAACTCTTAACCATCTCATCTCTCTTTCTCCCCAGGAGCCCAAGGATAGCAGCAAGTCTCCGAGGGCAGGTGACTCCGTGTTGAGAAAAGCCGAAGATGTTGTCAGCAGCATGCTTGCAAAGGGATTCATTCTTGGAAAAGACGCAATCGCCAAAGCCAAGAGCGTCGATGAGAAACACCAGCTAACATCCACAGCATCAGCCAAAGTCGCATCTCTCGACAAGAAACTCGGTTTCACTGACAAGATCAACACCGGAACTGTCGTGGTGGGTGAGAAAGTCAGGGAAGTCGATCAGAAGTACCAAGTCTCTGAGAAGACCAAATCAGCAATCGCTGCAGCTGAGCAGACCGTGAGCAATGCAGGCTCGGCTATAATGAAGAACCGGTATGTTCTCACGGGTGCCACGTGGGTCACTGGAGCTTTCAACAAAGTGGCTAAAGCTGCTGAAGATGTTGGACAGAAGGCTAAAGAGAAAGTTGGTATGGCTGAGGAAGAAGACAAGAGGAAAGTGGTTGATGAGTTCGCTAGAGTTCACTTGTCTGAATCACCAAAGGCGACATCATCTAAGGAAGAAGACGTACTTGAACCAAAACGCTCTGAATCTCCTGAACCAAAAGAATCTGAACACCTCGAGCCCCAGCAGCAACAGTCTCCTCCACCTGTGGCTCCGGCTCAACCTTGAGATATGCTTTTAATTAAAGACTAAAGTCATTTATGATTCTTTTTGTAAACGGTAATATACTTTGGACTAATCTCTCCTGGATTGTTGAAAAATGAATATCGAACTTTCTATTTAGCACCAAGACTTGTGTTCTTGTAACATTGAATTCATGGTCGGTTTGGTACTTAAGACTGGATAAGAAATATCAATTTTCTCGTCCCTGCGTTTGTAACAAAATCGATATCCAAATTCCAAACTAACCTGAACCTAAAAATGAGAACTTGGTTTTAAGTTTTAACCCAATTATCTCAAAAACTCTATATTATAATAGGAAAGTTCCACCTCATCATTGTGGGTCCTGTCAAAAAAAAATTGAGTTATTAATTATCAATTTTAGCTTATACAACTTTTTTTAATTTTATTTTGTATGATTATATATAGAGAGATTGACATTCTAAGTCACATTTTGAGTTTGTGTTATACTATAAATCACATGTTACTACTTGAACACTTTCTTTAATTTTTTCAATTCATTTCTAACCAAAACATAACTAAATCATATTAGTATGACCTATTTATTTTATTCATCTTCTTCATCATTTTATTTTCTTCACCACTTTTTATTTTTAACTCAGTTTCATACCACCTTTGCAAAAATAGTATATAAGTTTCTGACCGCCGGTGAACCTCAGCCAATCTCGAGCTCTGCTTGCTGCTACCAACGCCGTGGTATCACTTTGTCTCTCTGTCTATTCCAAGCCGCGACCACCGTACCAAGATTTTACGTCTAGGTCTTCGTCTCCAAAATGAAGCACATCTAAACCTTTCCTCCGTCGACCATGCTCAGATCCGCCGTCATCGTCATGCTCAGCTCCACCGTGTGGCCAGGCTTTCGTCAGAATCAAGCTTGCCGTCACGAGCTCCGGATCCGCAAAGAGAAAGCTCGTTAGCTTCAATGGTGGATTTCCTCATATTTGCATATCCAGTCTCTGAACTTCTGCTCTTTTACAATTTGGCTCCCACATTTTTTAAATTACAGATACACCCTCGCGAACCAACCTCTGAGTTTCTGAAAGTACACTTTAGACCCTGTTATATGCAATATGCATCCAAATGAAATATATACACCTAATATGCAATCTAAATGATCAATATGAACTAGATGAGATCCTAAAAACCATTAAAATCATAACATATCAGTGTACACCATTTTGATGTCCATATGTACATTAATCTCATCGTATACAAGCACCTGATCGTTCGACATATTGTTATCATGGATAAACCCAAGTTTCTTACGTAAATATAAATGTGTACACTAACACGTGAGAGTCGAGAAGAGTTCTGGTGGACCAAATATCACATGTGTACACTAATATTTTTTTTTTTCATTTTTTTCATTGGTACATTAATACATTCAAATTGAGGATTTTGGTGTTTTGGAAAGCTTTGTTAAGGTGTACATGTGTACAATCATGTATATGTACAACTAGGAATGTGTACATATGAGATGTGTACACAATACTAGATGAAGGTTTGACATGTATATGTCATTTGGTGACAAGTTAGGATATCTCATTTCCCATAAAAGTACATTTAAAAAAAATAAACTTTGAAAATAGACATACACATCTATCTTTATATGATAAATTAAGATATGCACATTTTCTAGAAATATTCACATATACGCATATTCCACAATATTGCTTGTACAAGAAGCATAAAGGATCGTTACATATACACATATTCCAGAATATCACTTGTACAAAAAAGATAAAGAGTCCAATGATGTAACATAAGTTTCTATTGGAATGAAGTAGTATTATAACATGTTCTCATAACAAAATAAATTTGTTACATTTGCATGTACAAATCATCACGCAGAGCACATATATTTCATTGTACACGTGTACAACTGTTTCACAAAAATTCATATGAACACTGTTACATTTGTATATTGTACAAGTGATGTGCAATGTTTTTAGGGCTTTATCTATTAGATTTGATCATTATAGTGTCTAGAATTTGCATTTAGACATCATTAGAAATTGTATATACATATTTTGTATACACATGGGCTGTAATGCACAATCAATAGTTCTGGGGCGATATCAAAGACCTTTCTGAACAAAACAAAAGTTATGAACCCAAAAGAAGTTTGTCAAAAGCACAGGGACCAAAGTGAAAAAACCCAGAAATTGGCCATGGTTAATTCTTCTGCACTGATGGAGTTGAGGCGATCGATGGTGATGATCGACCCGCTCGATCCGATGCTCTTGATTCACCATCATCAGCCCTGACCTTGTAAGATCTCGACTTTTATGGCCTAAGCGGCAAAAAGACACGGCGGTTGAGAATCAACGGAGGAGATCGATGGTGTACTGGTGTCTCGAGCTTCTAGATCTGAATATAGAGTCGTGAGTCGCCATCGACTCCGTCAAAAAGGAACTGGGTTGGCGTTGAAACTTCAGACACCATAGAAGAGAAGACCCATGGAGAAGGAAGACCGCTACGGTGGATAGAGCTCACAGTGGCTGAAGATTCTAGTGAAGCAGTCCCGGCGTATGTTATGGTGAATCAGTGAATCATCCACCGTAAGCTGGAAAATTTCAGTTGAACTTTACAAAAAAATAGATGAAGAAGATAAAAATAACAGAGAAGAGAATGAATGGGGACCACCAATTATTATATTGTTCTGTTTTAGCTAGAAAACATAAGGAAATAGAACAAATAGTTTGAAAAAGTGTGTGGGTAGAACAAAGTAATCCATCGTGTTATTAAGAAGTATAAAAGTGACCTCTTATGTAATATCTCTTATATATATCATCTTTCTAAAAGAATAGAAAAAGAAAAAACCATATACACACACTATAATCGAATCTATGCTTTTATAAAAAAGTCTCAAAAACAAAATTTACATTTGCTTAAAAAACCATATGTAAACCTAATAATTTAATTAATCTAACCAAACACTAATATAGTGGCCAAATATAATAATCACGATATTCAACCATTTTTTGTTCACCATGAAAATCAAATATGAACTATCAAGCGTTTTTTAAATGAAAGATAACCCATATGCTACTTCAATTCCAATAATTACTCCATCAACATATATCTTGAATTTCAAAATGTTACTAATCTTCCAACTTCTCACTAGAAACGTTTCTGAAATACGTACATTAATCTTATAAATATTTATCTTCTAGCGACGTTAATTCCACATACTCTCTTTCATCATCTTATTATATTTTTATTCTTATTTTCACTTTCAAAATAGTTGAAATAGCTGGAGGTTTAAAAAATAAGGTAAAAGTCAAAGATGTAACAAATTTGTCAATGTTGTAATATGTGTTGTAAGGTAAAATGTTTTAGACTCCTTTATTTCGTATCATAACAAATGATTCACAACTTTGTCTGACTTCAGTTACATATATAATCGGGATGTACCTGAAGCTTCTGAAACATTGTCTTTCTTCGTGATGTGCCTCCACTACCTAATTTTAAAAGCTTTTTACGTCGAATACAAATTAATCAATCAATCTATTTTATTCCTTTTATGGTAAGCAAATAGAATTTTTTTGGTCTTTACGAGAAGTCTTTGGTTAGTATAGACTTCGAATATCACTATATGCGTAAGAAAGAGAGGTGTGTACGATGTTAATTATAATTTAGGCGTTAATTAAAGCTAGAAATGTCCCTCTTATATTTTTGAAACTTAATGTCCTCTTACTTTAACTCCACCTACTTGCCAATTTGACTTCATTTACTTAATACTCTCTTTCAACACTGGTGATTGTAGGTACGACATCTTAGCTTGGCGTCAATAACGGTATTGATTTCTTCAGTTGTCGTGTTTGACACTGTAATAATCCAGCTCCCCTCAAAACCTGCATCAAATCTCATTTTCGAGGTAATTTTGCCAAACTAAAGAACTACTCTGAGTAGTGACTTTTAAGTCAGAAATCACAATATAAGTGAAACAACCGAAAAAACTGAACTGAAAATATAATTTAGTGTACAAGTTTGAGTGGAATTGAGTAAAACGAAACAGTTCATTATCTAGATATATAAGACTTTCAGATTCTCACCCAAACACTACGTTTTAATCCTAAAAATGACAGATAAT
Organism: Eruca vesicaria subsp. sativa; assembly: GCA_932364175.1. Classification (NCBI taxonomy): domain Eukaryota; kingdom Viridiplantae; phylum Streptophyta; class Magnoliopsida; order Brassicales; family Brassicaceae; genus Eruca; species Eruca vesicaria. The sequence continues at coordinate 78,231 of CAKOAT010507376.1, forward strand.
CCCACCAACAAAATGGTTCTATGATATAGAAAAGATTGATTGTTAACATCTTATTATCACAAAATATAAAATATTATATTGACAACTGATTTTATTATTACAAATGATTGTCACATTTTAGACAAATACATTTCAAATAATCTAAACATACCAAAAACATACCAAAAACATCAGACAATAGCTAGGCTGAAAAACCACCAAAGATACATGAAGAAAAAAAAGTAACAAAATCATATAACAAGGAATATAATTTCCCTCTCACGAAAATGGTTTTTATAGTGTTTCAAAATGATGCACATCTTTCTTTCTAAAGTCATCTCTTCCTCTACTTTCAGCTCAATTTATTTTTTCTTAGTTTTAAAATATTAGCATGTGTTTCTTTTTTTCATATGTGCCTTTCTGTACAAAACCATGAAAAAAACAGTCAACAAAATATTGAAATAGTAATAATTAAAAGATACAACGTGAAACTGAATAAAAATTGTAGATAAACCTCGCAGGGGTAAAGAATCTTAGTACCTATAATAGCATAAAGAAAACTTTTGTCAAAAATAACCTCTATAGAGAAAAAAATGACCAAAATAAACTTTTAGTATGATGAAAATTATCTACGAATAGTAAAAATTTTGTTATTTTGTTGTATGGTTGTTAGTTTACTATTGATGTTCTTATGTTTAAGAATTCAGTACAAGAAAAAAAATAGCTTATTTGAATAGATTTTTTCTTCGAGTATTCAATTGAACCGAAAGTATCATTATCCATAAATTGTTTCGTAAAATATATAAAATAGTTTTAATCAGTGTAATAAAACTTGAAATTATATCACATAACATTTTAAATTTTTTTTTTTTTAAAAGTATATCAGAAAAATATGCACAATTTTTTTTTTGTACCAAACCTTGCGTAATTTATTAATTAATAACGATAAATTAATATAAATATAAACTCTAATATAATTGTGTAAAACAAGTTACAAAAGAAATAGTGTTTTAAAGTTTCATGATATAAAATATCAAATTATACATAATATATTTAATAACTTGTTATATTAACTAATCATACAAAATTATACGAAATACAACTATTCAAGCATCGATGTGCGGATAAAACTCTATATTTTTAAGAAGTAATTACAAAGTAGTATATTGGACATTGATACTCTTTCTTAAGTACATGATTTAAAATTAAAATTTATCAGATAAAATTGATGTTTTGGTTAAGATATTAGATGACAATTAATGACAATATTGTTCTTTCACAAAAGACACATTATTTTAAAAGTGAACGAAATAACATATTACTCATGGTTATAAAATTATTATTTTCTAACATTTATAAATAGTTTATGTAAGAACATCATTTAGTCATACAAAAAGAAAAGAGACTAACTAGCACAAGAAAAAAATGGAGAAAACAGCTTTGATATTTGTTGGTATTCTACTTCTTTCAACGTGTGAGTAAATGAAGTTGTATGTTTCTATTATAATTAATGATTCATCTACCTCATCATCAGCATGTTACATTATTATTATTATTATTATTATTATTATTATTATTATTATTATTATTATTATTATTATTATTATTATTATTATTATTATTATTTATTATTATTTATTATTATTATTATTATTATTATTATTATTATTATTATTATTATTATTATTATTATTATTATTATTATTATTATTATTATTATTATTATTATTATTATACATACAACTCAATAGACATGATTTCATACAGGTACACCGATTCTGGCACGTACTTGTAAGAAGAACTCCGATTGTGCTTCAGTCACATGTCCATCCTCACCACCCGTTTGTTGGAATGGTAATTGTGAATGCCCTCCTGACAAGTATAGGGATTTACCTGATAATACCAACTGTGGTGTGGTTAAATGCACTGACTATTGCAAAGCAAAAGGAGAAGTATTATACTTGTATTTTGAACTAATGTTACTGTCGCAAACCTCCCATTTAGATTTAACAAAGAATTTCATTCTACTAATAAAATAATAATAAATTAAACTTGATCCGCGCATCCGCGAAATTTTTTGATTTAACTATATTCAACATAAACTAATAAACCATTGATTTTATAAAAAAATATGTATATTAAAAATCAATATCTAAATTAGAATGTTAGATTTGAAGAGAATCACTGTAAATTAGTTTTCTTGTTGTTAATTATATTTGAGATGTTATGATTTCAAATAAATTAAGCTTGATTTTAGGGAAGCTATATTTTGGTGTAGTCTGTTAAATATATTGGTGAATATTAGTTAATATTCGTATATATGATCGTAGTATTGGTAAAGTTGAACACTCCATCTAGATTATTAATGAAAACTATTTCTCATGATGTACTAGTTAAACCATACTAACCGGTTTTGAGAGGCAATATTCTTCACTTAAATTTTCTAATAGTTTTATAACAAATACTATATTTGCTATCATAGATGTTGGTTTTGAAATACATTTATATTCTTTGGTTTCAATTATACCAGTTTAATTAAAATGATTTGGAATACCGATTAGATTAAACTGTTATAATTGAAGCTGATTTATTAAACAAATATTTGCAATATAAAGTTATACGGATCTAATTAAAATAAGTAAAGGTCGAGATATGTATAACGATTTGGATAAATAAAGTTTGGAATTGTATTTAAATTGGTGGATGAATCTCTAAATAAAAGAAAGTAGCAAAAGCTTATCATTTAATTGATTCTAAATACAATGACTAAATACGTAAATAGAAAGTAGTACTAAAACTGTACTTCAGTTTTAATAATATACATATATATATATATAAGTATACATGTAATGTGTATAAACTATGAATTTGTTTATACTATCAGAATTTTCTTTATCATGTTTTTAGTACATGTGTTTTTATTTTATTTTTAATTAATAGATGTATTTCATCTATAAAGAATGTATATATATATATATATATATATATATATATATATATATATATATATATATATATTATTAAAATAGAAGTCATGTATATATATATATATATATTTATAAATCTATACCATTAAAACAGAAGTCATGACTTCTTTTATATGTGATTATTTATTTGGACAGTCCTTCAAAAGTTTACTAAATTTTATTATAACCTAATTATTATATCTTTGTTATCTTTATTTTATTTAAAATAATAATAAATAGTTTAAGGAAAATTCTAACAAAATCTTTCAGCAATCTTGTAGAATCTTTTAAAAGATATTTTCGAAATTAGTTATTTAAAATTCTAATTATCATAAAATATATGTAGAAATTAAAATTTAATTTATTTTTTTATTAAGAAAATAAATTATTATATAGAAAAATCAATAATATTTTAATGATAAATACATTTTTTGATTAATTTTCTCATTTATGTTTTACAAATACTTTGATAGTTTAACAGTATCCTAGAATTTTCTTCTCTATTATGCATGTCCGGCTTAATTTAATTTTCACATAGATTTAAAATTTAGAAAGAAAAAAATATGTAAATATGTATAAATAACGATATTTTAAAAATAAATTTTGTTACAAAAATAAAAATGTTCATATAATATAAAAATCATATTATATGTTACACAAACATTATTATTAACTTAGAAAATATATAGTAAAAAAATATATTAATTTATTAATAAATTTTATTGTATAAACTAAAACATTTTTGTATTAAAAAGCCGCACGGTCGTGCGGGTCAAGATTTAGTATATTACTAAAAGAACATTAATGAAAGACGAACACAACTATCCATGTTTCCAAACAACACTATAGTTCTTTTAACTATTATTCATGTTTTCGAGTATTCCCATTTGTACTTCTGTTTTAATAATATAGATATCCATGTTTCCAAACAATCTCCATTTGTATATCATTTTTAATAATTTAGTTATTTAATTACATATGTATAATTGGCAGATGTATCATATATTTCTCATAATGTAGTTATTATATTAAAATGTTTATTGTTTAGTAAATTTGTAATATGCAATAAATTTTCACTATTTTATATAAAAAAAATCTATATTACGCAAGTGAATTTTATGTTTTATACAAAAATAAAGATTTTTTTTTAACAATATGAAATATATTTTCTTAATTTATTTTTTCTAAACAACATAATAATCATCATCTCATTAAAAATGAAATTATGATTCGTGTTGGGTTGTTATAAATGTGATTGAGAAATATAAGATATTATTAATAAAAAACTCATTAGGGTTAAAGTTTTTTTGATACTACTATCCATGTTTCCAGACATACTTATTTTTTAATATTACTATTTATGTTCCAAAAAATAATCTTTATTTTTACTTTAGTTTCAATAATATAGATAAAATAATAAAAAAAGTTTCTTAAAATATCAAACATTCTATATTAAATTTTATTATAATAAATTAATATAGTTTCATGCAAAGTTTTTAGTTTTAAACGAAATAAATTAACCATTAAATCAATATTAGTTTCTAACATGAATTAAAATAAAGCATATTTATTTATACAATTTCAACTTAATTATAGTGATATTGTATAAATAATTCAATATCAACTTAATTATAGAGCTAATATAGATAAAATAATAAAAACTATATTTACTTAATACTCCCTTTCAACTCCGGTGATTGTAGGTACGATGGCTTAGCTTGACGTCAATGACAATATTGATTATTCTTCAGTTGTCGTGTTTGACACTACAATAACCAAGCTCACCTCAAAACCTGCATCAAATCTCATTTTTGAGGCACTTTTGTCCAAACGAAACAATTACACTAAATAGTAAGTATTATTAAGTGTATCAGAAATCACAACATAAGTGAAACAACTGAACTGAAAATATAATTTAGTGTACAAGTTTGAGTGGAACTGAGTAAAACGAAACAGTTCATTATCTAGATATATAAGACTTTCAGATTCACACCCAAACACCCTGTTTTCAGCCTAAAATTGACAGATAAATCCACCAAGAGAAATAGTTCTATGATATAGAAAACATTGATTGTTAACATCTTATTGTCACAAAATATAAAATATTATATTAACAACTGATTTTATTATTAAGGATATGATTTTATACATGTATGATAGGGATTTTTAGATCCTAATTCAAATCAAAGTAGTATTTTAGATGTCAATCCAAATTCTAAGTCATTTTGAAGCAAAGAGATTACAAGTTAATGTTCAATCTAAATGCAACCAATTTAGTGAAATGAAATGATTTAAGAGCAATACTAAATGCAACAAAGGAGAAAGCTTTCTTTCAATAAGAGAAAATAAGATCCATGGGGTTAGGTATTTGAGTTGGGTGATCAATTTTCAGTTTAGAGGTGTCAAACTTTCAATCAAAGTGTATCCTTAAGTCTAAAAAACTTAACTAAGCAAGTTCTAGGTCTAGACAAATGCTCATTTGCTTAACCTAATCAAACACAAATGGTCACTGGTTTAATTAATTCAAGCAATAATTAAGAATAGGTTTAATAACTATCTAAACTTCTTAGATACAAAGGTCACCGGCTATGACGTCTTAAAGCTAAGTTAAGTTGGTTTAGTCATTTCAACATACACCTTGTGAGCAGGTAATGACTAATGATCAATCTTAGAGTGATCAAGTCTAGAATAGCATTGAACACACTCAACTAGAAATGAAACACTTAGATCTAACACTAAACACCTTAGATCCACACTTAATCACCCTAATCAACCTAACCCATGAATCTAAGATGGATCTACTCACTAATAGACATGATTAACCTAACAACAATGATTGATTGTTGGTTAAACATTATTAGTGATCAAGATTACTCAATAAACTTCAGAGAATAAGATGAAAAGAAGATAAAGATTTGATCTTTCACCCAATAAGTTCTTAGTTTTTGAAATAATACAAGATAAATCCCATCATTAGGGTCTAAAAAGTATTTATAGGGTACTTAGAAACCCTAATGGGCATAGTAAACAAGCCTAAACAAGCCCAGAAAAACATAAAAACGACTAAGAAAAAGAGACGCAGCAGGTGCATGTAGTCGCTCAAGGGGCGCTGCGTGTTGCCGCTGTGGGTGTCGTGCCCCACTCCAGATGCCCGCATCTTCAGAACCAAGAGAGCAAACGGGTGGCATTTCCCGCAACGCCTGGTCGCTCCACCTCCCAGCGAGTGCTTCAACCCGCGACATGAGATCGCTCCAGTTAGTCAGAGCAGGTGATCTTCCTCGCTGCCTTCACTCACTGTAATTTCATTTCGAAGGCTGGGGAGCGAACGGGTGGCATCTCCCGCGACGTCTAGTCACTCCACTTCACAGTGGGTGCTTTACCCCGCTACATGAGGTCGCTCCGGCCCGTCGACAGATGTGTTGAGTCCAGAGCGGGTGCTCTGACCCGCGACAATGCCTCGCTCTGACACACTTCTCGGCTAGTGATCATCTTCTACTCTTTTTTAACCCATAACACCTCCAAACACCATCAGATACTCCAAAAAGATACTCCAGCACCTGATTAACACTACAAGAAATATGGGTTTTATTAGCGGACGTTAAATGCTATGAGATCGCTACCATAGCGCTCCTTAAAATGCTCTGAGATCACCCGTCATAATAGGTCCGACACTTTCGATAGTGAAACAGTCGTATGCTATATTAAAATAAATAACAATAGCGGTGTTGTCTATGCAATTGTTAATACTTATAATAAGGCTGTAAAACCATTATTAAAACTAATTATTTTGATTTTACGTATACAAAGATAGCAAATATTTTGTGTTATTAATTTGTTCGTTAATATCAGGAATTTTATTAAAATTAATTACGATTTGGTTTTATTTTTGAAAATTTAATATTTATTTCAAATATTTGTAATAAAAGAAATTAATGATATTATTAAAGCTAAAATATGTTTTAACAAACAAAACATATCCTCTTTTACATAAACCATCAAAGAATACATTAAACCAGAACCAAATTAAAAAATTAAACCAAAAGATAATTAACCAAAACTTAATTAACCTAAACCTATAATCTAACCCTGTGCCTACAACCCTAATTCCTCCACCTCTAGCCTCTAGCCTCAAGCCTCCAGAGCATCCGGCCTCCAGAGTGCTGTTCTTGAATCACCAGCCCTTTGTCTTCTCGTCTCGGAGTCGGTGGCGAGACAACCATCATCAAGCTTCTTCATCATCCTCCACTTTATTTTAACTAAGAACACAAAAGCAAAACCAGAATCAGAAAATTAGGATCAAGAGAGAGACAGAGAGTCGAGAGAGGTTACTGGTACAAGATAAGAACTTTGTCCCAGATAAATAAACACACGCACACAGATCTGCGAGACTTCAAAAAAGAGAAGCTTGCGTTTGAGATGAACAGACCAGAAACAATGAGATGCGACGCGATGAAGTCGGGACTCTTGATAAGAGAGAAGCAAGGCTTCCATTGATGTTATCTGTGAGATTAGGAACTGTGGCTGTAGACATCGACGAAAGAGAGAGAGAGAGATAGAGAGAGAGAGAGAGAGAGAGAGGAACTGAATCTCATCGTTCTTTTTGTTTGAGAGAGAGAGATGAAGAGAAGAAGCGTGAGATAGAGGGGGAGAGAGAGAGAAACACAAAATATTTAATCTGAACCCTTCAAAATATCTAATCTATGGTTAAGATTATCAATCCACACACAACTTTATAACCAATAGAAAAAAGGGTGAGGATAGATATAAGAGTGATTTTGGACCTTTGATTCAAATCAATCAAGGGTTCAAAAGAAAACACAATACAAATTGTCTTCTTATTTATTTATAACTATTATAAAAAATATTTAAGCTTTAAGTAATTTGGAATCATAATTTAAATTTTGAAATCTAAATTTGTATTTGAAATTTTAATTTATTTGCAGAAATATAATTCATTTAAAAGTTAAGATCTAATGTTTTATGATATATGTTAAAATGATGTGGTTTAGGGGTTAGAGTTTAGGGTAATGTTCATGGTGTTTGAAGTTTGGATATTAAGAGTGAATTTTCAAAAAAATAAATTTTAGAGTTTAGTTTAAAGTTTGAAGTATGATATAAGGTTTGGAGTTAATTTTTGGGGTTTAGGGTTTTAAGTACACTAAACTCCATATAGTAATACCACACAAGATATATAAACCCCTAAACTATTATATTTATATATATATATATATATTATAACAGAACTTTAATTATCATTTTTCATCCTTTGGTTTTACATTTATATATCTTGAGGTGAAAAATATTAGGGTTTAGGTTTAGGGCATGTTTAGGGTTTAGATCTTGAGATAAAAAGAGTTTTTTTTTAAAACTTGTTATTAGTATAACCAAAATAAACATTGCATTAAATTCATAAAACATACATTTTACATATAATCCTACACTAACATCAATAAAGTTTACGAATTTAACTTTAGATTTAAATTTAAAATTTGTTATTAATGTTTGGGGTATGTCAACTGAAATTATGGTTTATGAAAAGTAATACTATTTCAACATGATATAGGGTTTGAGGTATGTAGTTAGGGTTTAGGGCATGTTTAGGGTTTAGAAGTCGAAGTAAAAATAATACTTTTGTTTTTTCTCTAATTTCTTATTAGTGTTAGATTTTGTTTTTATAATTGCAATTTGATCTGTAAATTAAAGCTTATACTTACATTAAATTTATAAAACATACATTATTTCATATATCATCCAAAATACATATACACCAAAGCATTTCCTAAGATTGCTACAGTCTAGGGACTTTATCGGTTAAGAAATCAAGCTCTTTAAATAGTTTACGAGCTTCTTGTATGTCCATTCCCCTGATATTTGATACCTACATCGAACTTGCAACAAGAAACTATGTTAGCAAGTATAAAGAAAAGATAAAGCAAAAAATTGAACAAGAAGAATCATTGATGAACTCAGTTGTAACTTGTAAGATCTTGTTAGAGCAGGCTACATACACGGCATATGTTTGCCAGAATCATGTTCTTGTTCAACGCACAAAAACAATGTACTCTAAGGTTTAAAGTTCCTAATCAGAAGCTAAAGTATATCAACATCTAAAGATCAAACCTTTCCCAGATTTCTTCAAGCTGAAACACACACATAATCATCATCATAAAAACCATGGTTTTTTTTCAATACAGCCTTACGGTCCAGCCCTTCCATCTATATACATTTACACCATTGTTATGGTACACACAAAAACATAAGCTTTTTCTTTGAGATTTCAGAATAAAACTACTTACCAACTGAAACTCATCCATTTGAAATGAGATTGTTATGCAGAGAAAGATTTTGCAGACTCTTGCAATGTTTCAGCAGTCCATCTGGAATCTGAAAAAAATGTATATGTTAAGAAGATTCACAATGGTAAGCGGCATCACAGCTCTTGCAGAACACAAACTTGTTAGGATCCCCTGTTATAGACTTCAAAACTCTGCAATTTACAGCAATTATAGACTTCAAAAGCCTTACCAATCCAGAGAAAGTANATCTGGAATCTGAAAAAAATGTATATGTTAAGAAGATTCACAATGGTAAGCGGCATCACAGCTCTTGCAGAACACAAACTTGTTAGGATCCCCTGTTATAGACTTCAAAACTCTGCAATTTACAGCAATTATAGACTTCAAAAGCCTTACCAATCCAGAGAAAGTAGGACACAACAACAAAACAAATGAAAGTACCTCTATGTTGAGCCCAAGACTTTACACAATTCTTATGGTACTTCTTGCCACAGATTTTACAAGAAAGCATCGTCTTTGCTCTCTCACTTCCTTGGCTTTCTCCCAAGAAGCACATTCTGCACATTACATTCACAAACAAAACCAATTCTTTATATCATCAACAACGAACACTAGTCAACGCAATTGGTAAAGAAAGCTAACCTCATTGTCATTAGATTCAAACCTCCGAGTGTAATCCTCAGAAGCCTCAACCGTAAAGGCGGCTTGTCTCAGAAGAGAAACACGTTTCTTCTTCGCCGAAGCCTCCTCCGCCTCATCCATGCTGCCATCTCTAACCGCAGAAACTGTATGAGGAGCAGCAGCGACCTTGCAAACCCTAATCTGAACCCTAATTCAGTTGCTCACGACCCACCTTCCTGTAAAATACAAAATCATAGAGAGAGATGGCGGATGAGAGAGATGACTATGGTGGTGACTAGCTGGTGGTGGTAAAGAGCGACAGTGTCAAAAGGAGTGTGGTGGTGAAGCTTCAATCGACAGTGGCAAGATATCAAATCTGAGAATTTGAGGAAGCCAAGCGGATTGAATCTGAGACTGCTCTAGTTTCTTGGAAAATCAAAACAAAATCAGAGAGAGAGAGAGATGGCAGATGAGAGATATGGCGATAGTGGTGATGGTGGTGACGAGCTAGTGGTGGTGGTATAATGAGCGACGGTGTCAAAAGGAGTATGGTGATGAAGCTTGAGATGACTAGAGATGAATCTGATAATTTGAGGAAGTCAAGCAGATTGAATCTTAGACTACTCTCAGTTCTTCGTATGGAGAAGAAACAGGAAAGAAAGAAAGAAAAAATTAAAAATAAAAACTAAACTATTTTGTATATAGAATCTGGTCAAATATTAAATATTAAGTATTTTGATTAAAATTTGAGAAAATTAACATTTACGATAGCATTTAAATTTGAATCTGAAATGGTAAGGCGTCTACACTTAGTAGATTAACGCGGCTAAAAAAATTAATTTCCCGCGATATCAAACATAGCGTTTTAAATGTATAAACGCTATTAAAAAAGTCATTGTTGGCATATAATAGCAGAACTGTTAAAAACGCTATAATATGATGCTATTAATACCCACATTTCTTGTAGTGTAAGACTTATTATGCATATGAAACCTAAAAGATGTCTAAACTCTAGTCTAGATGATCAAAATGTACATGAATGAATGACTAAAACAATGAAAATATTGAAGATATCAACTCCCCCAAACTTGTCATTTATTTGTCCTCAAGTAAAACTTTCGAAGATAACAAAGGGAAAAGGTTTGAAATTGGGGACTCATTACCAAAAAAAAACTCTTCTTAAGCATCACCATGATATCCTTTCATAATTATACCAAATAGCAAGAGCAAACACTTTATCCAACTCTAACTTCTCAAGGCCTACCCTAACACCTTTGTTCTCTACACTCATCCTCAAGAATCCACTTACAACAAATCAACCAACTCTCACATTCATTAGCAACATTAAAAGTGAGTTCTTGCAAATGGTCAAATGGTCCAAATCATTTGGTTTGGTTCAAATGGTCAAGATGGATTTAGAGGGTTAAGATGATCCTTTTTGGTGACTTACTCTCTAAAAATTAGTAGCTTTGACATTATACATGATATATCTAAGAAAAGGAACAACTCATGCATACAATGCTCAATCTTCATTGTTCTACCCTTTTCCTAAATAAAAACAAGTACTACTCCTTTTCCTCAATGTCAATCTCTTATTCCCTCACCAAAAGATCTCTCAACTTCCCAAGAACACCTTTTAAAACTTGAACTCTTTTCTTCCTTTAACAATAACTAGGGATATTTTACATTGTACTCTTTCGCTCTCTTTCTTTCTTTTTGAATCTACCCCTTCTTATTATTACTTTCTCTTTTCTTTTCTTCTCTTTTTTTTTTTAGATAAAATTTTGGGGGCTACTTTTATACTTTTGAGCTATTCTTTTCCTTATTCACAAGTCCCTAGCCACTTAATTCCTTTAAGGCTATTGAGATCACTCTTTCTCTTCATTCTATTTCACATTCCCAAGATCAAACTTTCAAAACAATCCCAACCCATCCTAGATGCTAGACAAAATGAGTCTTATAGCTAGCAAAAAATGGAGACCAACCATTGTCGTTCCAACTACTCTCAACATTATGCACATTTAAATCTTTCAGAAAAGACCTCACTCAACAATTAATGATGGCTTAAGGGAAGGGTTAAGGGAATGGAGTGTCATTTGAGTTGTCAAATGATTGGTAAAATTGGTGGGACAAACTCAAGTGTGTATGAAGCCATGATTTAGTACACAAGAGACCATAAGAAAGACACATTAAGTTCATTTAGTTCAATTAAGATTGGAGTTGGCTTCAAAGATAAGTAAGCTTCAACAATCAATGAGTTTTAAGAGGAGTTTTCAAGGCTCAAAGTCTACAAGTCTTTTAAAGGCTGCTCAAGCTACTTACCATGATTACAAAAGGGTATCAAGTTGATTTCTAATTAAGCATGAGTTCTTTACAAGGTCAGTTTAATCCTTGTCCCCTATGCGAATAGATGCAAGCTATATGATTCTAGACTCAATCCTAAGAATGCAATTGATGCAACTTCATGTTTCTTTTTGTGTTTTTCAAAATTTTCAATTTTTTTTTTTTTTTTCTATGCAAATATGTATCTACAATTCAAGACTCTCAATGAAACAAAACAAATAAAACATTATCAACTTGGTACCCTCCCCCAAACTGAAAACACACAGCTCTGTGTGATTAAGAGGGAAAGAGATCCCGAAAAATAAACATAAATGCAGAATAAGACTGGTATATAAAATGGTGAGGATAATTGAGTTACCTCTCTAAGGGCTGGGGTGAGAGGCTGGCGCCTCATTCCCATCATCAGCGAAAGTAGTGTAGAAACCACAAGGTGCACTTACTACTTCTTCATTATCTGTTCCATCATCGGAAGAAGCAAAGGAGGGAGATTTGTTGCCTGAAGCGGATGGAGGAGCAGCAGAGTTTGGCAGCACACGCTCAAGCTGTTCATAAGTGAGAAAAGGACCCAGCGCTAAGGGATCAACGGGTGGAGGTTGAGGAGCTGATGTGTTTCTCTGAACAAAATCACTTGATCTGCATCCCGCAACTCCTCCCTTAACCAAAACATCAACTACCTTCTTCATGAATTCAGCTGAGATCTCGGCCTGCCTTTTCACTGTCCTCTTTAACTCCTTGTACTTGGTTTAGAGCTTGAAGAAAGTTCGGTCCTGAGATTTATTCCATCTTTGAAGGTCATTAATGTGGTCACGAGCTTGACGGAGAGGACCGTGAGGGATAGCTCCGGTGTGCTGCTGAAAGTAGTAGCGTGGTGGGCCATAAACATGAGTAGGAGGAACTTCTCTGGATGAAGATGCACTTTCTCCACCTCTCTTCCTTTTAGGCTCAACAATGGGGTCAAGAGGTCCATGAGGTCCTAGAAACTGTTCTTGGGAAATGGCAAAAGTGATTCACTACAAGAAAACAAAGCATTTACTAGGAAATTTTACTAGGAAAATTCTTCCTCGTAAAGTTACTAAGCATTTACTAGGATCTTACGAGGAAAGCAAATTTCCTCGTAAGTTCCTCGAAAACTTACGAGGAAATACTTTCCTCGTAAGACCTTAGTAAATTTACGAGGAGCTTACGAGGAAAAAGTACTTTTCCTCG
>CAKOAT010507376.1:92833-110389 GCA_932364175.1 Eruca vesicaria subsp. sativa
GTTTCGAAGTAAATTCGTCGTAAACGTTCCTAGCAAGTTCCTCGTAAAGAGTCTACTACGAGTTTACGAGGAAACTGTTTACTATGCTCTTACGAGGAAAGTGTACGTGGAGCTTACGAGGAAAACTTTTCCACGGCTTTACGAGGAAACCTTTCCTCGTAAAGTAGCTAGGCTTTTACGAGGAAAATAGCCTTTATGATGAACGTCTTTCGACGAAACACGTTTCCTCGCTATTTCCTAGTAAAGGGCCATTTACTAGGAAATAACGAGGAAAACCCATCCTAGTAAAGGACGTGTTTTCTTGTAGTGATTATTGTAGGGTTTTCTAGGTTGGTGAGCTCTCTGTTTGGAAGCAGCAACTTAACAGGTCGTCCAATTAGGAGATAGGTGTAGACAATCTTGCCTTTGTATATGCCACTTACGTAGCCAGCATGTCTGAAGTAAGGACCATCAATGAACCATGGACCTTTTTCATCAGTCCCTAGGTCTATACCCTTGGCTATAATCAGTGAAGTTATCAAGCCACCAGTTCCCACCTGAGGAGTCTGATCAAAGGTTGCCCATGCCCAATCTTTGTAGTACTTCAGGCGTGTGACAAGAAGACCGACCATCCAGAAGTCACTGAAGATATCTGAGGCCAGGAGAGGAAGTTCTCTCGGTGTAGAAAAACGGCGAAAAGCTTGGTAGAGAATCTTCAACTCCTCCTCATTGACGTTGCCTGGTTCCTTGCGTGGGTAGAGAGTGTGAACAATCAGCCTATGTAGATAGCGGACTGCTGGATGCCGTATTTCTTAGTTCTTGTCAAGACCAGTGACATGCGCATTACCACTTATCAACTTCCAAACTAATGTGTGTGGGAACCGAAATTCACCTACAATCAATGAATCGTAAATAAGGAAACTTTGAGTAAACCCTAAGTTTCCAGAGGACCCGGCTATCTGCAGAACCGCACAACGATAATTAAGAAAATGATGAATTTATAAATAAAGTAAGAATGAACGAGATGAAGAGCAAGAAGGATCTTATTCCGAATCTGCCTAAGAACGGTTACAACGAGAGTGGCCTTAGCTGCGTGAGCCGTCGGCGAATTCCCTAACTCTAGAAGTCTAAGACCAAAAACCCTAGTTGAGACGCAACTCGATAACAAAAACGGAAAAATTCCTAAATGCTAAATTTGGTGGTGAAAGCTCTGAAAAACGTGTCCCTGCTTCTGCCCTATGCCCCTTGCCCTTCCTTGGCGGTTTGGTCCTTCCATTTCGCCCAGATTCGAGTTTATTGGCAATCTTCCATTTATCTTGATCTTTCCTTTTCTTCCCGCGGAAATCTTCTATTTATCTTCAAACTTGCCATTATCCTCCAAACTTGACATTTATCTTCCTTCTGCGGGTAAATCGTCAAAACGTCATCGTATCTTTGGGTTAGATTTCGTTAAGATCGCGAGATGGGATTTTATCACGTTGTAGGACTTTCCGAGCCGTTTTGCGATAAATCCGTTTTGCGACTTTATACGAGATCGTTTCCAGATCCGATGCCGTTTTTAGTAAATTCCCCGAGTTAATCGTAAAGTTTAGCTACGTTCGTTTCTCGGTTAATCGTTGCCGTTTTTACGATTCACTCGACGTTTTTTATTAAAACGCGTTTTTACGATTTTTACAAAAAATCTCGAATAAATCGTATAGTTTAGGCAATGTTCGGGTGTTTCGTTTAACCGTTGCGTTTTATACGATTTCCTCGAGTTCTTTTCGAGAAAACGAAGTTTTACGGTTTTTATCGTAAAACTCAAACGATAGGACGGATCGAGACAAAACAAGAGAAATTTCGACCGTGGTTTGGAACATGATTGTGTCGAAGGACGTAATCCTTGAATCGGAGATGTGGGAGATCGAGGTTCGTGATGGTCGGTTCAACGTACGGCAAACCGGACCGGACCAGTTCAGCTCGACGTTGGGCGAGCTGCCCGGGAAGCTTCTAGCTCGCCAAACGGCGAGCTAGTCGAGACGAGACTAGCTCGCCGAAGGTCGAGCTAGGCCAGCTAGCCCAGATCGCCGTTCGGTGAGCTAGTCGTGTCAAGACTAGCTCGCGTTTTACGGCGGTTTTGTGCTTAACCCGGACGATCGTGTAATCAACGTTTGTTTCGTTCTCCCGAGATAACGATCTTCCGAGTTTTCCGCGGATTTCCGTTGTTCGGAAATCTCTTTTGGATTTATAAAACGATTTTTCGAGTTTTATAAAACGATTTCTCGAGTTTTATAAAACGATTTCTAGAGTTTTATAAAACGATTTCTCGAGTTTTATAAAACGATTTCTCGAGTTTTATAAAACGTATTTCTCGAGTTTTATAAAACGTATTTCTTTTTTATCTTTTTAAGGGAAGTTTTGGCTATTGATTCCGTCGTACCGATTTTGACCCCAACAGTTAGCCCCCCAGCTCGTAAGAATCGTGGAGTTCTTGCGAGCGGATAGGACTTGCTTGGCAAGTTTGGTAGAATTAGGCGGAACTTTAATGGCCAAAAGTCCAAAGGTGAATAGTAAACTTTTTCCTATAAGTATATGGGGTGAGTTCTCAAGTTCTTCACTCATTTTTCCCATAACTTGTGTAAGCTTCAAGAAGTTTTCTCTCTACTTCTTCCTTTAGATCTTCTCTTTCTCTTTTGACTGTTCAACATGTCTTCCGAATGGAAAGCTTCGGACCACGCTTATGCATCAATTTTTGACCCAAGCGACCTTGAGATCTCTGGCGGCTGTGCCCTTCCCTGGCCAATCTTTCGGCGCTTTTCCAAGACTAAGGAAGAATCTTTAGAATACTGGTTAGCCTTGGTTGCCGCCGACGCTCCGCCTTCGAATTCCTGGGTTCCAAAGAAGGTGAATAGTCGGAAGACAATGGTTGGTCCGAGCGTGAGTACTATCCACTCCCTCAGGGATTTAAGGAATTCCCGTGCGATCCCTGAATCGGTTCAGTTTTGCCTTCCCGTCCAAGGTCAAGATGACGAGAATCCGCCTCCATGTTATTTTACGTGCTACGAAGCCTTTCTGCTGAACTTTCAGTTATGGTTCCCTATTCCTCGAGCCATTATTGAGTTCTTGGATAGGTTCGGCGTACCGTTCATCCAGCTACGTCCTAGTGGGTTGCAGCACCTTGTCGGGATCTTGGTGCTAGGCTACGAGCGCGAAATGTCCCTTGATATACCATGATTTTGACCCACTTTTAGTCATGGTATTGATATGTTTTTATGAATATTTACTACAATATAGAGTCTATTTAGAGTATTTAAGGTTCAGGTACGTCCTGGAGAAATATGGTGATTTTGGTGTCTTTTGGAGCCTTTTAGTGCAGAACTGCGCAGACGCGTCAGTTGTTTAGATATGGATAGAGAATTTCCCATGGTGCGACTGAGCCCATCTTTTGACACAAGATAGATCTTTGAGTTAGCTTTCCAATGCCACCGGTTCGGTGTCAATCCAACGGTTAGATCAGAAGTTATGCCCGTTTTACTGAAGAGTGGTCAGTCTGCCTCGCGAGAGAAGACTGTCAGGAAGATATGTGCATATCGATCAATGAGAGACACTTCATATCGATCGATATGGATGCCAGAATGTGGGCCGAGTATATTTCGTGACCAACTGAAGCCCATAAGAAACCTAAATTACCAGAATGCCCTGGGACGAGCAGAAACCCTATTTTATGTTATTTTGCAAGCCATTGTTGACGGTTATGCTATCTATGCTTTCTTTTCATCTTTTGTTTTGATTGTTCTTAGTTAGAAGAGAAGAGGGGAACTCCTTCAGAGTCCTCTTGGAACTCCATTGGAATTATCTTTATTTTCTTATTCTATTATTATTCAGACTATGATTTGTGTTTCTTCTATCATGTCTGAGTAGTTCATCTTGTTAGGTTTAGGGATTTCATGAGCTTAATGTTAAACTGAATATCAATTAGGATTTCTAGAATATCTATAGATCTCTACATCAGGGTGATTTGTAATACTAGGATCTGGAGTAATTAGGATACCACGATAGTGTGACTGATTGCTTGAACCTAGAATCATAGGACAATTGAGATGCACGAAAGTGCAGTCAATTAACGGAACCCGAATCCTGCTGGATTAAATACTTAGGTGCAGATGATAATTTGGTCTAGGAATCTAGTTGAACATAATCGATTAGGTCGCTAATGTTTGTCTGAGGTAATACCGATCGATACTCAGGCCATATCATCGATCAATACTCACTTCTTGTTCGCATGCGAAAGGTGGAACAAGGACTTAGACATCTGATTAGTAATTGCATTGATAGATGGATTACTTACTTATTAAAATCGAGTTCTAGAATGAATCTATAAGTTGTTAGCATCTTGAATTGTTGTTTTGAATCTCTTGATTGATAAATCCCTAGGTCTAGCTATTTCTCCTTATTGCTTACAAACTCAAACCAGTTGAACAACTACCTTGTTCACATTACTTTTATTTAATGTTTTATAAACTGTTTACCTAGCTTAACCTTGATTTCTATACTCTATTGTGTGCTCCTGCTCTCTGTGGATTCGATCCCTAAGTACTACGATTGAACCTCTTATTTGAGAGAGTAATTCACTTCTTAGGGTTAAACATTTGAGTGATATCAAATTAGGCGCCGTTGCCGGGGAGCAAGGATTCGCCATTAGACTTGATTAATAGGTTTAGTCTAGGTTTTATTTACTGAAAATTTTTTTTCTTGTCTTTCAGGTACATACATGCATATCAGTACTAGAAGCATCAAGGAGGAATTACTTTTCATCTCAGATCCTACAAGATTGGAGCGTTCGATCCGCAAAGAAAAACGTTCCCTATCGATCGATAACAACACTGGTTCGTCGATCGATACTCACCAACCACAGTCGACCGAGACACCGTCTTCATCGACCGATACTTTCCCACCCACATTGACCAAAGCTACCCTTTTTTCGAACGATATTTCCCACCCAACATCGATCGATACTTCACCTCGAAGATCGATTGATACTGAGCAGCGAGACATGGTTGCGATGATATCCCTTGTACGAGATGAGAATGGAGACCTGCATGACCAGGACGATCATCTGTGTAATGCAGCAGGTCAGAAGATAGATGGAGAAGGAACTGAAATCCTTGAGCCATCTGCTACCACTAAGGATGCTAGAGTTTCTCGCAAGAGAACGCTAGCAGAGTTGATCAGGCCTGGAGAGTTATATACCAACATGTCTGCTATCCGAATACCTCTTGAAGTCCCAGATTTTCCAGTACACCCCAAACACCTCCTTCATGTGAGTGAGCACCCTTATTGCGGTCTGCCTCATGAAAATCTCCTGGACCATATTCAGACACTAGAAGACTATACGTCTGGAATCCAGAAGAATGAAGCAACGAAAGACTACATCATCTGCAAGTTGTTCATGAATTCACTTTCTGGGGATGCTAAACGTTGGCTGAGGCGTCTACCACCAGGATCTCTCACTACATGGAATGATGTCAGGAATGAATTCATTAATGAATTCTTCGATGATGCTAGGGCTGAAGAGATTAGAGATAAGATTTGGACATTCTCACAAGGACCTATAGAGGCTTTCAGAAGCTCTTGGGAGAGGTTTATGGGATACCAAAAGGATTGTCCACATCATGGTTTTACGGAGATTCAGTTATTAAAGAAGTTCTACAGGGGCGTTGATGTAAGATACAGTGTTATGATGGACACTGCAAGAGACAGAAACTTTCAGACAAGGACCATAGAGGAAGTTAAGAGGCTGATTGAGAACATGGTGTCTAGCAACAGTGTCACAAATGTGGATATACACAGGATAAAATCAGCTGCAAAGGATAGTGACAAGAATGTTAAGGCTGAGATTGGTTCTGTACATGAAGTCTCATGTGTGCAACACGCTACATACCAGGATGAGGATGAGATGGAATTTATGCTAGAGAAGCTTTTGAAACAACATCAAGAGATGACTGAGCGTTTAAATCTGAAATTGGCTTTTCTCTGCAATGATTGGAATGGAAGGTTAGAAACCTTAGATAGCCATTTTCAGATGCTACACACCCAAGCTTATCATACTGCAGAAGCTGTGAAGCAAGAAGCTTTGGTCAAAAAGAAAGCTGTGGAAAGTGAGAGGCACCAGGTTGATGACATCCTAGATATTGAGCGGGAGAAGCTGGAAGAAGATGATTTTCAAGTCGAAAGCTCCATGTCTATAGGCAGCTTGTATTGGTGCCGACCGACATCAACACCCGAGCATCGACCGACACCAACACCCGAGCATCGACCGACACCAACACCCAAGCATCGCTCGACATCATCACCTGAGCGTCGACCGATACAATCTGATATGCATCGATTGACACCACTTTTGGGATCAAATAAGTTTGTTGGCATTCAAAACCACTCCGACTTTACCACTCAACACCCACATCCTCCCACCCTACTTCGAGTTAAAACAGACGCCGTCGATCGACAAAAACAAGAGGACATCGATCGACATGAGAAGCAGAACATCGATCGACATGTGAAGCAGCACATCGATCGACATAAGAAGCAGAACATCGATCGACAGGAGAATCAGAAAATCGATCGACATCCACCCATGCCATGTCGAGTTAGTTTACCAGATCTTGATGCACACCGCTTGAAGGAAACTCGAAACCCATCTCAGACTCCAGTTTTCTTCAACACAAGAGAGAAGATGAATCATCAATCTGCAGAAGCACCAACGCAAGGGAAATCAACCCTAGCTGAAACCTCTTTTGTTGAGAATGTCGATCGACGCCATACACCAGGTATCGAACGACACCAAGGGGATGGATACGAAACTGCCATAGAGAGTCAGGTAACGAAAGATGAGATTCCAGTTGAGACGAGAGTGAAATCTAGGAAACCCTATATTCCCAAGCACCTCAGGAGAGAAATTAACAACATGGAACTTGATGGATTTCACAAAAGGGTGAAGAGGGTTCCCAAGAATATGTCTTTCGAGGATGCATATTATAAGTACAGACTTGGTAATTTCTTCAGAGAAAGCAGAGAGACAGATAAGGACATTAAGCTGTTATTCAACACGGTATGTCGTAAGCCTAATAGAACTCTGAAGAAGGAGCAAGATCCAGGGAAGTTCCTCATTCCATGTTGTATAGATAACCATGATTTGCCAACCGCCCTCTGCGATACTAGATCTGCAGTCAGCATCATGGCAATAGACACTGCTGAAGTAATAGGATTAGAGGTGGAACCTTCTAAAGATAGTTTCATTTTCGCAGACAACACCAGAGTTGATTCAGCAGGCATCATCAAGAATGTTAAAGTGGAGATAGGGGATTGCACTGTTCCAGTAGACTTTCATGTCATGGAGATTAAACCAGACACGAAAAATTCACTTCTCTTTGGAAGAGCCTTCATGGCTACAGTGGGAGCAGTTTGTGATCTTAAGAAGAACAGGATGTGCCTGACTAATGTTGATGAAACTGTCTTCTATCATCCTTTGGAAAAGAAGACTGATGAGAAGTTTATTTCATGCATAGAGATGTTTGATGATCCAGCACCTAAAGATGGTTCAAACCGCGAGTCATCAAAGCCAGAATCAATATCGATCGACAATCACCATTCAGCATCGGTCGGCAAGCAGCCTTCAGAATCGATCGACACGAAGCATTCAGCATCGATCGATACACTCTGTAGTTCAGAACAGACCGAGACTGAAAAGTCTAAGTCTGGGGGAAGGACAAAGAGTAGGAAGAAGACAAAGAAAAGGAATGCAGATGCAGATTTCCTATCACTAATTCCTTCACAAGGTCAAGAGGGAAGTCTTGAGTATAAAGTCCGCTGCAGAGGAAGTTCCGAACCTTTTTCCAAAGTTAGAGTGCTATGTGATTCAGAGCTGAGAGATAAATGAGAAGTATCTGCCAGAGCTTTTACCAACTACATCAACAAAATGAGGAAGAGAGACACTGAGACTTGTTCTGGAGCAAGTTCACATCTTTACCCGGACTAAATCAGTTCTTCAGAAGTCAAGCTAATGACTAAAAATAAGCGCTGAGTGGGAGGCAACCCACTGTTAGGTAATTTTAAATATGGTTTTACTTTCAATTATTACTGATATTTTGTTTTCTAAGAATTTCAGGTACAAAAAAAAAAAACATGAATGAACAGTAACGACGGTACTGTAGCAACGCACTGTAGCACGAACATCGAGCGACGTTATAGTAGCAATATAGACCGCCACTGTAGCAGAAAATCGGGAGTCACTGTAGCTGCGATCACTGTAGCGGAGTTACTGTAGCACAATCACTGTTCATCGAAAAAATGGTTTTCTCAATTATGTATTACTAACCTTTAGAGTTTAGTGTTTTATTTATGTTAGGTATTAGGAAAAAGATTCAAGGAAGATGATTTTGCATAAGAATCGACGATGACTAGCTAGCATCGATCGACAGAGCATCAGGATTATCGATCGCCACTTAACTGTGCTGATCGATACTCACATCAAATCAGGTATACAGTCTTTCTTTGTTAAATTTTTCCTTATGGTTTATTGTCCCAACAGTGTTATTCAAGTTTGGGGGAGGTTTTACTAATATTATGTTTGAGTTAGATATTTAGAATAAAAACCCGAGTAGACGATTTCCTTGGATATCGACCAATTAGAGCATGTCGACATCGATCGACAGTACATCACTTACATCGACCGATGGTAACTCTTTTTCATCGATCGATACTTGAGCCGGTCTGGTATATCGTTCCTACTTGTTAAATTTTGTACTTCTGCTTTATGATTTTCACCTTACCACCGACTGTGTTACACTGGGGACAGTGTAATTTAAGTCTAGGGGGATTACTAACGTTGACCTACTTTATGAGTCTTATTTAAAATATTTTCAAAAATTGGTTTTATTGAGTCAAGAAAGGGAAAAATTTTCAAAGTCTTACTTTTTATCTTACCACTCTTTAGCACCATTCTTAGATTTGTTGATTGCAGAAAGTACTATAGATGCTAAAGTGGATCACCGATCACCTATGACAACACTTTCATGATTGTCCGGAAGAACCTATACAAGGGATCGGAATCCTCATGCAAGTCTGGAAGGTAAAAGTCTCAAAAATTTTGGTTTCCTTCTCTCCTTCCTTTGGCATCCCCAAAAAATAAAAGATTGAGATGATTTCCTGAGAGGCAGAGGGAGAGGTACTTTACCCATGACCCCACTATTTTAAATCAAAGGGATGATCACACATTGTGGAAGCGAGGGAGAGGTACATTACCTATGACCCCCCTATTCACCTACACTTTGTCAAAAGAGCTACAAAAAGTAGAAAGATCAACAAGATGAACATTAGTTGTTCAGACTATGATTTGTGTTTCTTCTATCATGTCTGAGTAGTTCATCTTGTTAGGTTTAGGGATTTCATGAGCTTAATGTTAAACTGAATATCAATTAGGATTTCTAGAATATCTATAGATCTCTACACCAGGGTGATTTGTAATACTAGGATCTGGAGTAATTAGGATACCACGATAGTGTGACTGATTGCTTGAACCTAGAATCATAGGACAATTGAGATGCACGAAAGTGCAGTCAATTAACGGAACCCGAATCCTGCTGGATTAGATACTTAGGCGCAGATGATAATTTGGTCTAGGAATCTAGTTGAACATAATCGATTAGGTCTCTAATGCTTGTCTGAGGTAATATCGATCGATACTCAGGCCATAGCATCGATCGATACTCACTTCTTGTTCGCATGTGAAAGGTGGAACAAGGACTTAGACATCTGATTAGTAATTGCATTGATAGATGGATTACTTACTTATTAAAATCGAGTTCTAGAATGAATCTATAAGTTGTTAGCATCTTGAATTGTTGTTTTGAATTTCTTGATTGATAAATCCCTAGGTCTAGCTATTTCTCCTTATTGCTTACAAACCCAACCAATTGAACAACTTTCTTGTTCACATTACTTTTATTTACTGTTTTATAAACTGTTTACCTAGCTTAACCTTGATTTCTATAGTCTATTGTGTGCTCCTGCTCTCTGTGGATTCGATCCCTAAGTACTACGATTGAACCTCTTATTTGAGAGAGTAATTCACTCCTTAGGGTTAAACATTTGAGTGATATCATCCCTTGATGCAGACTATATTTTGGCTATGTTGACATTCAAACGCGGAAGAGGGGGCGGCTTTTACCTAACCTCTCGGCGAGATAAGACGGTTATCGGCGGGCTTGCCTCGAACGATCACGATTGGACTGATCAGTTCTTCTATGTCAAAATTGATAGTGCGTCGGTGGAGGAAAGTTGTATTCCTTTGTTCAGGACCGTGCGGGCGGCAACTGGTATTTTATTGGCGTGATCTATATATCTGTATTTATATAGATTTTAACCTTTTTCGTGCGTTTTGCAGTGTCTGTCCCCTGCGGGCCGCTGCTTGATGATTTCCCGGAGGTCATGAATCTTCTTCGTGGTGGCCCACTTCATTGGGGATATTTTTCCCCGAAAAGAGTCCGTCGCGCCGTTGCCTATTATTCATCCGGTTTTTCTCAGGTTGGTCGTACTGAGGTCGAGGCGGACGACGGCGCGGAGGAAAGGGAAAGGTCCAGATCTCCGCAGGACAGAGAAGTTCCGATCAGTCGTGGTCAAGCGTTCGATGATGATGTTAATATCGAAGACCTTATTGACTTTTCGGCCTCCAAATTTGATCCGGCCGGGACATCATCCTGAGCACCGGCCGACACACCGTTTGCAAAGGCGTCGAGGATTTTTAACAAGGTCTGTTTGTTTTGCTTTATCTTGGTATTACACGCGGTCGCCTCTTTTATTATTTTTTTATAAAGGAGGATTTTCCACGTTTTGCAGGGTCTCTGCTTTTTGAACGAAGCGGTGAGTGCAAGTAGCGCGGAACTTCGCAAGGCCGAATCTAGGGCTGCAGCGGCGGAGACGGAGGCTGCTCGTCTCAAAGAAGAGATCGGTACCAGTTTTTCTCGTGCCCAGGATTTAGCCACAAAGGAGGCCGCTCGTGTGAGGTAGGAGTATGAAGCTGAATCCCGTCGAAGCTTAGAGCTTTCTGACACGATGGTTCGTCGTGCTCGTAGAGCGGGCAAAAGAGAGGTTGCTGCAGAGTTGATGTCTCACCGCGAGCGGTTCATGCCTCTTTATGCGGAGTTTGAGGATGCGCAAAGGGCGAATGGCGATTTCCGCGAGTGCCGGGGTGTAGTTGGCGGTTTGCATCTTACCCAGGACCTGGACTACTCGTATGAGGTTGCAATTGCGAAGCAGAAAGCGCGTCTAGCTAAGAGAGAGAAGAAGAAAGCCGAATTTGCTAATCCCGGGAAGCAGATGTGGGATCAGTGAAGCCCTATTGTCGTGTCACCAGATTTAATTGAAATCGGACCTGGGATCCCAGATGTGAATGGCGAAGTCAACCAGCCATGGGTTGATACCAGCGATGGCCAGGGGTCGGCGTCTGTATTTGATGATTTCGAGGTGTGATGTTATTGATTTTATGATTTCGTTGTTGTTTTTCTGGGACTGGCCGTTGGTGGCTTTGAATTCCTGCTGCTGGGCGGTGTGTACTTGAAAACCTTTTAATAAAAAAGTATTTTCTAAGTATGAAATCTGTGTTTCGTTTTAGATGTTGAGGGAAGAATACGAGTTGTCGTCTCGTATCTATCTCTTGGTGTAAATCGTCCGGTTCGTTAACTCGGAATGCTTTGGTTTTTGCGAGTGTTTAGATGTGGGCGAAGAGACATGCCTTTAGGATCTCGATTCATGCCTTGAGACATTAGAGACCAGTGTGCTGGGTTTAGGGCAAGACCTAGGTTTACTTTCGGATTGAGGCTATGCGATGACTAGTCGGCTTTCGCTTTGCCTGTTGCGATTTTAACCTGATTCCATACCAATTTAGAATCCGCGATAGGTTTTCGGCTTATAGGACTCGTATGGTTGGAATCGAGCATCTCACCGGGAACAATTTCTAAGTTGCCCGGAAATGCTGACCAAAAATTTGGATTTCTTTTATAGCGCGCTATTTTATCCTAGTCGGATGTATGCGGACCGGTGGGTCGATGCGTTTGTTTAGGATGGCTAGCGTGCTCGACGGGGCCAATCGCCGAGCGTTTGTGTTTTTATAGTCACAGAAGGACTTAGTAAAATGTTTTTCTCGAGAATTTAGGCAACGTCTCGCCAAGCTTCTCTAAAAGTATTTGGTGTATGAGTTTTTGTTGAGATGATTAAGTAATTGTTACTGCGGAAATATTTTCCGGATGTTTGGACTTTGTTTTTGCGTTTTCGATAGTAGCGGAAATTTTATAACGTTCTAACTTTGCCTTTATTAAAAAAGTTTCGAAATTTTTTTGATTACAAAGCGAATGTTTTAAAAATTTGAGAGTATACGAATACTCGTATACGCACCCACTCCCCCCCCCCCCCCGTTTTGGAAAGGGGGATAGCTGAACTCGTCTTTAGGCGAGCTGCCTACGTATTCCTTTCGGAAATCAAGCCATCTCGTAGTTCTGATTGTTTGTGCGAGTATGCTTACTCGGCTGTTGCAGATTTCTCGATCATTTCAGTCGCTGGATCGATGTTTTTGTCCGGGTTTGTCTCCTGCGGTTGGGTAGAAGCGATGGGTGCGGAAAGTTGTTGTTTCTCGACCGTTGCTTGCTTTGGGTCGTCTTCCGCGGGGGGTGGCGTAACCTTTGGCCATTTTGGTTTCACGATTGTGACCGCCAATTGCCTCAGCTTATGTTCGGCTAGGAAGCAGGATCGTGATTGTCTTTGGCATCCCCAGATTGCTGCGATTTCCGTAGGAGTCGGGAATTTGTTGCCTAAGTGATATGTCGACAGAACCGCCTTCTTGGAATTTATCCAAGGCATGCCCATGATCACATTGTAGATGGCCGGGAAATCGACTACCGCGAAAGTGACGATTTTCGTCACTTCTTTGGCTGTCACCGGTAGTCGGATTGATCCCAAGGTCATGGATGTCTCGCCGGAAAAGCTGGTCAATGATTTTGGAATAGGTTCGACTTCTGAGAGTTCTATTCCCATGCGAGCTAACGTGTTGCGGAAGATCACGTTGACGGTACTTCCGGTGTCGACCAGGATTCGAGCGAATTCTAGGTCGCTTATCACTAAGTCGATGACAAGGGGATCGGTGTGGGAGTCGATTTCACCCTACTGTCAAATAAATCGTAAAAAAGGAAACTTCGGGAAAACCCTAAGTTTCCAGAGAAACCGGCTATCTGCGAGAACCGCACAACGAAAAATAAGAAAACGATAACTTAGAATTTGAATGAAAATAAACGAAATAGAGAGCAAAGAGGTTCTTATTCTGAATCTGCGTAGAACTGGTACAAAAGAGTAGCCGAAAAGCTTAAGAACGAAAACCCTAATTGAGACGCAGCTCGCTAACAGAAAAACGGAAATATTCCTAAATGCTAGTTTTGGTGGTGAGAGCTCTGAATTTCGTGTGTGTGCTTCTGCCCTAGACCTCTTCTTTATATACTCCTCGTCTTGGCTATCCGATCTTTCCATTTCGCCCAGATTTGACTAAATCGGGAATTTTCCATTCTTCTCGATCCTTCCTTTTCTTCCGCGGAAATCTTCTATTTCTCTTCAAACCTTCCTTTTATCTTTAAACTTGACTTTTATTTTCCTTCTGCGAGTAAACCGTCAAAATGTTATCAAATCTACGGGTTAGATTCCGTTGAAATCGCGAGATGGGTTTTTATCGCGTTTTAGGTCCTTCCGGGCCGTTTTGCGGTAAAAACCGTTTTCTGACTTTTTACGGGATCGTTTCCTGATCTGACGTCGTTTTTAATAAATTTCTCGAGTTAATCGCAAGATTTTACGATTTACTCGACTTTTTATTAAAAACACGTTTTTACGACTTACTCGGCGTTTTTTATTAAACGGGCGTTTTTTATGATTTCGACGAGAAATCTCGAATAAATCGTATAGTTTAGGCAATGTTTGGTGTTTCGTTCAACCGTTGCCGTTTTATACGATTTCCTCGAGTTCTTTCCGAGAAAATGATGTTTTACGGTTTTTATCGTAAAACTCGAACGGTAAGTCGGATCGAGATGGAACGGGAGATATTTCGGCCGTGGTTTAGAACGCGACCTTGTCGAAAGACGTAAGTTTTGAATCGGGAATGCGGGAAATCGAGACGCGGAGTGTCCGGGACGTCTCTAGTTCGCCGATGGGCGAACTAGTCGGGCATGTCCTAGTTCGCCCATCGGCGAACTAGTTGATCACTTCCTAGTTCGCCCATCGGCGAACTAAGCCGGGCCCGGCTTAGTTCGCCGATGGGCGAACTAGTGAGTGTCTCTTAGTTCGCCGATGGGCGAACTAGTTGCGACTAGTTCGCGTTTTACGGCTTTTTCGGTTTTTTGCGGTTTTGTAAAACGATTCTCGAGTTTTATAAAACGATCTTCGGAATTCATAAAACGACCTTCGAGTTTTATAAAACGACCTTCGAGTTTTATAAAACGATCTTTGAGTTTTATAAAACGATCTTTCGAGTTTTATAAAACGATCTTCGAGTTTTATAAAACGATTTCTCGAGTTTTATAAAATGATTTCTCGAGTTTTTATAAAACGATCTTCGAGTTTTATAAAACGATCTTTCGAGTTTTATAAAATGTTTTCTTCGAGTTTTATAAAATGATTTCTTCGAGTTTTATAAAACGATCTTCGAGTTTTATAAAACGATCTTCGAGTTTTATAAAACGATTTCTCGAGTTTTATAAAACGATCTTCGAGTTTTATAAAACGATCTTTCGAGTTTCATAAAACGATTTCTCGAGTTTTATAAAACGATTTCTCGAGTTTTTATAAAACGATCTTCGAGTTTTATAAAACGATCTTTCGAGTTTTATAAAATGATTTCTTCGAGTTTTATAAAACGATCTTCGAGTTTTATAAAACGATTTCTCGAGTTTTATAAAACGATCTTCGAGTTTATAAGACGATTTCTTGAGTTTTATAAAACGACTCTCAGGTTTTATAAAATGATTTCTCGAGTTTTATAAAACGATTTCTCGAGTTTTATAAAACGATTCTCGAGTTTTATAAAACGATTCTCGAGTTTTATAAAACGATTCTCTAGTTTTATAAAACGATTTCTCGAGTTTTATAAAACGATTCTCGAGTTTTATAAAACGATTCTCGAATTTTATAAAACGATTTCTCGAGTTTTATAAAACGATTTCTCGAGTTTTATAAAACGATTTCTCGAGTTTTATAAAACGATTCTCGAGTCTTATAAAACGATTCTCGAATTTTATAAAATGATTCTCGAGTTTTATAAAACTATTTCTCGAGTTTTATAAAACTATTCCTCGGGTTTTATAAAACTGTTCTTTTTTGTATTTTCGCGGGGAGTTTTGGCTATTAATTCCGTCGTACCGATTTTGACCCCAACAGTTAGCCCCCCAGCTCGTAAGAATCGTGAGATTCTTTCGAGTGGATTGAGTGCGTTTGGCGAGTTTGGCGGAATTAGGCGGAATTTTAATGGCCAAAAGTCCAAAGGTGAATAGTAAAATTCTTTCCTATAAGTATATGGAGTGAGTGTTGTAAATTTTTCATTCATTCCTCGATAACTTGCTTAAGTTTTAGGAAGACTTTTCTCTACTTTCTCCTTTAGATCATTTCTTCTTTCAATCATCCAACATGTCTTTCGGACAGAACGTTTCAGATAATGCTCATGCATCAATCTTTGATCCGAGCGACCTTGATACTTCCAGCGGCTGTTCTCTTCCCAAGCCGGTCTTTCGACGTTTCTCTACGACTAAGAAAGAGTTCGCAGACTACCATTTAGCCGTGAGTGCCGCGGAGGTGCCGCCTTCGAATTTCTGGGTTNGGCCAACTACGCCCTAAAGGTTTACAGCACCTTATCGGGATTCTGGTGTTGGGATATGAACGCGGCATGTCCCTTGACGCGGATTATCTTTTGTCTATATTGACATTCAAGGGGAGGAAGGATGGTTTTTACTTAGCCCCCCGACGGGGCATGACGGTTGTTGGCGGGCTTGCCTCGAATGATCACGACTGGATCTACCATTTCTTTTATGTCAAAATCGACAGTGAATCGGTGGAGGAGAGTTGTATTCCTTTGATTAGGGCTGCGCGGGTGACAAACGGTATTTCATTAACGCTATACCCATATCTAAGTAGATATAGGTTTTAACTTTCTCGTTTGTTTCGCAGTGCCTGCTCTTCCGGTGCCGACGCTTGGAGATTTTCCGAAGGTTATGAATGTTCTGCGCGGCGGCCCGCTTCATTGGGGATTTTTTTTTCCGAAAAGGATCCGTCGTGCCGCCGTCTATTATTCGTCCGGTTTTTCTCGCAACGATTATGCTGATCTTAAGGCGGACGATGGTGCAGAGGAGAGGGAAAGATCTAGATCTCCGCAGGATGGAGAGGTTCCGGTCGACCATGGTCGGGTATCTATCGAAGATTTTGATATCGAGGATCTTATTGATTTTTCGACCTCCGAATTTGATCCGGCTGAGACGTCATCCCGAGGGCCAGCTGACACACCGTTTGCGAAAGCGTTGAGGCTTTTAAACAAGGTTTGCCTATTCTTTTTTATAATTATGTACGTACGTTTTTATGAAGGATGTTTGTTCTGTTTCGCAGAGTCTTCGCTTTATGAGCGAGGCGGTGAATGCGAATAGTGCGGAGCTTCGTAGGGCCGAATCCAGGGCTGCGGCAGCAGAGGCGGAGGCTGTTCGTATCAGAGGGGAGATTGACGCCAGTTTCTCTCGTGCCCACGATTTGGCTGCAAAGGAGGCCGCTCGTGTGAGAGAAGAGTATGAAGCTGAATCCCGTCGAAACTTAGAACTTTCCGAGGCGATGGCTCGCCGTGCTCGTAGGGCAGGCAAAAGAGAGGTCGCTGCGGAGTTGATGGCTCGGCGCGAGCGGTTCGTGCCTC
Organism: Eruca vesicaria subsp. sativa; assembly: GCA_932364175.1. Lineage (NCBI taxonomy): Eukaryota > Viridiplantae > Streptophyta > Magnoliopsida > Brassicales > Brassicaceae > Eruca > Eruca vesicaria. The sequence goes on from CAKOAT010507376.1 coordinate 109,764, forward strand.
TTCATGCGGAATTTGAAGATGCGCAAAGAGCGAATGGTAATTTCCGCGAGTGTTGGGGCGTAGTCGGGGGTTTGCATCTCACCCAGGATCCGGACTATTCGTATGAGGCTGCGATGGCGAAGCAGAAGAAGCATCTATCTAAGAGAGAGAAGAAGAAGAACGGGTCCGCTAACCCCGGGAAGGTTATGTGGGATCAGTGGGATCCTATCGTGGTATCGCCGGATTCGGTCGAAGTTGGACCTGAGATCCCGGACATGGGTGACGAAGTCGATCAGTCTGCTTTTGATGACTTCGATGTGTGATGTTCTTAGTTTTTTTTCGATTTTGTTGTTGTTTTTCCGGACTGGCCGTTGGTGGCTTTGAATCCCTACCGCCGGGCGGTGTGTGTTCGGATGCTTAATAAGAAAATATTTTCTAAGTATGAAACTCGTTTTTATGTTAGATGTAGAGGAAAGAATACGAGTTGTCATCTCGTACCTAACTCTTTGGTGTAAATCGTCCGATTCGTTAACTCGGGAGATTTCGATTTTCGCGAGTGTTTAGATGTGGGCGAAGAGACATGCCTTTAGGATCTCGATTCATGCCTTGAGACGTTAGCGACCAGTGTGCTGGGTTTAGGGCAAGAC
>CAKOAT010507376.1:110915-138378 GCA_932364175.1 Eruca vesicaria subsp. sativa
TGACCTTTGCCCGTTTTGGTTTCACGATCGCGACCGCTAATTGCCTCAGCTTATGTTCGGCCAGGAAGCAAGATCGCGATTGTCTTTGGCATCCCCAAATTACTGCGACTCCCGTAGGCGTCGGGAATTTGATGCCTAAATGGTACGTGGACAGAACCGCCTTCATGGAATTTATCCAAGGCGTGCCCATAATCACGTTGTAGATAGCCGGGACATCGACTACCGCGAAGTTAACGGTTTTCGTTACTTCTTTCGCGACGACTGGTAGTCGGATTGATCCCAAGGTCATTGACGTTTCGCCGGAGAAACTAGTCAGCGGTTTTGGAATCGGCTCGACTTCCGAGAGGTCGATTCCCATTCGTTCTAGCGTGTTGCGGAAGATGACGTTGACCGTGCTTCCGGTATCAACCAGGATTCGAGCAACCTCTAGATCGCTTATCACCAAATTGATGACAAGGGGATCGGCATGCGGTTGGTCGATTCCACCGGTTTCAGCATCGTTGAAAGAGATTACTCCTGTCGAAGAATCGTCCATCGGTACCTTCCAACTCGAGCCGGTTTCGGCTTTACGTTGGTAGGATTTTATCGACGAGACGGTGTCGTTAAAGTATGGCGATTCGCCGATGATCATGTTGATTTTTCGGCGGTTAGCATCGTTACCCTTCTCATCTGCTCTTCGTTCGCGTTTTTCGCCCGACTGATTTCCCTGAGGCGGGGTTTGCGCGTTTTTGTCATTCTTCGGGACGCGGTCCGAATCGTGGATGAGATCCTTGACACTAGATATCTCGGAAAGTTCTCCCGCGACTAACTTTGCGGCCAGTCTGGCGCCGAGAACTTTACAGTTCACGGTGGAATGACAAAGGTTTGGTGGAGGTCGCAGAATGAATTCTCATCGTAATTCGAATTTCTCGTCCATGTGTTACCCGTAGTTCGCCCTTGCTTCGAACCGGAGTTGACAGCGTAGTTATGCGCCCCTCGGAGATCCTGTCCTTCGTGATGGACGAATTTGTCGTTACGAGAGATTTTCTTTTTCTGCTTCTGCTCGGACGCGTTATCCTTCGCGGATGTTTTCGCCGGCTTATGCTTCTCGGACAGGATTTTAGTTTCCTCTTCGATGGTTATGAAGTCGGTGGCCTTATGGAGCGCATCCTAGATCGTCCGCGGTTTCTCGAGAGTTATCCACTTGCGGAACTTCGATTTATACCAGAGCGATTTTCTTAACGCGTCGATGGCGGCTTTGTCGCTGATCCCGCTAACCCTAGCCATGACGAGTTTGAATCTACTCATGAAATCGCGGAGAGATTCATCTTCCTCGTGCACCAAGCTCCAGAGATCGGCGTCGGAGGTTTCCGGGTTAATGAACATCGAGTATTGTTTCAGGAACTCCGAAGCCAGCCGATGGAAATTTCCGATCGAGTTTCGCCTAAGTTTGGCGAACCATTCGAGCGCGGCTCCTTCTAGGTTTTCGACGAAGAGGCGGCAGTAACCTGCGTCTTTTTCGTGGTCCTTGAGCTTGGCTCGTCCCATGGTGATCTGGAACGCTTGCAGGTGCGCTTTGGGATCGGACGTCCCGTCGTAAGTTGGCACCTTAAGCTTTCCGGGATCGGGCAGTTTAATCTCGGTGATACGGGCCGTGAAAGGCGTTTTCCGAGATTCGTATAGCAGCCGATCGATCTCGGGTGCGGCGCTGGTCGCGTGATGAATCTGGGATTTCACCGCTTTTACCGCTGCGGCCGTTTTGGTAATGTATTCGCGGAGATCGCGAATCTCGGTTTGATCGCCAGCAGTTTTCCGACCTCGTCGGCGTTTGCTGCGAGTGACCGAAGATCGCTCCTCGGCGGTTTTTGCGTATCGCGCGAATTCAAGTTCCCCTTCGTCTCCAGTAAAGGAACGTTTGGGAGAAGACTCCGGTCGAGGACTGCGAGTTTTCCTTCTCCTAGGATGGACGTCGGCGTCTTCGTCTGTCGAGTCGGCCTGGTCGCTGGTTTCCAGGTTGACCCTTTCGATCCCGTCGCCTTCGGTCTCCTGTTCGCGAATAGGAGATTTTTCCGATTCCTTCCGCGTCGTATCAGGGTTTTCTTTTCCGCAATCCTTTTCCGGTACGTTTCCCTGATCGATTCTGGGACGATCCGTAGGAGCGCCGAAATCGAGTCTCCTTCCGCGGATCTTGGTAGTTCCGCGGGGGCGAATCGCTTTGGTTCTTGCAGTTAGGGTTTCGAGCCGTTTTGCGAGCGAACCAATGAGCTTTTCCTGCTCTTTCCATTTTTTATTAAACTCGGAAAGCATCTTTTCGACGGTCTCGGCGTTAGCGTTCGTAGCGTTGGCCGCAGGCGCGTCTTTTGGTAGTGGTGTTTCAACGTTGTTGCGTTCGTCGCGAGTTTGGTTGTCACCAGCCATCGTTTCTTTGTTGGACATGTTGCGGCTACGGTGTAAGATAGATCCGACCCCCCTCCTTCTAGCGCCAAACTGTGGGAGTCGATTTCACTCTACTGTCAAATAAATCGTAAAAAAGGAAACTTCGGGAAAACCCTAAGTTTCCAGAGGAACCGGCTATCTGTGAGAACCGCACAACGAAAAATAAGAAAACGATAACTTAGAATTTGAATGAAAATAAAAAAAAATAGAGAGCAAAGAGGTTCTTATTCCGAATCTGCGTGGAACTGGTACAAAAGAGTAGCCGAAAAGCTTAAGAACGAAAACCCTAATTGAGACGCAGCTCGCTAACAGAAAAACGGAAATATTCCTAAATGCTAGTTTTGGTGGTGAGAGCTCTGAATTTCGTGTGTGTGCTTCTGCCCTAGACCTCCTCTTTATATTCTCCTCGTCTTGGATATCCGATCTTTTCATTTCGCCCAGATTTGACTAAATCGAGAATTTTCCATTCTTCTCCATCTTTCCTTTTCTTCCGCGGAAATCTTCTATTTCTCTTCAAACCTTCCTTTTATCTTTAAACTTGAATTTTATTTTCCTTCTGCGAGTAAACCGTCAAAACGTTATCAAATCTTCGGGTTAGATTCCGTTGAAATCGCGAGATGGGTTTTTATCGCGTTTTAGGTCCTTCCGGGCCGATTTGCGGTAAAAACCGTTTTCCGACTTTTTACGGGATCGTTTCCTGATCTGACGTCGTTTTTAATAAATTTCTCGAGTTAATCGCAAGATTTTACGATTTACTCGACTTTTTATTAAAAACACGTTTTTTACGACTTACTCGGCGTTTTTTATTAAAAGCGCGTTTTTATGCTTTCGACGAGAAATCTCGAATAAATCGTATAGTTTAGGCAATGTTCGGTGTTTCGTTCAACCGTTGCCGTTTTATACGATTTCCTCGAGTTCTTTCCGAGAAAATGAAGTTTTACGGTTTTTATCGTAAAACTCGAACGGTAAGTCAGATCGAGATGGAACGGGAGATATTTCGGCCGTGGTTTAGAACGCGACCTTGTCGAAAGACGTAAGTTTTGAATTGGGAATGCGGGAAATCGAGACGCGGAGTGTCCGGTCGGCGAACTAGAGAGTGTCTCTTAGTTTGCCCATCGGCGAACTAGAGAGTGCTTCTTAGTTCGCCCATCGGCGAACTAAGCCGGACCGGCTTAGTTCGCCGATGGGCGAACTAGAGGAGCACTTCTTAGTTCGCCCATCGGCAAACTAAGCCGGGTCCGGCTTAGTTCGCTGATGGGCGAACTAGTTGCGACTAGTTCGCGTTTTACGGCTTTTTTCGGTTTTTTTGGTTTTGTAAAACGATTCTCGAGTTTTATAAAACGATCTTCGGATTTCATAAAACGACCTTCGAGTTTTATAAAACGATCTTTGAGTTTTATAAAACGATCTTTCGAGTTTTATAAAACGATCTTCGAGTTTTATAAAACGATTTCTCGAGTTTTATAAAATGATTTCTCGAGTTTTTATAAAACGATCTTCGAGTTTTATAAAACGATCTTTCGAGTTTTATAAAATGTTTTCTTCGAGTTTTATAAAATGATTTCTTCGAGTTTTATAAAACGATCTTCGAGTTTTATAAAACGATTTCTCGAGTTTTATAAAACGATCTTCGAGTTTTATAAAACGATCTTTCGAGTTTTATAAAACGATCTTCGAGTTTTATAAAACGATTTCTCGAGTTTTATAAAACGATTTCTCGAGTTTTTATAAAACGATCTTCGAGTTTTATAAAACGATCTTTCGAGTTTTATAAAATGATTTCTTCGAGTTTTATAAAACGATCTTCGAGTTTTATAAAACGATTTCTCGAGTTTTATTAAACGATCTTCGAGTTTTATAAGACGATTTCTTGAGTTTTATAAAACGACTCTCGGGTTTTATAAAATGATTTCTCGAGTTTTATAAAACGATTTCTCGAGTTTTATAAAATGATTCTCGAGTTTTATAAAACGGTTCTCGAGTTTTATAAAACGATTCTCGAGTTTTATAAAACGATTTCTCGAGTTTTATAAAATGATTTCTCGAGTTTTATAAAACGATTTTCGAGTTTTATAAAACGATTCTCGAGTTTTATAAAACGATTCTCGAGTCTTATAAAACGATTTCTCGAATTTTATAAAACGATTTCTCGAGTTTTATAAAACGATTTCTCGAGTTTTATAAAACGATTCTCGAGTCTTATAAAACGATTCTCGAATTTTATAAAACGATTCTCAAGTTTTATAAAACAATTTCTCAGGTTTTATAAAACTATTCCTCGGGTTTTATAAAACTGTTATTTTTGTATTTTCGCGGGGAGTTTTGGCTATTAATTCCGTCGTACCGATTTTGACCCCAACAATCGGCATGTGGTTGATCGATTCCGCCGGTTTCAGCGTCGTCGAATGAGATCACCCCCTTTGGAGTGTCATCCGATGGCACCTTCCAACTCGAGCCGGTTTCGGCTTTGCGTTGGTAGGATTTGATAGACGATACGGTGTCGTTGTAATACTGCGATTTGCCGATAATCATGTTGATTTTTCGGCGGTTAGCGTCGTTACCCTTCTCGTCTTGCCTTCGTCTGCTCTTTTCGCCCGACTGGTTCCCCTGAGGCGGAGTTTCCGCTCGCGAGTTCCTGTCCTTTTTCGGGAGGCGGTCCGAGTCGTGGATGAGGTCCTTGACGCTGGATATCTTGGAGAGTTCTCCCGCGATCAGTTTTGCGACAAGTCTGGCGCTAAGAACTTTTCAGTTCACGGTGGAATGTCCACGGGTTTGGTGGAGATCGCAGAAAGAATTCTCATCATAATTCGGATTTCTCGTCCACGTGTTACCCGTAGTTCGCCCTTGTTCTGATCCAGAGTTAATAGCGTAGTTGTGCGCCTCTTGGAGATCCTGCCCCTCGTGATGGACAAATTTGTCGTTACGAGAGTTTTTCTTTTTCTGCTTCTGCTCGGACGCGTTATCCTCTGCGGATGCTTTCGTCGGCTTATGCTTTTCGGACATGACTTTGGTCTCCTCCTCGATGGTGATATAGTCGGTGGCCTTGTGGAGCACGTCCTGGATCGTCCGCGGTTTTTCGAGTGTTATCCATTTTCGGAACTTCGACTTGAACCAGAGCGATTTTATGAGCGCGTCGACGGCGGCTTTGTCGCTGATTTCGTTAACCCTAGCCATGACGAGTTTGAATCTGCTCATGAAATCGCGGAGGGATTCGTCCTCCTTTTGCGACAAGCTCCAGAGAACAGCGTCAGAGGTTTCCGGATTGATGAACATCGAGTACGGCTTCAGGAATTCAGAAGCGAGTCGGCGGAAGCTTCCGATCGAGTTCCGCCTAAGTTTGGCGAACCACTCGAGCGCTGCTCCCTCTAGGTTTTCGACGAAAAGACGGCAGTAGCCTGCGTCCTTTTCGTGATCCTTGAGTTTGGCTCGTCCCATGGTGATCTGGAAATCCTGCAGGTGCGCTTTGGGATCAGACGTCCCATCGTAAGTTGGCACCTTAAGTTTCCTGAGATCGGGTAACTTGACCTCGGTGATGCGAGCCGTGAAGGGTGTTTTCCGAGATTTGATAGCAGCCGATCGATTTCGGGTGCGGCGCTGGTAGCGTGATGAATCTGAGATTTCACTGCTTTTACCGCTACGGCCGTTTTAGTGATGTACTCGCGGAGACCGCGAATCTCGGTCAAGTCGCCAGCAGTTTTCTGACCTCGTCGGCGTTTGCTGCGAGTAACCGTGGATCGCTCCTCGGCAGTTTTTGCGTATCGCGCAAAGTAGAGCTCCTCCTCGTCTCCAGTAAGAGAAGGCTCGGGGGAAGACTCCGGCGGAGGGCTGCGAGTTTTTCTCCTCCTAGGATGAACGTCAGCGTCCTCGTCTGACGAGTCAGCTTGGTCGCTTGTTTCCAGGTTGACCCTTTCGATGCCGTGTCCCACGGTCTCCTGTTCGCGAGTAGGAGATTTTTTCGATTCGTTTAGCGTCGTGTCAAGGTTATCTTTTCCGAAATCCTTCTCTGGTAAGTTACTCTGCTCGGTTCTGGGGCGATCCATAGGATTCGTGAAATCGAGCCTCCTTCCGCGGATTTTAGTAGTTCCGCAGGGGCGAATTCCTCTGGTGTTCGCAGTTAGGGTTTCGACCCGTTTTGCGTTCAAACCAATGAGCTTTTTCTGCTCTTCCGATTTGTTGTTAAACTCGGAAAGCATCTTTTCGATGGTCTTGGCGTTAGCGTTTGTAGCGTTGGCCGCAGGTGCATCTTGTGGTGGTGGTGTTTTATCAACGTTGTCGCGTTCGTTGCGAGTTTGTTGGTCACCAGTCATCGTTTCTTCGTTGGACATGTTGCGGCTTTTGTGTGAGATAGATCCGACCCCCCATCTCTCTAGCACCAAACTGTGGGAACCAAAATTCACCTGCTGTCATAGAATCGTAAATAAGGAAACTTTGAGTAAACCCTAAGTTTCCAGAGGAACGGCTATCTGCGGAACCGCACAACTATAATTAAGAAAACGATGAATTTATAAATAAAGTAAGAATGAACGAGATGAAGAGCAAGAAGAATCTTATTCCGAATCTGCGTAAGAACGGTTACAACGAGAGTGGCCTTAGCTACGTGAGCCGTCGGCAAATTCTCTAACTCTAGAAGTCAAAGACCGAAAAACCTAGTTGAGACGCAGCTCGATAACAAAAACAGAAAAATTCCTAAATGCTAAATTTGGTGGTGAAAGCTTTGAAAAACGTGTCCCTGCTTCTGCCCTATGCCCCTTGCCTAGCTCGCCCGAGAAGCTTCTAGCTCGACGTTGGGCAAGCTAGTTGGGAAGCTTCTAGCTTGCCGAACGGCGAGCTAGTCGTGTCGGGACTAGCTCGCGTTTTACGGCGGTTTTGTGCTTAACTCAGATGATCGTGTAATCGACGTTTGTTTCGTTCTCCTGAGATAACGATCTTCCGAGTTTCCGTGAATTTCCTTTGTTCGGAAATCTCTTATGGATTTATAAAACGATTTCTCGAGTTTTATAAAACGACTTCTCGAGTTTTATAAAACGATTTCTCGAGTTTTATAAAACGTTTTCTCGAGTTTTATAAAACGATTTCTCGAGTTTTATAAAACAATTTCTCGATTTATATAAAACAATTTCTCGAGTTTTACAAAAAGATTTTGTTGAGTTTTATAAAACATATTTGTTTTTTATCTTTTTATGGGAAGTTTTGGCTATTGATTCCGTCGTACCGATTTTGACCCCAACAATGTGGGAAGGTGAACATTAACATCATCAGGAGGATAAGCCATTCCCAAATCCTGAATCTCCATTGCATCTCCAATCTCTCTGAAAGTCATAGTGTGAGTCTTGCCATTCACTTTGAACCTTATGTTTCCCCATCCTTTAATGTAGTCCTCTGATTCGTGATAGAAGGTGACTTCAAGGGTTGATAAAAATTGGCAAGAGACTTCTTTATATGTTGGGTGAGCCATGGAGTAAAACCTGGGCATATTCATCTTCTCTAGCATGGTCTTGACATCCTCCTCAATACCCAATTCCTTCATCATCTTGACATCAGCAAACCTCGTCGGATTCCATGTTACACCAGAGAGCAAATGGTCATATAGCTCTTTGACTGTTCGCTTCTTGGTTCTATCTCTTTCAACAACAACTTCCTTTCCTTTGCTTTTTGCCTTCTTGAGATGGGCTTGTGTCTCTTAATCATTGTCATTACTCTCATCCCTAGCAGCTGAAGCAACACCCTTCTCCTCTCTTCTCCTGCTCCTTTGTTTTCTTGGAAAGAACTGATACTTCTTCATCATAATCACCATTCTCTGCCCTAGAAGAAGAAGCTACTTTCTTTCCCTCTTTCTTCTCCTGCTCCCTTGCTTATTCTTAACCAAAATTTGCTGCTTAGATGTTCTTGCTGGCTGGGTTGGCATAGGAGCTAGTGATCTTCCTCTTAGTTCAGTATCCCTTCTTGCCTTTTCTTTCTTCTCAGCTTCAGTCTGTGCCTTGCCTTTATGTCCCATTTGTACCTGAAAATGAAAACCTTGGCAGAGAATTAACAACTGAAAAAGAAAAGCAAATGGTAAGTGAAACTTGAATTTGTAATTGTGAAACAGTAGAGACAAAAATCCAGCATCACATTACAAGCATCAGTACTGAATTAGCTTCATAAGATTGAGTTTAAAACAAAGAATCAAGAAACTCAATGTCTTAAAGCATGAAAATTCTACTCAAGCAAAATTCATGAGTCAAATGAGTTTAGAATTGAGAAGACTCTTCAAATAAACTCTAAAACTCTTCAATGTACCTAACCCAGTCACAATCAAGTACAATTGAAAACAATTTCGAAAATCCCCAAATCTCAAGAACCCTAATTTTTTTGAAGTTCAAATTCAGCTCAAATCTACCATAATTTCATCAACCCAACTTGTTATAGAAGCATTCCCAAGTCTAATTCACAAGAATCAAGGAAGAAATTGACTAAAATTCGAGCATGAAATTCTAGGGTTCTTGAATCTACGAAAATCATCCATGAATCACTATACCTTTCTGGGATTGGAATGAAATGACGAATTGACTCAAGGAATTAGCAATAGAGATGAAAACTAGGATTTAGCAAGAAGAATGAGTTAATTCGGTTGAGTTTTGAGTAAGTTAAGGAGTTTTGTTCTTGAGAGAGTTTGAGAGATTTTTGAGAAGTTATGGGGGAGGAAACGAGAGAGAGAGAGAGAGGTCGCAATGGGTAGGGTTTCCCGTAACCGGGTGGGTCCCACGGGTTTAGTTCGGTTTTAAACCGATTAGGGAATCTGAAAAATTACCTGGTTCGCGGTTCGAGTGAACTGGAGTGGGTGGCGCAACCCGCTGCGAGAGGTCGCTGTAGTTTTGAGCTTGAACTCCAGTTAGCGAACGGGTGGCGCAACCCGCTGAGAGGGGTCGCTCTGTGATCACAACGGGTGCGACTCCCCGTTGCACCTCCCCGCTCCAAGTGATCACTGCGGGTGCCTTTACCTGCTGGCTCTACCCGCTGTGAGGCTGACTGATCTCGATTTCTCACAGCGGTGCGCATGACCAGCTGTGCTAATCTGCAGTGAGCGATCTTGCCCTGAAACACACAGTAACCAAACAAAAAGTACCAAAAATTCAAAATAAAAGAGATACGTACAAGGATAAACATGAGACTTCCACCCAAGTGAGCTTGTTTTAAGTCTCTAGCTTGACTTTCCTTATTTTGGGATTAGGCTAGGGTAGGATCAGAGAGTGGAACCGAGATCCCATCTTCCTCAGGTGTAGTAGCCATGTAGAGCTTGACTCTTTGTCCATTAACTGTGAAGTCTCCTCCATCTTTGTTCCACAAAACTATTGCCCCATATGGCATGACCTCCTTGATCTTGTAAGGTCCATACCATCTTGACTTGAGCTTTCTAGGAAACAACTTTAGCCTAGAGTTGTATAGAAAGACTTGATCTCCAGCCTTGAACTCTCTCTTCAGGATTTTCTTGTCATGAAAAGCCTCAATCTTCTCCTTGTAGATCATTGAGTTCTCAAAAGCATCCATCTTAATCTCATCAAGCTCATGGAGTTGAAGAAGTCTCTTTTCCTTGGCACTCTTGATGTCAAAGTTTAGCAGCCTAACAGCCCATAGATCTTTGTACTCAAGCTCAACTGGTAGGTGACAGGCTTTACCATACATAAGATGGAAAAGTGTGGTTCCCAAGGGTGTTTTATAAGATGTCCTATAAGCCCAAAGAGCATCATCAAGCTTGCTAGACCAACTTTTCCTTGTAGTTCCCACAATCTTCTCCAAGATGCTCTTGATTTCTCTATTTGAAATTTCAACTTGCCCACTTGTTTGGGGATGATAAGGAGTTGCTACCTTATGTTGCCAAAGGATGATGAAAATGGTCCCATGAATTCAAAACCCCACACATCAAACAATTCAACTTCTAGAATTGGGTTCTGAGGCATTTCATTCCTCTTGGTGATGTTTCCTCTTCTTTGGCATGAATCACACCTTGAGATGAAGTCTTGTGTATCTTTAAACATATGTGGCCACCAAAATCCATCTTGTAGAACTTTAGATACAGTCTTGAAAGTAGCGAAGTGATCTCCATAAGATGATCCATGACAATGTGTAAGGATGTCATTTATCTCCTCTTCAGCCATTACTCTCCTATAAACCTGATCCCTGCAAAGAATGTAGAGATAAGGCTCATCCCAATAGTACCTCCTCACATCCTTGTAGAAATTCTTCTTGGTATAGCCTACAAGATCCAATGGCTCTTTTACAGTAGCTAGATAATTCACTAGGTTGGCATACTAGGGTTCCTTCTCACTAACTGCCTTGAGCTCATCGAGTCTTCTCCCAGTCTCACAAACTGTTATCACTGATCCAATTTCCATTAGCTGTTCTTATGGTAGTCCCTCATCAATGGGAATACCACCCTCCACTCTGATTCTGGACAAGTGGTCTGCTACGCTATTCTCGACCCCTGGTTTTTCCTTGATCTCGGGATCGAACTCTTGCAACAGCAAGATCCACCTTAACAGTCTCGGCTTAGTGTCTTTCTTGGCCAGAAGATGTCTCAAGGCTGCATTATCAGTGTAGACAATGACTTTGGACCCAACCAAGTAGCTCCTGAACTTCTCAAAGGAAAACACTATGGCAAGAAGCTTCTTTTCAGTTGTGGCATACTTCATTTGAGCTTCATCAAGAGTTCTGCTAGCATAGTATATTGATGTCTGCTCAAATGTTTATTCCTAAGGAGCAACTTATTCTCTTAAATAAGAGATCTATTGCAGTACTTAGGGTATCGAATCAACAAGGAGCCTAATAAATTTAGTCAAGCAATAATCTAGGTGAATATAAATAGCAAAAAAACAGTAAATAAGTAAACATGAAATATTCCAATCAAGAAAGACAAATACTTAATCGAAAATGGAAATAAAGACTCTTGAAACTAAAACGGAAAAGATGTTAGACTTAGGGTTTTTATTCAGGTTTTGGGATTATAATCCTATATGAGCTATTCAATTGCTTGCAAGATACTATGGAGCATTAACTGTCTTAATTAACAAATTCATTAAACTATCATTTAAATAAATAAGTCTAATGACCGGCTGGTCGTACTTGACAGTGTCGAACGATTATTTAGTAGGAACATCGATCAATACATTAAACTCATCATCGATCGATTTCCTGTTGAAATATCGATCGACGAGTCCGGTCAAGCAATACGCGCAAGTTAACATAAACTCACTAAAGACTTCTAAATTAAACTATCGTTATATTTCTAACAATCTTAGCTTAATAGGGATGTGTTCATGACTATCAGAATTTCTTAAATGTCTCTAATCCAACCTAAGTAAAAATGATTGGGTTATATTAATATATTGGCTAAAATGGTTGATTAGTTAGTTTTGTGTTTCTTTTATTTTGAACTTCATTCATAGTCATTGGTGACAACAACAAGAACAACAAAAATTGGAATAAGTTATAAGATTTTGGTTATGTTATAAACTAACTCGTTATGTTCTTTAATGTAGGGTGTTATATATTGAGTAATTATATAATAATATTTATACCCTTTCTCAAAAATATTATATAATAATATTTTTAACATAATTTTTTAAATATTATTATATAATATATTTTATGTTTTTGTACATATTGTAGCATAGTAATAATTAGAATTAAATATTGCAATATTGTGTACAAAAATTTGGGTTTGAAATAAGCAAATAGATGCACCTATTAGAATACTGAGAAAACATAATAATAAAATTTATAATTTTCATGTAGTCTATTTGTAGTAGCCAAACTTAGGCAGAATTCAATCGGGAGTTTCCGCCAGCTCGCTTCCGAATTCCTGAAGCAGTACTCGATGTTTATAAATTGGGAAACCTCTAACGCTGATCTCTGGAGCTTGTCGCAGAAGGAAGACGAATCCCTTCGCGACTTCATGAGCAGATTCAAACTTGTCATGGCTAGGGTTGAGCGGAATAAGCGACATAGCCGCCATCGACGAGCTCAGAAAATCGCTCTGGTTCAAGTCGAAGTTTCGAAAGTGGATAACTCTCGAAAAACCGCGGATGATCGAGGACGCGCTCCACAAAGCAACCGATTACATAACTATCAAAGAGGAGACTAAAATCCTGTCTGAAAAGCATAAGCCGACGAAAGCATCCGCAAAGGATATCGAGTCAGAGCAAAAGGTGAAAAAGAAAAACTCTTGTAACGACAAATTCGGCCATCACGAGGGGCAGGATCTCCAAGGAGCGCATAACTACGCCATAAACTCCGGACCAGAACAAGGGCGAACTACGGGAAACATGTGGTCGAGGAATCCGAACTACGACGAGAATTCCTTCTGCGATCTCCACCAAACCCGTGGGCACTCTAACGTGAACTGCAAAGTTCTCGGCGCCAGACTTGCCGCAAAACTAATCGCGGGAGAACTTTCTGAGATATCCAGCATCAAGGATCTTATCCGCGATTCAGATCACCCTCCGAAAAACGACAGGAACTCGCGAGCGGAAACTCCGCCTCAAGGGAACCAGTCGGGCGAAAAACATGGACGAAGGCAAGACGAGAAAGGTAACGATGCTAACCGCCGAAAGATCAATATGATCATTGGCGAATTGCAGTATTACAGCAACACCATCTTGTCTATCAAGTCCTACCAACGAAAGCCGAAACCGGCTCGAGTTGGAAGGTGCCATCAGATAACGCCACAAAGGGGTTGATCTCTTTTGATGATGCAGAAACTGGCGGAATCGATCAGCCACACGCTAATCCTCTCGTCATTGACTTAGTCATAAGCAACCTGGAAGTCGCTCGAATCCTGGTCGATACTGGAAGCACCGTCAACGTAATCTTCCGCAACACGTTGGCACGCATGGGAATCGATTTATCGGAGGTCGAGCCGATACCGAAGCCGTTGACTAGTTTCTCCGGCGAAACATCTATGACTCTAGGATCAATCTGACTACCGGTCGCAGCCAAAGAAGTGACGAAAATCGTCAACTTCGCGGTCGTCGATTCCCCAGCCATCTACAACGTGATCATGCGCACACCTTGAATAAATTCCTTAAAGGCAGTCCTCTCGACATATCACTTAGATATCAAGTTTCCAACCCCTACGGGAGTCGCAGAAATTTAGGGATGCCAAAGGCAATCGCGATCTTGCTTTTTAGCCCAACATAAGCTAAGGCAATTGGCGGTCGCAATCGTGAAACCAAAACGGGCAAAGTACACACCATCGCCCGCGGAGAACGATCCAAAGCCAGCAACGGTCAGCAACAAGTTTCCGCACCCATCGCTTCTACCCCCTCGAAGGAGATAAACCCGGACTAAGACACCGATCCAGCAACTAAAGTGTCGAGAAGTCTGCGACAGCCAAGTAAACATACTCGCATCAACAATCAGAACTACGAGATGGATTGATTTCCAAGAGGAATACGTAGGCAGCTCGCCTATAACGAGTTCAGCTATCCCCCTTTCCAAAATGGGGGGGGGGGGGAGTGGCTGCGTATACGAGTACTCGTATACTCCCAAATTTTAAAACATTCGCTTTGTAATCGAAATTTTCAAAACTTTTTAATAAAGGCAAAATTAGAATATTATAGAATCTCCGCTACTATCGAAAAGCATAAGAACAAATTCAAAACATCCGGAAATTACTTCTGCAGTAACAACTACTTAATCGTCTCTACAAGACTTATACACAAAAATATTTCCGGAAAGAACCGGCGAGACGTCGCCTAAAGTCTTAGAAAAATATTTAACAAAAGTCCGTCCGCGACTATAAAATCACAAATGCTCGGCGATTGGCCCCGTCAAGCACGCTAGCTGTCCTAAACAAACGCACCGACCCATTGGTCCGTATACATCCGAGTAGGATAAAATAGCGCGCTATAAAAGAAATCCAAATTTTTGGTCAGCACTTCCGAGCAACTTAGAAATTGTTCCCGGTGAGATGCTCGGTTCCAGCAAGACAAATCGTATAAGCCGAAAACCTATCGCGGATTCTAAATCGGTATGGAATCATGTTAAAATCGCAACAGGCAAAATGAGAGCCGACTAGTCATCGCATAGCCTCAATCCGAAAATAAACCTAGGTCTTGCCCTAAACCCAGCACACTGGTCTCTAACGTCTCAAGGCATGAATCGAGATCCTAAAGGCATGTCTCTTCGCCCACATCTAAACACTCGCAAAAATCGAAACACTCCGAGTAAACGAACCGGACGATCTACACCAAGAGTTAGATGCGAGACGGTGATATCACTCAAATTACCCTAAGGAGTGAATTACTCTCTCAAATAAGAGGTTCAGCTGTAGTACTTAGGGATCGAATCCACAAGGAACTAAGGAACAGAAAAGATATAATCCTAAGTGATTATTCTAGGTTGATTAAAGTTTTAAAAGTAAATTGCAGTTGTGAGCAATTGAGAGTTTCTCAAGAGAATTGGTTTTGGGTTTTAAACAGTAAAAGAAAGTAGTTAGATTCAAGGTTGCTATTCAGATAATCAGGATTATAATGCTACAGATGTCTTTATAAGTTGCTTGCAATATATTAAAGAACTTCAATTCTCAGATAAGTCTATTAGAAATCGCTATTAAACTCGTCATTTGATCTGACTATCGGCAATATCGACCGATGGCTTGACAGTGATATCAGACGATATGGGTTGCCATCGATCGATTACTCTATAGAAGTATCGATCGATATAGCTTCAGATCAAATTGAATATGTGTTCACCAAGATCATAGCCTGGCTCTCGTTCATCCCTAGAGGATCTCAGCTTATACCAGATGATTTCATGATGATGATTAACAAGTTAAATCATTCCATAATCATACTCTAGTTAGCTACTCTAGAGTAAGCATTAGGGTTCATCAGGATAATGAATATCACAACTCAACATTCCATAGTTGGGGCTAATCCCTCATAACTATTTTGAACCCTAAATCTAACAAGTGAATCTACTCAGACATGGCTAAGTGATTCATAGCATCAAGGTAATAATAGAAATTCATAAGATTAGAAGATTGAACTCTTGGTTCTTCTGAACAACAAATCTCTTTGTGTGTTCTTCTAAATATAGAGTTCTATAACCTTTTATGAAAATGAGAATAAGATGAAAAGAATACTTTTATAAATCAAAGAACTAAGAACATAAAAAGCATTCAAAAGCAGAACATGTAGAAAGCATGCAAAGCTCAAGAAGTACAAAAAAGCATTCATAGCCAAAACACATAGGCATAACTATAAATATGAGTTCCATTAGGTTAAAAACTCGTCAGGGGCAATCTTGTAATATTGAGAGAACTTGGACTTCAAGGCCGAGTCAAACTTGTTCTTCACGCTTCATATCGATTGATGGTATAAGGCGTACATCGATCAATGGAGTATCTCTATTCGTCATCTTTTACATAAGCGTCATCGATCGATTACACATGATGTGTATCGATCGATATGTATCTCTGGATATTGATCTTGTTGTCTGATCTTTATAGTCATCTCGGGAAAACTCTCCTTTAAGCTCCATAAGGGCACCTAAATCATCACTTTACTCCAAAATGCTCCTAAACCTGAAAACATACCTTATAGACTCCAAAACACACACACATATATATATATATTGCAAAATCATCTTAATACCATGGTTAAAAGTGGATCAAAACCATGGTATATCAACTCCCCCAGAGTTAACCTTTTGCTTGTCCTCAAGCAAAACAATAGTTAGTCTTTGGAAGAAGTTTAAAAACAGCAGAGACTCAATCAAATCTTAACTTAAGATCATAACCTTTACTTTGTTGCAAGCCAAATCTCATGTCTATCAACTACAAAAGTACATTATACCATATCTTAGCTTAGCAACCAAATTCATCTAGGCAATCAACTTAGAAATCCCGTCTGTCTATCCCCTCTACTGATTCCATTTATGCATAAAATAAAAGTGTAGGCTTTACCTTGGGAGTATCGATCAAGGAACACTTGGATTCAACTCAAAAAGTTTTAGGCATTATCATTCTGGTTTCTTTTCTCCCTATATCTCCCTTCTCTGAATCCCAATTTTTTCTTTTTATTTTATATCAATCCTAATGAACAACAAATGTTCATCTTATTGATCTTTCTACTTTTTGTAGCCTTTTCTGACAAAGTGTAGGCGAATAGTGGGGTCATGGGTAATTTACCTCTCCCTCGCTTCCACAATGTGTGATCATTCCTTTGAATTAAAATAGTGGGGTCATGGATAACGTACCTCTCCCTCTGCCTCTCAGGAAATCATCTCAATATTTTATTTTTCTCTTTTTGGGATGCCAAAGGAAGGAGAGAAAGAAACCAAAATTATCAAGAATTTTACCTTCTAGACTTGCAGGAGGATTCCGATCTCTTGTATACCAAGCCCCAAGACAAGCAATAGATGCCAGGTTAGGTTGGAAATCAGCTTTGGTTCTTCCAAACAATCATGAAAAGTGTTGTCATAGGTGACCGGTGATCCACTTTAGCATCTATAGTACTTTTCTGCAATCAACAATTCTAAGAATGGTGCTAAAGAGTGGTTAGATAAAAAGTAAAATTTTGAAATCTGTTTGCCCCCTTCTTGACTCAGTAAAACCAATTTTGAAAACATTTAATGAGATCAAAAGGTAAGGTAGCATCAGTAATCTCCACTCCCCCAGACTTAAATCATACACTGTCCTCAGTGTATAACCAGTCGGAGTATACCTGACCGGAATTCGTATCGATCGATGGTGAGTCGCCTTCGTCGATCGTCATGGATAGGTCTGTGTCTATCGATGTCGACAAGATCTTATCAGTCGATAGGGGTAGTGATCGTGTAGCGTCTCATCTGAAATAAATAAAACGAAAGTAATAAGTAAAAATAAAATAAAAATAAAGAAGAAAATACCTAATAGTGGGTTGCCTCCCACTCAACGCTTAGTTAAAATCATTTAGCTTGACTATTGCGGTATGGTGGCTAGTGAGGTGAGTTGCAGGTACTTGTTGGGAAACAAGTGTCCTCCTTGTATTGTGAATCTTCAAACCATGAAGTTAAGAAGCTTCTTGTGGCTTTCTAGCTTCTGGTCATACTAGCTTTCAGCTCATGCACTTCAGCTTGAATTCTTTGTAGCCATTCCTCAATGCTTGCAATGCTGAACTCATGTTGTCCAATCTTGCTGTAGGTGTGTTTTAGATCAATACCAAGCTGCATTGTGTCGAGGTGTTGGATGTTTTGCACATGGGAAGGGGTATTATCGACCGGTCCTTGTGGGTCAGTATCGGTCGATTTGGAAGGAGGCGTATCGGTCGATGGGCGGAAAGGCACGTCGATCGATGTGGATGGTGCATGTCGGTTCGCGAGTTGTCTCTGAATGTTGTTGATCTCCTTCTGAATTTCTTCTGTTGTGCATTCCAATCCTTGAACGTCACTCTGTACTGGGAACCACATCTTGTCAAGTAATCTGTAAGCTTCGTCTTCACAGGCTTCAATAGCTTTGTAGATATCTCTTGTGATGTCCTCAATTTCTCCTCTGGTACAGAAATCTAGTGCTTGAATATCGGTCAATGTACATGGTGGGTGTGACACCCCCGACCATAGATGACCGAAAATGACACTGTCGATGTTCCCCGATGGTTGAACTGAGGTTCTAAAAATAATTCCAATCACATTAGACCAACAACCAAAGAACATAGACGTACCTATCGGATATCACTCTAGGCCCCGACAAGTAGTATTCGATAGTTAGTTCGTCCCTGACTAGGACTAATATCATATGAGAACTCGTGATTTATAAACATCTTTTATACATTATTGATTTACTTCAAACATCTTAAAAAGTGTTATAGTTTTACCTTACGGCCTAACGCCCAACAACGTTTTAAGTAAATATACATCAAAAGATACGTTGCAAGGAAAACAAAATACTACCGCTGGTTGGCCGTTCCTTCCGTCCAAAAGAAGAGAAATCCCGACTAGTGGTTACCTGCACACACAACAATGAGTCATGAGTAACTAGTTTACCCAGTGAATCTAGATCACTAAACAATCAATAATAAACCAAATAATCAACACAAGCATAAACATGAAAATGCAAGCTTTAGTACCATACTTAAATGTATTCCTCATCAATGTGAATCTCATTTTAATTATCACTTCCTTATTACCCGCTCATCATCACTTATTTATAATTACAATATATATACTAAACTCGATAAACCACAAAGGCTAACCAAGCTTAGAGAGTTAGCATTACCATCATCCTCGAACATTCTAATGAACATTCGAGACTGCATCGTCATGCAGTACACGGTCTCCAGGGTGCTACCCCATCATCGTGTCTTCATGACCTTGTTCCATTCGCAGAACCAAGTCACGGTAATGCGGGAGTTTAGGGATAATAATTGTATAATGAGTTCATCACTTGATTCTTAATTTCTTATTACTTCATAATTAATTCATACATACTTTATAAATATATTTAGTACTTGAGAACAAGTACTAAGATGTGGCTTAACCTCAATGTATACTTAAAAATATTTCTTTAAGTATTAAGTGTTTACACTTAAGCAAACACCACACGGTTCATATAAATTTTAGAGACTTTACTACTTATCCGAGTAATCCATTATCATTCAATCAAACACTCAGTTGTGATCTATCACCACATCCATCTAGACTCACCTAAAGATTAATTTTGAAACTGGCTTGGACAAGGCTTGAGTCGTTCTTCAAGAAAGCTAAGCGAATCTGAAACAATGCAGTTCGGAAACATGATCAATCATCCAAACAATCCGGTTCTAAGGTAAGGCTTTTAATCAAATATAATCAGCTTGGTTCAGGACATATCTTAGCAGTTCAGGGTAACTCAAACTAGACCAAAACGTGATAGGTTCAGACCATGGAAAGCTCGGTACAAGTCAGTACTGGACAAGATTAATTCTTTTCGGTTCAGAACAACTATTAAGGCAGTTCGGTACAAGCTTTGAAGTTATATTAATTCGGTTCTAGCTAGGTTCTTTCATCCTATATCAGTTCAGCTCAGTTCTAAGCAGCTCACAACAGTTCATGACAGGACCAAGCTAGGTTAAGTTCGGTTTAAATTTCAATCAGTCCATAACAGCTAGTTAGCTGTTTTTAAAGATTGATTCCAAATCGAAACTAAACTAGAACTGAATTCTTAAACTCTTAGTGAACTGATCCGACAAAGACATGAGCTATAAATCCACTAGTTCTGATCAAGAGAAGTCTGAGGCCAGATGATGAAGCTTACCCCAAAATCAAAACCGATGGATAGTCTCCAACAGTCCTCTCCTTCAAGGTTAGCTTGCGGCTGGATTGATCAAAGAATAAGATCATGGTTTGGTCAAGCTCTGAACTGAACTATATCTAGGGTTTAATCTAAATCAAATATCTCACCTTGCTTTGTATCCCACGAACTAGCTGACACTTGATCAAGATTGAATCACCAAAGCTTCACTGATTTTTCTTTAGTTTTTCTCTTCTTCTTTCTCTCTTAACTTCTCTGATTTTTCTCTATTTTTTTCTGCAGAGTTATGGACGTGGGAAGCAGCTGAAGAAGGGGATAAATAAGAGGGGAGCTTGTTTCAGGTGAGGGTTTCCCTTCTGATTAAGTTTGGCTGAGTGTAGACAGCTGTCCAGCTGCTTCAGCACCCTCAGGAAAATCTGCTGTCCTTTCCTCACCATGAAGAAATCTCCAGCCCTTTCATGTGTTTCTCACATGACAATTTAAGGAACCAAGCAAGCAGGCAGCTTGTGATTGTCATGTGATGGCTACTGAAGAAGCTAGGCAAGCACACATCTTGTGATCTTCACATGACTTTAATGAGCAAGCAAGCAGGTTTTGAAGTAATGTTAAGGAGCTAATCGATAATCTGCGGGCAGTTTCCGATTTAAAATTTCTCGACCTTGGATCTCTTCCAGTTTAAATAAAATTCGACCAACAATTAATACTCGACCAGAACTATCAAAGTAAAGTCTTTCGACCACAAGACAGTCCCGTCGAGAAATTAATTAACCGGGTCGATTTTTATTTTACTTCTGATCGATTAAACTTGAATCTGATTTTTCAAACTTTTCTCGACCAAAATTATATCCGCTCGTGAGGGTCATTACAGTGGGTCATCGATCGATAGCTCCTGTACGTGACTCCTGATAGGCTTGTCTATAGTGGTATCGATCGATGCTTCTGTAGCTGTATAGGTCGAGTTCTGCTTCTGAGATTCTAGTTCTTCGCGAAGTGCATTCACTTCTTCTTGCAGAGCATTCCTCTCTTTTCGAGCTAAGTCATTACCATTCTGAATCCAATGTAATTC
The DNA here is from genome assembly GCA_932364175.1 of Eruca vesicaria subsp. sativa. Lineage (NCBI taxonomy): Eukaryota > Viridiplantae > Streptophyta > Magnoliopsida > Brassicales > Brassicaceae > Eruca > Eruca vesicaria. The sequence goes on from CAKOAT010507376.1 coordinate 131,645, forward strand.
TTCTTGAAGTGATGCTATGGCTCGTTCATGTTCAGACTTCAGTGATGCCATTTCCCAGCTGTGTTCACCAACTCTTCCATTGATCATGTAGGTGACCTCTGCTTGTGTGTAGAGCTTGCAAACTGGAACTCCTTTGGCAAATTGTTCATAATGCTCTGGTAAACAGAAACAAGAGCGCTCCATCAGTGAGGCTCTATTTAGAAATTTCCCAATATCTTCTTTGGAAACATGGATGATATCTCCATATACTCCTCTTGTGAAACCATTTTCATCTCTGTAGACACCATATTAGTCTTTCTTTTCCCATAAGAATTGACGAATCCCAACTTTGAAAGCTCGTCTCCCAAATTCCCGACGTATATCGGTCGATGTGAGTCTCCACGTATCGATCGATGTGTGTTGGAATTCTGGATAGCCTGACTTGGTCATCTGAAGAATGTCTGCGACGTCTTTTTTGGAGATTGGAATGATTCTTCCATCCATTGCTCTTGCATGGCCATCTGGATCCCTGAAATTACCAAATTCATCCGGAATTAGTAAGGTAAAGTCGAAATTATGTGTTTGTACCTCGGATGGTGTAGTGGTGTGATCGGTCGATGGAATGGCATGTGCATCGGTCGATTGGTTGAGGGACGTGTCGATCGATTGATGCTGTTTCGTGTCGGTCGATACGTCGGCCTCAGGTTTGGTCGCATGCGTCAAAGGTGATGTATCAACTGCAAAACTTTCATGGTAATTGCTAGCCCAACTTCCAATTGAGTAGTCTTCGTCTTGTGGATCATGTGGGACGTATAGGTTGTCGCTCGGTGGTGTAAAACGTCTTTTGAGCGATCTTGGATGGTGCATATCGGTCGATGGAGGGTGGTCTATGTCGATCGATGCTCTGAAGATGAAGGACGGTAGAGGAGGTCTTTCTTCATCCTCCCGAAGAAATTTGTACTCTGTGGCTCGTTGCTCTTCATAATCTTCATCATACTCCTCCTGAGTAGTGATGCTAGCCAGTTCTGGGATGTAATGATCGTTCTCCTAATCATCTACGTTGAAATCACCTTCTGGAAACTCCTATTTGATCTCTTGGAATAGCCTGTCGATCGATGACCAGGTATGCTCATCGGTCGACACTGGTTGATTGGTATCGGTCGATGGTAGAAGACTTCCATCGGTCGATACGCCTGGTTTTATCTTGTACTCGGCCATGGAATCATACTCATGGCCACAGAAACAAGTTGCTACGAGTGCTGGGCTCTCTGTCCTTGGAATCTTGATGACTTGGACTGGATTGTAGTGGATGGTAGGGTCAATGAGGGTTAGGCAGAGCTTATTGGATTTCAGGTCACAAACAGCTCCAACTGTTGCTAAGAAAGCCCTTCCAAGCAGTAGATATGTCTTGAAGTTAAGCTTGTTCTCTAGGACATGGAAGTCTGTAGGAATTAGGGCATCTCCGATCTGTACCTTAAGATTTCAAACTTTGCCTCCAGAGTTCTGCTGAGAACAATCCACGAAGATGAAAGATTCTTCAGTAGGCTCTATCTTCAGGCCTAGATGGTCTGCCATGATCTTGGGTAGGATGCTAACTCCAGATCCTGTGTCGCAGAGAGCACGAGGGAACTCAACACCTCTTATTGAGCATGGTATTGTAAACTTCCCTGGATCACTCTTCTTCTCCAGTGTGATCTTCTTCTTTAGACTGTCTCTGACTTGGTGAAACATTCTCTTGATGTCTTCTTCTTTCTCCTTGGTTTCTCTGAAAAACATCCACAATCTGTGTGAAAGGTAGGCTTCTTCAAAGGGTTTCTCTCTAGGTATTCTCAGAACTCTCTTTCTAAAGCTTGACAATTCTTTCTCATTAGCTTCCCTTTATAATGCTTGGAGATCTTCTCTTTCTTTTTTCTGAGAACTCTTCCAGGATTTTCCTTTTCTATCTCCATGGGCTCATAGATATCCGTGGGTCTCTTCATGATGGCTGTTGGGGGGCTTCTGGAAGTGTAATAATGTTCCCTGAGTGCATAGATACGTGCACTATCCATCTTTGGGAGTTGCACTCGGCGTTGAGGTACTATGTCGGTCTATATCTCTAGCTTTGTGTCGATCGATGGATAAATCATCATGTCGATCGATGTCATGTGAATCGACTTCGATTGGGACGGGCGGATGTGGGTGTCGTGCTGCGAAGGCTTCGTGTGACATAATCTTGACAGCACTGCACTTGTGAGAGGTTTCTGTCATGTGAAGTTTCTGTATCCTCCTTGGTTTCCAGACCTCTGAATTCCTGCTCCACTGATCCAGTTCACATCTTCTTCGGTGTATTCCTCTTCAGCTACAGTTTCTGCATCCTCCACTGAGCAAATCTGCTTGTTTAGTAACTTCTGAACATGATCCAGCTGTGCTTGCACTTCATTAATATGTTCCTTCCCAAGGAATGATGTAGCTTTTGTCTTCACGGTGTTCTTTGTGCTGTTGCTTGAAGCTAGGTTATCAATCAACTTCACAGCTTCTTGCGGATTCCTGGTGGTGAAATTGCCTTCACTAGCTGTGTCTAGAGCCATTTGATACTTCAAAGTGATGCCTCTGTAGAAAGTTCAGAGCAGTTGCACATTGTTGAATCCGTGGTGTGGACAATCTCGCTGGTAGGATTTGAATCTGTTCCATGTGTCTTTAAATGATTCTCCAGGATCCTGAGTGAATGTAGCAATTTTCCTCCTCCATTCTTCAGCGCGTGAGTCATCAAAGAAGTTACGTAGGAATGCGTTTTTGATGTCGCTCCAGGTTGTGAGAGAACCTGGTGGTAGTTGTCTTAGCCACTGCAGAGCTTCTCCAGATAGAGAGTATATGAAAAGCTTGCAGAGAAGGTAGTCTTGAGGGACTCCATTGGCTTTGATGACACTTATGAGATCCTCGAACATCTCCAGATGGTCCATGGGATGCTCATGGGACAACCCACAGAAGGGTATTTTTCCTACAAGTGTGTAGTATTGCGGCTTGAGCTCGAAATCTCCTCTCTGGATAGCAGGAGGGAGGATGGCTGATCGGTTGGTATAGAACTGATCCGGACGGTTGTTGTCAGCCAAAGTTCTAGCTCTGTTAGCCTCTCCTACAGGTTGAATGAGGTCCTTAGGTGCAGTTTCTTGCTCAGGAATGATCTCTTTCTGAGCATTCAGCTTCTCACCTGCTGCATTACGCAGGTGACCATCTTGATCACGCAGGTCTCCATTCTCATCAGTAGTGAGAATAATAGTCGCTACCATGTCTCGCCGGTGGGTATCGATCGATTTAAAGTGAGGTATATCGATCGATGTCGGGTGAAAGATTTCGGTCGACGAATGGTTGTTGATGTCGATCGATGGAAAGCTGCGAGTATCGGTCAACGAAGAAGGTGTCTCGGTCGACTGTGGTAAGCGAACAGTCGACGAACGGTTGTTGATGTCGATCGATGCGGAACGTAAGTCTTTGCGGATGGTACGTTCCAAACTGTGAGGGTCTTCTGAATACACAAGTTGGTTGTTCTTGTTGCTTCTAGTACTGCTGGGCATGTACCTGAAAGAGACAAGAAAAAAATTTGTCAGAAGATGATTAAGCAGTAACAAGTAACCTAGACCTAATCAGATTAAATCTAATGGCGATCTTAGTTCCCCGGCAACGGCGCCAAATTTGATATCACTCAAATTACCCTAAGGAGTGAATTACTTTCTCAAATAAGAGGTTCAGTTGTAGTACTTAGGGATCGAATCCACAAGGAACTAAGGAACACAAAAGATATAATCCTAAGTGATTATGCTAGGTTGATTAAAGTTTTAAAAGTAAATTGCAGTTCTGAGCAATTGGGAGTTGCTCAAGAGAATTGGTTTTGGGTTTTAAACATTAAAAGAAAGTAGTTAGATTCAAGGTTGCTATTCAGATAATCATGATTATAATGCTACAGATGTCTTTCTAAGTTGCTTGCAAGATATTAAAGAACTTCAATTCTTAGATAAGTCTATTAGCAATCACTATTAAACTCGTCCATTGATCTGATTGTCGGCAATATCGACCGATGGCTTGACAGTGATATCGGATGATATGGGTTGCCGTCGATCGATTACTCTATAGAAGTATAGATCGATATAGCTTCAGATCGAATTGAATATGTGTTCACCAAGATCATAGTCTGGCTCTCGTTCGTCCCTAGAGGATCTCAGCTTATACCAGATGATTTCAGGATGATGATTAACAAGTTAAATCATTCCATGATCATACTCTAGTTAGCTACTCTAGAGTAAGCATTAGGGTTCATCAGGATAATGAATATCACAACTCAACATTCCATAGTTGGGGCTAATCCCTCATAACTATTTTGAACCCAAAATCTAACACGTGAATCTACTCAGACATGGCTAAGTGATTCATAGCATCAAGGTAATAATAGAAATTCATAAGATTAGAAGATTGAACTCTTGGTTCTTCTGAACAACAAATCTCTTTGTGTGTTCGTCTAAATCTAGAATTCTATAACCTTTTATGAAAATGAGAATAACATGACAATAATACTTTTATAAATCAAAGAACTAAGAACATAAAAAGTATTCAAAAGCAGAACATGTAGAAAGCATGCAAAGCTCAAGAAGTACAAAAAAGCATTCATAGCCAAAACACATAGGCATAACTATAAATATGAGTTCCATTAGGTTAAAAACTCGCACTACAAGAAATAAGGGTTTTAATAGCACCCGTAAAGCGCTATCATACGATACCATAGCGTTGTAGAAAGCGCTCCAACATCGCCCGCGATAATAGGTCTCGTACATTGCATAGCGCTTTTCCAGTTTGCTATTGATATTTAATTATTAATAGCGCTTCACGTTATGCAATTGTAATATTTTATTATAACGTCTCGAAAATGATATTATAAACATATTAATTAGATTTTTCCAATAGCAAAAATAGCAAAATATTTCGTGCTATTATTTTTTAATAAAATTATTCGAAACTTTATTAATATTAATTACGAATTGATTTTATTTTTTTAAATATAATACTTAATTCGAAAAATAAAACAATTAAATTTATTGAAAAATTCCATAAGATAAACATCTTGTTCTTACAAACCACAACAAAAACATAAAAACTATAAATCTACCACTAATAAACCTTCACAGTTATCCCTAACATAAACACTATCATCATCAGAAGCTTCATCGCCCAATATCTTCATTACGATTAAGTGGTTCTTGAACTGGTACTTGTCATTGACTCTCAATATTTCTGCAAGAGAGTGGATCTTGGTTGGTTTCCTGAGACAGTGGAGAGTCCTTTGATTATTTCTTCTGCAAAATAGAAAAGGCACTACGTTATTAAAACATGTATGTAAGTAATAATAAGCACCACATATGGGTAGACCTACATAAGAATTGTTTGTACGTAACTTACTGAGCAAAGCTCTGACTATATCCATCCCTTCCCTTCAGTCGGATCCCAAACCAAAAACACTCTCAGATATCAAAAGTAAGTAGAGTTCAAAAAAGCTAGGACTATTATGACACAGCGCCTTGCCCACCTACACCAAGATAACACATATTAGTTAACAGTAACTCCAACAATGACACATCTCAAAATAACATATCCCAAGTAGCAAGACCAAATGTGCTTACATTAAACACGTATTACACTAACAACAAATTATGTTGGAGAACAGCGAAGAGAACTCAACATGATCAAGCCATGGAGATGGGTTATTAAGAAGGCATGATTAGCTGCTGCTACTACTATCTTAGAGGAAAATAAAAAACAAAAAATGCTTGGACACTAACAATAAACCCCAAACAAGTCTGAGTATTGAATTAAGGGCCTACTCCCTAGTAAACCAATAACAAAAACGAGCAAAAAGTTTAAACACATGTCTGATTTGCGGTTAGAGCTCCTTATTGTTAGAATAAGAAAAATAAAAATGGGCAACAAAAGAAGCGGAGAGAGTTGTACTTTTCCATGTATGATTTCGAAAATGGGGACTTGAATGTTGCATTTCTCAGACAACTTCACCATGCTATTCAGCTCCGTCACTAGAGAGTTTCTGCAAAAACACACACACACACAAGACATTCTCATTCAGATACATAAAACTATAATCTTTAAAGAAACAGAGAAGTGATAGTACAGACGCTGGAGGAGATGAAGCTGAGAAGCGGGAGTGAAAGAAGAGACAGTAAGGTGAAGCTGATGAAGGAGTCCCAAAGTTTTCTGAATCGAGTTTATGACTTGGTTCAGATTCTCCTTTGAATCTTCAGACGCAGTTGCTGTTCCATCGTTGGTTTGATATCCCATCGTCGTTGTTGTGCCATTGCTTCCACCAATCCCTGCTGTGTTGCTGGTAAACACATGTAGATAATTATTTATAAAACCAATCCATCTTCTGTCTGATTTCGATGTACTGCTGGTAAACACATGTCTGATTTCGATGTGTGTATAACTAGTAAACCAATATTACTCTATCACTAGCCAACCCTAACATTATGTTCTCAAATCAAACACATGTCTGTACCCAGAAGAATAAAGCTTGAGACTTTGGATCCCTCGTTTACACTATTTCTTCGTAAACAATATGAGGATCTGTATAAAGACAGAACCAAACATAGAGATGGGAGAGAGACTAACCACAACACAAACACACACAAAATGGATCATTGTTGTTTCCTATGAGACAGCCTCTGAATGTGATGGTGGTGGTAACGAGCGATGGTGGTTGTGAGGACCGTGACGGTTGC